>CAAAMA010000009.1:0-394685 GCA_900642975.1 Magnusiomyces suaveolens
GTGATAGCACGGTGAGAAGATGGTGGTTCAAACGATCCGGAAACTACAGCAATTGAGTCCTTTTCAGAAGACAGCTCGTTTTTACCTTGTGCAGGCTCATTGTTAGATGATAGGGCATTAACGACTGAAGTGGACTCAGCCGAGTTACCAGAAAGAGTGACGACCGGCGGTTTATAATCAGATCCGGTAGCAGTTGAAACAACAGATCCTTCATGGTTTGTATAAACTGTGACAGTGGCATCAACAGCTTCAGGGTTTTTGGTATAAACAGTAACAACTACATGTGTAGTACTCACAGCATAAACAGTCACTGGAGAAAGGAATAATGTAGAAGTGGTTGGTGTCGCAAAAACGGTGACCACTGTATTAACAGTAGAAGTTACTGGTGGGACAACGACGGCAGAAGTAGCTGGCGGCGCAATGACAGAGGTGGTCAGTAGCTGCACGTCAGCATAGTCACTAGAGCTGTCTTGTGGCTTGGTAGGAGATGGAGAAGGAGGTTGTACTGTAGTCTTTGGGGTGTCAGAGCTAGACTGGGCTTGGCTATCAGACGACTGTTTAGTACTGGAAGGCTCCTCTGGGGGTTGGGAAGTAGTAGTTGAAACAGGAGCTGAAGATGTTGAAACAGGAGCTGAAGTTTGGGGTGGTACAGATGAAGAAGTTTCGGGTGGTGGAGCTGAAGTTTCTGGAGGTGGAACAGATGAAGACGTTTCAGCAGGAGCTTCAGTGGAGGTAGGAGCCACAGATTGAGAAGACTCAGTGGAGGCCGCAGCTTGAGTTTCAGAGGAAGAGGCAGAAGCATCAGATGTAGCTGGAGAAAAAGAAGTTTCAGGCGTAGGTATCTCAGTGGTACTGGGCTCGGTGGAGCTTGAAGTTTCAGGAGCAGCGGATGTAGAAGTAAAATCGGCAGAGAAAGTGCTAATGGAAGCTTTTGTGGAAACTGCAGACGTGGAAGCTCCAGCATTACCATTATTCATTGAACTCTCTAATGCTGCCTCGTTGTTTTGATTAGCAGGCTGCGGTCTTGTCTTGAGAAGAAGGGCGTTTTGAAGAAGTTCGAGTGAAGACATTTGTTCACCCAAACCGTAATAACCATCCCAAGTACCGTTACTCCAATCAAGACCACAAGTATGGCCATCAGCACCACCTGAACAAGAGCTTAAAACACCAGGAACAGTGGATTGCAAGTATGGCATGATGGAGTCAGAGAGTTCAGGAAGAACCATGGCAGTGATACCAAGGAATCGAGAAAAGTAGGCCTTGAAACTGCGCTGATCATTGTTGCATCGGTTAGAGATCTGACAAGAAGCCTCGTACATGGTTTTTTGATCCTTGAAAAAAACAAGACTTCCTTCCCAAAGATGCTTTGCACGGTCCAACCATTTTTCGTCTTTGGTAAAGTCGTACATGTAGGCAGCACCAGAAAGCATTAAACCAGCATTGTAGGTCCACTGTTCCAAAGAGAGGTCAGTACAGTTGTTGTCAATTGAAGCACCGTCGAAAACTTTCCATCCAGAAACATTGGTGAGAACAAAGTCGCGAGCTTCCAACCAGTCCCAAGTTTTTTCGGCCCATTCAATGTATTTGTCATTGCCGTTGAAACGAGACAAGCGGGCAGCCAAGTGAAACAAACAACCGTTTGAAACTGTATTTTTGTATTCGTAACCTTTATTCCAGGAGTAAATTTGCCATCTGAGACCACCGTCACAGGTCCCGGTGTCCCAGCGGGAAATCATTGAATCAACGATATTCTCGACACGCTTTGCCCAAGAAGGAGTACCAGCGTCGGGGTCTTTGAAGCCGCGTTCAGCGGCTCCCATCAATGTGATACCCCAGTATCCCTGGTCATCATTACCCTCGGTCATGGTTTGGTTTTCGGGGATGTAGTCATAATTATCACCGGCTTGCCAGAGCAAACTTTCATAAACCATTTCGTTGTAATCGGTATCACCGGTAAAGTACCAGTAGTCTACCAAACTACCCCAAGCAGCACCAGACTGCCACCAGTAGTAAGGAGGCTGGAACATACCTATGGCGTTACCTGAGTCATGACCGGTGTAATAATCCATGATACCTTTAGCAATTTTGGCGAGGCCATCGGTGATAGATTGGGTTGAACTGGTATCCATGTCCAATGCAGACACATGAGTGAGTGATTGTGAAAGCAAAAAGAACAAATATTTGTAATGCATTTTGAAAAGAAATAAAATGCGAGTATTTGATAAATACAAAGTCTATGTTAATCTACTGTATCCTGCCAGCAGTCAAACGAACGATTTTAAACTATTTGAATTGAAATTTTTTTTTCTTTTTAGGTGAAAAGAAGGAGAAACAGACAAAAAAAAAAAAAAAAAAAAAAAAAAAAAAAAAAAAAAAAGAAGGAAAAGCCGAGAAAAACACGGAATATTTATAACAAAATTAAGTGAAACAGTGAGGAAAGGAGAACTTATGACAATGATGGAGATAGAATATTATTAGGTTTATATACTTTCTTTTGTATAGCTTCATGAGTAATAATAATAATAAAAATACAAGATACATGATAATATACGCCTTATAACTTAACCGATATCAACAGAGTCCCGCCAGCTCTAAAAATAATCACACACGAAGACCTTCAATAGCAAGCCGTTCTTGTGTGCCTTACATGGTCGAGGGTTGTCGACATTTAAACCCTGTTGAAATAAATAAAAAATCCATATTGGAGGTGGAAGTAACGTTGTGTCCTATTTTTAGAATTGTACCTTTCAGCCGTGCGGTTCCAGCAGATGTTCCATACGAATTTGGTGAAAAATGAGTGTGGTGCTGTCGATACAAGTCTGGCCGGAACCAGCCATCAATATAAATGGCAAAGGCAAAATAGTTTAATTGGACACACTATCAGGTTTGATCTCATCTCCTAATGCAAGGTCAGCGTCAGAGCATCTCCATTACATACCGGTTACTAATCTACACTTTTGGCTGTCTTTGGACAATTATTTTCATTTGCATGCAGTGTTCCATGTGCCAAAAGCCGTGTTGAAACTAGAACCCTGTAAAAAACTTAAACACGTCTAAACGGTGTGATATTCAGATTTCTACAAAAAAAAAAAAAAACTCAGCATTGAAGCAATGAATGTATCTTGAGTAGCTCGATTTCTGACAATTAGCCCAACATTTCAGCTTTTATTCAGAAGCTAGCTTTCGTTTAACTATAACCATGTTTGTTCCAGTAGGTGGTTGTGCGATGTGCCAGTACACCAGACACTTTTTTTTTTTTGCTATATTTAACTTATTTCATGAAAAAACTACCGAATAACGCTGGAAATATAATAATATTCATAATCGTAAAACCTTTTAAAACTGGTATCGTCTCATCTATAGAAACTACACATGTATATCTCCAAAGCCATGTCCTATTGGTCCCGTCACATGAAATCACCGCCTGTTTTACTGTTCTGAAAAATACCGATACCAATAATTATATCGAAAACATAATTATATCCTGAGAAACATTTTCATGCAACCATCACAACTATATTTCTTCTAAATTTTAAAGCAACTAATTGATTTCATCGTTTGGTCTTATTTTAAATTCAAAAGTCACCTTCCTAGTTAATAGCTATAACCAGAGTTATAGCTGCGTATTAAATTTTAACAAGCTTTGACACCCTATTAATAACTTTAAAAGTTCAATATCCATTCTGGGATGAGCTATATCTCTCTTTTTTTTTTTTTATATCTTTTTTTTATTTTTCATTGAAATATTTCGAAATCCAAAAATATTTAAATGAATAAAAGTGCGAGACGTAAATACTATTTTTATCAAACAAATGGCTTCCCAGGTAGTAGTTTGGGACTACAATCCAAAATAATAATCAAAGATAAAAATAACCATTTAGACTTTGATAATAACACAAATTATTTTACTAAAATCACAATTATTAATTGACTTGTTCTATTTTTCAATTTAGAAAATAATATTCTCAATTTCTATTATTATAAAAAAAGATTCAAACCAAAGAGCAAGCTTAATATTTATAGAACTCCATTGGGTAGTCTTGTCTACTACAAAATACAAAATCCAATATTATATTCATACAGCTTCACTACCCAACGTTAGAGTTGGATTCGGTGCTTCTGTTTCCAATTCCATAAATCACCACTTTTTCGTCTCTTGCAAATGGGTCAAATCTTGTTTTCTTTAAGCACAATTACCTCATAATCATAATATTCAAAAATGAAAAAGAAACGAAAAAGTATGTTTTTAAGCAGTGAAAGGAAACAAGTTAGTTACCAAGAGCAAACTATTCCAATCCAATCTGGTTTATATCAAGTCCATTGGATTTGCCAGCAACTTAAGAAATGTAAATTTAAATAAATTAAAAAAATAAAACCACTACCAGCAAACCTCGTAACCTTACGCCCTGATTTAAAAACTTGCAAGCAATGTAAATCATATTTCATCAAAACAGATTTCAAATTGTAGCTGGACTAAATCATAAGGTCGTTATTGCTGAAAAATTATTCAATGCCGAGAACTTGTCAATCACTGGTACCATTCAAAGAAACCCTTTGGCAAACTGAAAAAGGTAAGGTACTCTAACATTTTCAAGAAAATGTCTCATAATAAATAACTGTCGTTGAAACTATCAAACCCTATATCTTCTGTAACCTAGAGCTAATTACAGTTCGTATTCAGTTATACGATTCCCTTTTCATCCTTAGATAGATACTGTTTACAGACACTGAATAAAAATGACAAAAAAAACACAAACCATCGTTCGCGAGAAGACAAATGAGAAATAATAAAACTCATTCGTATGCACAAAAAACGACCTCGACTTTATTATCTTTGTCTACTTCCATATCTTTTCCTTTTAAATAATCACCCTCTGATGCAGTTTAAACTTATTCACGATATTTTGAAAAAATTTCCAACAATCTGTAAGATATTGAACATTGAAACCAGGGATTTGAAACCAGCATGAAAGGGAGACTGATTCATCTGAAATCTACAGAGATGTTGGTTATCTTTATAATCCTGACCCATCTGTCCAGTTCAAACGTTCAAACAGTATTCGACATTGAGAAAAGGCAATCTGAATATCTAATTACAACCTTTTAAAAATATATCCCAGTTAGTCTAAAACGTTTGTTTCAGTTCATTGAATCGGCCACTGATTATCACGATTTATGATATTATTTCCACTTGTATTCTCTCTTTTAGCGCTTTTGGCTGATTTTTACATTTGTAAACTCAAACTCAAACCCTGTTTTGAATTCTGCTTATATAATACAGAATTTATCTGTACACACCCACCTCCAAAAAATTTTCGTGATTTTTCAGATACATGTATTGCCACACGCTTTTGAAATCATCAACCTTTAAATTTTTTTTTTTTTTTTTTTTTTTAAACCGCCTTTTGGTTTAACACTTAATTAATAGACAAAGAATAAATCTCATTTTTGGATTGATCTTTTGGTTACAGGTTATTCGCCAATGGTAGAACAAGACATTTCTCAATACAAATAGTAAGTGTTTACTTTTATCAAATATTTGATCTTTATTAGTATTTGTCCAAAATGTGTAAAGTTTATATATTTTCACAGCCTCTAACGTATTTTATATTCTAGTGGAAACATGTCCAACAAGATTACCCGGGCAGACCGGAGATTTATCGACAGATCTTCGGACGACGCCAACGGTAATCCTGAATCCCTTGCTGGAAAAATCAACCCTAGAGATATCGGTTCACGCGCAACTCATGCAAAAGTCGAAAAAGATGACCTAGGATCCAAAATTAAGACCGAAGTTTCCGAGCCAGCTCGAAAACAAAAGAAGGGGATTTTGAAAGCATCGACGCTCGAAGAAGGAACGTTGCTCCAAGCATCTGGAAATTCAGAAGGCCTCAATTATTTCCCTCGTACCGCCGAAACTCAAGAAGTTTTTGATCTCATCATGTCCTGGGTTCAAAGTTTCATGGAAGATGTTCCACACGATACAATCAGGTCGGCTGCCGACGCAATTCTTACGATATTGAAAGACGATAATTTAGTTGACAAAGAGAAAAAGTCAGAAGTCGAAGATATCTTGGGCACTTCAGTTGCCAACAACAAGTATAGCGAACTCTCAAAGCTGTCAAGACGCATCACAGATTATATTGACCCAAACGATGAAGCTGAAGAACAAAAGCATCGAATGGAAGAAGATACCGGTGTTGCTGTAACATTCGAAGGAAGCGATGATGACGACATGCAAGAAGATAGTGATGATGATGTTGAAAGCGATGACGAACCTGTCCCGGCACCTCATCAAGATGAAGAAACCAAAGATATCGACGAGGAAACTGAGGTTATTGGCGGTGCCAAGTCTGATTCGAAAAAAGAAGACGACAATTCTATACCCGCACACGAAATTGATGCCCACTGGATACAACGTCAACTTGGCGAAATATATACCGATGCCTTTGACATTCAGCAAAAGACTACCCAAATATTTGATATTTTGTCTTCTCCTGCGCCACTCAGTGAGGTTGAAAACGAAATCATGGGAATTTTTGATTTCGAACACTTTGAGCTTACAAAAAAACTATGCAAAAATAGAGAAAAAATAGTTTGGTTAACTCGCCTTGCACGAGCCTCAAGTGAGACTGAAAAAAGCCAAGTTAGAAAAGAAATCAGCGATGCTGGCTTATTGTTTATTTTACAAGAACTTTCAGGCGAGTCACAAGAAGAGGATTCTAAAGATGTTGAAATGACCGATGTTCCGTCCAACGAACGCCGCAAAACCCAAGCCACCAAACGCGAACCTCAAATTGTAGACCTCGATGCTTTGGTTTTCGAACAGGGCCATCGTCTAAACAACATTGGCGAGCTCAAGTTGCCCGAAGGCACCACCAGATCGGTTACCAAAACCTACGAAGAATACAACGTTCCACCCCCAAGACCTGCAAAAATCGACGCGCCATTAGTTTCGATTTCAAGTTTACCCAAATGGACTCACCCTGCATTCAGTACCACAAAAAGTCTTAATCCTGTTCAATCAAAAGTCTTTCCATCAGCTTTTGAATCAAGCGAAAATCTTTTACTTTGTGCACCGACAGGTGCCGGTAAAACCAATGTCGCGCTATTGACTATCTTGGAAACAATTTCTCATCACCTTGATCTTGAAACTAATCAAATAGATTTGGATGCGTTCAAAATCGTTTATATTTCGCCATTGAAGGCCTTGGTTCAAGAACAAGTTCGCGAGTTTTCGAAAAAACTTTCGAGTTATGGCATAAACGTTGCAGAATTGTCTGGCGATAGAAACCTTACAAAACAACAAATTTCGGAAACTCAAATGATTGTAACGACTCCAGAAAAGTGGGATGTCATCACTAGAAAGTCGTCTGATACCAGTTACACAAATTTGGTTCGTCTTATTATTATTGACGAAATCCACTTACTTCATGATGAGCGTGGTCCTGTTCTCGAAAACATTGTTGCAAGAACCATTCGACACGAACTGGCTACAAAGGAGTCTGTTAGACTTGTCGGTTTGTCCGCGACGCTTCCAAACTACAAGGATGTTGCTACATTTTTAAGAGTTGATTTTCAAAAGGGTCTTTTCTTTTTCGACTCCTCTTACCGTCCAACTCCTCTTGCGCAATCTTATGTCGGAATCACTGAGCGAAAGGCTTTCAAGCGATACCAAGCAATGAATGATGCCTGTTACGATAAAGTCCTAAACTATGCGGGCCAGCACCAGGTTATCATATTTGTCCATTCCCGTAAAGAAACTGCCAAAACTGCTCGGCACTTGCGTGACAAGGCTGCGGAAGAGGGTACGCTAAGAAGATTTTTAAAAAGTGACTCAGAAGCTAGCAAGATTTTATCTCTTGAAAGTGAATCTGTACAAAACAGTGACTTGAAAGATCTCATGCCCACTGGTTTCGCAATCCATCATGCTGGTCTTTCACGGGCAGATAGAGCATCAGCCGAGGATCTCTTTAGAGACGGCCATGTGCAAGTCTTGGTATCTACCGCTACTCTGGCTTGGGGTGTTAACTTGCCCGCGCATACTGTTATTATCAAGGGCACTCAAGTATACTCGCCTGAGAAGGGTAAATGGACTGAGCTTTCTCCTCAAGATGTTTTACAAATGCTTGGTCGTGCTGGTAGACCTGGTTATGACAAGTCTGGTGACGGTGTTATTATTACGTCCCACACCGAGCTTAGTTACTACATGTCCTTAATCAATGCTAGCTTGCCGATTGAAAGTCAAATGATGTCCAAACTAGTTGATAGTATCAATGCTGAAGTCGCACTGGGAACTATATCTTCCAGAAAAGACGCTGTGGATTGGCTCGGCTATACGTATCTGTATGTTCGAATGCTCAAATCTCCGCGAGACTACAGGGTCGGTGGCGATTACTCAAAAGACCTCACGTTGTTGGCAAAACGCCAGGATTTGGCTCACTCTGCTCTTGTTGTTTTGCACCAAAATAACCTTGTGCGCTATGATCCCCAATCAGGAGCAGTAAAGACTACAGAGCTTGGTCGCATCGCGTCTCATTTCTATATTTCGCACACGTCCATGGCAACTTACAACGACCAAATCAAACCTTTCCTTACCAATATTGAAATTTTCAGAATTTTTGCCATGTCCGAAGAGTTCAAATACATCCCTGTTCGACAAGAAGAGAAGCTCGAGCTTGCCAAACTGCTGGAGAAAGCCCCGATACCCATTAAGGAAACTGTCGAAGAGCCTTCGGCTAAAATCAATGTTCTTTTGCAAGCCTATATTTCCAGATTAAGACTTGATGGATTTGCATTAATGGCTGATATGGTTTACATTACCCAGTCTGCTGGAAGATTGATTCGTGCCATGTACGAAATTGCTTTAAGGAAAGGGTGGGCTTCTTTAACACGCGTAACTTTAGATCTTTGTAAAATGGTTGAAAAGAGACTGTGGCTTTCAAACTCACCGTTCCGCCAGTTTCCCAATGTACCAACCGACGTCATTAAACGAACCGAAGCATCACAGTTTCCTTGGATTAAGTACTTTGATTTGGAAAGCCCAGCTGAGGTGGGTCAAGTCCTGAGACTAGACAACCGTGGCGCCATGGTTTACCAAATGCTTCAAGAGTTTCCACGTCTGAAAATCGAAGCAAGATTCCGACCAGTGACCCCTACTCTTCTTCGCATTGAGCTCGCTGTTACTCCTGACTTTACACAGTGGGACCGCAGTATTCATGGAACGTCCGAGTCCTATCTGTTGATTGTTGAAGATAGTGATGGCGAGAACATTTTGTACAGCGATTACTTTATTCTTCGTGAACGATACTTTGAAAGTGAGGAGCCTCATTATATTGATTTCACTGTCGCCATTTCTGAGCCCATTCCACCAAACTATTTTGTTTCTTTAATTTCCGAGAAATGGATGCATTGTGAGAACCGTGTCGTTCTTCCATTTAACCATCTTGTGTTGCCCCAAAAGTTCCCACCCCACAAACCCATTTATGATATGGAGCCAATTTCAGTTTCTGCTCTTGGCAAGTCGGTCGAAGGTGTTTATGACTTTGAATACTTTAACAAGGTTCAGACACAAACGTTCCATTCATTGTTTTCAACCGATTCTAATGTTTTCATTGGTGCTTCTGTCGGTAACGGTAAAACTGTTTGTGCTGAAATCGCTCTTATTCGAAACTGGGGAATTGAAGACCGATCAAAGGCCTTTTATATTTCTCCATTCCAAGACCAAATAGATATACGGTTGGAGGAATGGCGCACAAAGTTTGGTGACATTATTGGTGGCGCGTCCAACATCAACAAACTGACTGGCGAAATCTCGGCAGATTTGAAGATTTTGGAAAAGTCCGATCTTGTTTTGGGTACACCAACACAATGGGATCTAATTACTAGACGATGGGCAAGAAGAAGAAATGTCCAAAAGGTTTCGCTTGTGATTGCTGATGATGCACATATGGTTGGCGGCCTTGGGGGCGCGGTTTACGAAGTTGTAGTTTCGAGATTCAGATTTATGGCTACCCAATTGGAACTTGAAAACTTCCGTATTGTTGCTCTTAGTGTTTCTTTGGCAAATGCCAAAGATTTTGCCAAATGGATTGGCGCTTCTTCTCAGTCTACTTTTAATTTTGCGCCATCGGAGCGTCAAGTTCCTTTGGAAGTCCATCTCCAGTCTCTGAGTATTCCTCATCATCCATCTTTCCTCATTGCGTTAGCACACCCAGCCTATAGTGCCATCAAAAAGTTGCCTGAGCCTTTGTCAACCCTTATTTATGTCGAAGACCGTAAGCAGTGTGTTTCTACGTCAAATGATTTGGTTCGCTTGGCGAGAGCCGACGGCGCCGAAAAATCGTTCCTCCTTGCTGACCAGGAATCGATTGGTCCGATTTTGGATAGGGTTCGGGACGAAAGTTTGAAGGAAAGTTTGGAGATGGGTATTGGCTATATTTATCCTTACATGGAGCAGTCTGACAAACGCATTGTCCAGCATTTGTTTAACAAGAAGGCCATCCAGGTTCTTTTGGCTGCTAGAGAAAGCTGTTGGACCGGGCCGAAAGCCAATTTGGTGATTGTCATGGGCACGCAGTTTTATGAAGGTCGCGAACATCGATACATTGATTACACCATTGCAGAACTATTGCAAATGATTGGCCATGCTTCGATTGCTGATGAATTGAACCAAGCTTTGATTTTGACAAATTCGTCTAAACGTGATTACTACCGCAAGTTTTTGAGCGAGGCCCTTCCAATAGAATCGCATATGCCTTCTTATTTGGCTGACGCTCTTATTCCCGAAATAAGCGAAGAAATCATCCATTCTCGTAATGATTGTATGGCTTGGATCATGTACACATACTTTTACAAACGTCTTTTGGAGAATCCCACCTTTTATGATTTGGCAAACACCTCACAAGAGGGTATTAGTGTTTATCTATCTGACTTGCTTGACAACACCCTTACTGGTTTGGCCGAGAGCAACATGATTGAACTTGATACTGAGTCAGAGGACTCCATTTCTCCTTTGAATGGTGCAATTATTTCCTCATACTACAACGTTTCCTATTTCTCTATGCAGACCTTTATTCTTTCTCTTACCGAAAAGACACGTCTTAAAGGTATGCTTGAGATTGTCACGTCTGCTACTGAATTTGAGACTTTGCCAATTCGTACACATGAGGACCAGCTTTTGCTCAAAATCCATAACCATTTGCCAATGAAGATGGCTAAATTTTCGCCATACTCCTCACACTTTAAAGCCTTTGTTTTACTGGAGGCCCACTTATCTCGCATTTCTCTTCCCCCAGACTTGGCTGCAGACCAGCACATTCTGTTGGGCAAGACCATTCCCCTTCTCTCAGCGTGTGTTGACGTTTTGTCGGGCAACGGCCACTTGAACGCCACATATGCCATGGATTTGAGTCAAATGACTGTACAGGCCATTTGGAACCGTGACAGTCCGTTGAAACAGATTCCACATTTCGACGCATTCATCATCCAGCGATGCAACGAGAAGGGAGTCAAGACCGTGTACGATTTCTTAATGATTGAAGACAATGATTTCCGCGAAGAGCTTTTGCAAATCGATTCGTCGGACCCGCGCATGGTTTCCATTGCCAATTTCGTCAACAAGTACCCGAGTATCGAACTTTCTTACGAGCTGGAAAGCACCAAGCTTGTTGCTGAAGAGCAAACCGTTATCACAATTAAGGTCGAGCGCGAGGTGGAGGAAGATGAGGAAGAAGAAGGAGAAGTTTATGACAAGGTTGAGTCTCATTTCTATCCTTTTACAAAGATGGAGAACTGGTGGCTGGTTGTTGGTCAAGTCGAGAGCAACCAGATATTTGGCATCAAGCGGGTGTCCCTTTCCAAAGCGTACCAGGAATTCAAGTTGCCATTTTCTGTTCCTGTTGCTGGAAACCATAAATTGTCAGTGTTGTGTATGTGCGATTCCTATTTTGATGTTGATAAAGAGGTGGAGTTGGTTGTTGATGTAGAAGAAGCTGCTTCTGAAGAAGAGGATGAAGAGGAAGAAGAATAAGCAGTAGGTTTATTATCTGTACATGTTTATACAACAAATATATATATTTTTATTTTTTTAATTTTAAACCTTGAGGTGCGAAAACGCACAAGTACAATTATCCAAAAAAAAAATAAAAAAAATATGGAAAACCAATTTAACTGACATCCATAGGTTCGACGCCAGTCTTACCCACCTGTCCCAGCCTGTGCTTTTCCTGGAAATCCCTGACTTGCTGCTCGTTCCATACAGACACACCGTTTTGGTCTTCTGAATCAGAAGGCTGGGCCATAGTTCTCAAAAACTTTTTCGAAGCAGCCACAGCCATGTCTATCGACATATTAATGTCGCCGTCCAAAATGGCCTGCGAGATCCATTTGGGCAGCTGGTTACGTTTACGTGCGAAACGGCGGTCGGCCAGCACCATGATTCCGTAGTCGTCTTTGCCACGCAAAACACGACCCAGACATTGGGCAGCGTGTCGCATGGCGTCGAATGACAAGAAGTCGTTTTCGCGAATGTGGAAGTTTTCGCGCATGAATTCGAGTCTAGCCTTTAGAATACGCGATTCAGTGTATTGGAAAGGAACGCCAATCATCAGCACGGCCCGGCCGTAGTGGTGGTCAAAATCGATACCTTCAGAGACCTTTCCTCGAGCGACACTAAACATAATGGCGCCACGTCCGTTGCAACATGCGGTACGGAAGGTTTCCAAAGCCAAACTTGTTTCTTGACTATCTGGGGTTTCGACCAAAATTAACTTGTATTTCCAAACTTCGTCTAAAATGCCCATGGCTTGCCATGAAGAAATAATGCTTTCCATGTATAAATAGGAGGGAAAGAATACAACCAAACCGTCCGGCGTGATTTTAGAAAACTCAATGAGAAGATTTCCATAGTTTCTGACAATGCTTGGATCGTTTCTGATTTCGAAACGAGAAGAAATTGCAACCTGGTCAGAACCTTTGGTGACAACCAGCGGCAAAAAAGAACGACGTGAGAGTGTCATTGTGTATGATTCTTGAATCACGGTATCGAAATTGAGCATCCGTGGGTACATGTCCAGAGGAGAGATGGTACCGGACGTAATGATGACAGAACCGAACCGCTCAAACACTGGTTTCATTGCGATTGATGCATCTAAGCAAGAAAAATGGAGGATCGGGTTGGGAACTGTAGAGCCTTCTGTTTCGAAAGGTTCTAAAATCAAGACAAACCCTTCTTCATAAGTGGCAAGCAAGGTGGCAAATGTAACAATTTCTTTTAGCGAAACAAAGTCTTCGATATCAGTAAGTTCTAGTGTTCGAACCAATGAGTTAAGACGCTCGGTGGCAAATCCCAAGGGTTTTTTTTCAATATAAGTTAGCTCTTTTAAATGCTTAAGAAACGATATAGGGGTTTCTGAAATGACGTTGAGAGCCTTCATTCTAGTCTTCAAGTACTCAATAAATCTCTTTAAAAATGCAACGAAATGTTCTGCCTTGCGAATGTTGCCGGGTATAGCTTCGTTTATGATATCTTCGGAAAGAACTGGATTTGACATAAAATCGTCTTCTGCACGTTCAGTTTCTGCTTGCCGTAAGCCTTCAACTAGCTTTTCGTATTCTAGCTGGAGTTTTTTTGAATCCGTTTTTTTTACTTCTTCGACAGCTCTTCCAAGCGCTGATGCGCCTCTTGCAGCCTTTTTCAAGGATTCCTGGGTCAAATCCACACTTAGGGATTCGATACAGACGTTATCTATATTATGGGCCTCGTCAAAAATGACGATTGCGTCTTTTGAGAGTTCTTTGGAAACTCGTTCTGAAATTTTGGGATCAAGAAGATAGTGGTATGAATAGATGATAATGTTGCAGAAAGGCATCATTCGACGGACAGTGAAATATGGACAGGTTTTGACGGATTCGCAATATTCAACCAAATCGGCAAATGTATAAACACCGGTGGGAATCAAATTCTGTGGTTCAAGGTCGTACAGGTTTTCGTGATATTCGCAGAGTTTGGCATTGGTATCGCCGGCTAGTAATTTCGACTTCATAATACCGTTTGTCATATTTCGACATTTTTCATCCACCACTGCACCTTTTCGTTCCTTGCGGACCTCTGGATGCAAACACAAGTTTTTTCGACTGGTCAACCCAAGGCCTCTAAAATCCTCGCGATAGCCCAACACTTTTGCGCGATAGTCCATCAAATTTCGCAACTCGGCCAGGGCCTTTTCAATTTCAGACATTGTTCGAGAGCAGTATACGATTTTGCGGTGTTCTGGTTTGCTCATTTGGTAGGCGATTGTCACACTTAATAAAGATACTGTTTTTCCGGTACCAGAAGGCATTTCCAAAATACAGTTTCCGCCAATGTCCAATGTCTTTTTGATATCGGTCATATATTGGACCTGCTCCGGGTAGACCTTTTCATAGGGAAAGATGACATCCAAAGATTCGATATCAAGTTTCATTTTTTATATTGGATACTATTTATTGATGAGGGTATTGTTTATAATGAGATGATGCTGGGTTTGTTGATAACAAACCAGACGATTAATGGTTGTACGAAATTGATTGTTTTAAAAGAAATAATAATAAAGAAAAAAAAAACCCACGTCCGACAGGCAAAAAATGACATTGCCGTTATTTTTTTTCTGAATTAGAAAAAAAGAACAATCACATGCGGCTGTATCATTACCCAGCCAGTTGCACACGTGACAATTTGTATGTAAGTTGCGTTGGTGATTGAAAAAAGTGAAAAACTGCAGGATTTACTCAAATTGGAGTGATTGGAAACTACTAAAAAAACAAGGAACGAGGAATGAAATATATACATGAAAAACATTGAAGTGAAGGTCAAGAATAGTGAATTGGATCAAAGCAAGGAACGCTAGTTTTTAAATTCTTCAAGTAGAAGATCTTTGATCTGGGGATAAATGATATCGGAGGTTTCGCCTTTGACGGTCCTGACAATTCCATATTTGTTGTAGTGTTCCAAGAGAGGAAGGGTGAGTTCGTGATATGCGTCGATTCTCTTTTTAAAAGTTTCGGGATTGTCGTCCGGACGTTTAGATAACGAATCGCCGGTGATGTCGTCTTTTCCGGGAACTTTTGGCGGGTTGAAAGTTAGGTTATAAACGCGACCAGAAGGAATATGGACCCAGCGATTTTCGATTCTGTCTAGAATGACTTCTTCAGGAACATCGAGACGGACCAGTAAATTGAGGGCGGCATCGTGAGCAGAAAGTGTTTTGTCAAGGACTGCGGCTTGGGTAGAGGTTCGCGGAAACCCGTCGAGTAGCCAGCTCGCGTTTTTGTTTAAAAAGTTTTGGGCATTGAGTTCGTGTTTAATCAATGCGACGATTTTATCGTCGGGAACTAAACCACCAGCTTGGATGATTTTATTGGCTTCCAAACCTATTGAATGGAAGAAGATGAGTTAGAATTGAAATGAAACATTGATATTGGAATATACATACCGATCGGAGTTCCATCTTTGATGTTTTGTCGAAGTAAATCGCCTGAGGAAATTGCTGAAATTTGAGGAAAATCTTTGAGAAGACGAGAAGCTTGAGTGCCTTTACCAGAACCAGGAGCACCAAGCAACAGGAATCGAATAGGACGAAGGATAGAAGACATTTTAGTGTCTTGGCTTGATAATCAAAAATGAACTGAAGGTAGGAATTGAATGATTGTAATGGATCAAACTGAAGCTTGAGACAAGAATAACTAAATTCAACTGAAAAAACAACCAATCACTATTTTTCAAAAGTTCTGTTAAAAATCTACAAGAATAAAAATAAAGACAAACCAAATAGGAGGAAGACTTCAAAGTTTTATAGAAATCTAGTGTCGGCAATAATAGGAACGGTTAAAGTATTATGATCCAACATATCAGTCGAGAAATCGGGCCTAGTGTAACTCCAAATCTATTGCGAAATCAGTCACCGTGTGGGGAAACGATGACGATCGGCATGACTCGACTCTTATTTTTCATTTGTTTATTGATTTCAATCGAATCTTTAAACGGTCCGAATGCTTCAAACGTCGGTTTCACCGGTTTTCAAAGCTTGAAACACGGAAAAAGTCGAATCATTAGGACAAACGGACATCGGTCTAGAGGTTAGCCGTGCTGAATACTGGTGATGTAATATGTGTTTACGTGTAATTGGTAATTAGTATCACGTTTTGGTACCGTTGGATTACTTTTATTGACGACGGAATGGAAAGACGGGATTCTGATTTGAACCATTGATGATTCAATATATTAATATATATTAATATAATTTTAAACCTCGTTTGAGTCTGCTTCATTAAAAACGGAAACCAAACGACTTTTGACTGGCTGGATCATTTTTTGTAGTGCGGCTAGTTTGAGACCAAAACAACGTCCGGGATATAACGGTACTAAACAGCCTTCTAGGAGTGAATTGTTGTAAATAAGGTATTATTAGGTTGATCTTGGTGGAATTATCCAATAAAAACATTGAGTTGAGACGAACTCAATTGGTGAAAAACCCAGGGTTGAGCTCGGGTTCAAACTTTACTTGCCGGTTCAGTCGTGAAGCATGAGTCTTTGATGGTGATTGGTCTCAATGATTCATGTGATTCCTATGATTCTCTATATCTGATAACCAAAACATTGGTCCAGAAATTAAAGATCAACGTCGGTTTTGAATGGTTGTTGCCGATTTGCCGGCCTTATTGATTTCGGACTTGCTGATCCAACCATCAATCCCATCACCATCACCAACAATATCCAATCCCACCATCAAACCTCCAATTCCACCAATCTCACCGCCATCATGCTCGCTCAGCCCGGCTCCAAAAGAAACAAAATGCGGCGCAATACCACCGTTTATAACAGTAAAAGGCTGAAAACGTCGTCGATTCCCTGTCCCAGCCACATGACCCACCCTTTTTTCAACAAATCACCAAGTTTCAGGCCTTAGCCGCATGTTTGATAGTGGCTGTACGTTCAAGTGTTCTTTGTACCCTATAAATATACTTATACCCATTCTTTTCCTTCGTTTTTTATATTTTTTCCAATTTTTGAAAAATTGAAAATTTTTATCCACTTCACCGACAAAAATTTCAATCTTCCCTCACATTTCGCGCCTTCCAATATGGATCCAAACTACCCACAGGATCCCAACAACCAAAATAATGGTTATGCCGGATATCATAACCAAAATAACCACCAAACCCCTCCTCCTATTCCAAATCAACCTCCATACCCTGTTGATGATGACGTAGCTCCCTCTCATCAAGGCCTAGATACTCACTATACTGGTTCTAACTCTTATGACCAGCACAATCCCGCCCATTCTGGTCCTGGCTATCCTGACGATTCTCCTATTCCAAATCAATCTACATACCCTGTTGATGATGACGTAGCTCCCTCTCATCAAGGCCTAGATACTCACTATACTGGTTCTAACCCTTATGACCAGCACAATCCCACCCATTCTGGTCCTGGCTATCCTAATGATTCTCCTATTCCTTCACCCAACCCAGGCTATCCTGATGACTCCAGGCGCTCGTCTGCTGTCGCTCCTTACCCAACTGGGTCTGCAAACCCTTTTGACCAACACCCCACCCTAATTACCCCTGTACCGCAGACACATTCCCCTGTAGTAGTTCATCCAGAACCTCAGCATTTAAACATTCCTGCTGAATCTCCCTTTGATGACCCTTCTTCTCGTAGAAGCTCGCTTCTGGCCCCTCAGGAATCTTACCCCTTGTATAATCTCGACTCCACTGGCGCTACCGATGACGCATACAACGCAGACTACGAGGATCAAGATAATGTCCCCCTTCGTGGAAACGACACCGGACTTCCTTATCCAGCTTCATACCCTGATCCTCACCCAACCGGCTTTTTGGGTAGACTCGGCTCTATCCGTCCTCATCACCGCAATCGCCAAAGCGCAAATTACAATAATATCGAATATCCCCAAACCCCTTTATCCTCTGCTGGCGGAGACGATGGCCTCGTCTATGAACACGGTTTCAGAGAGCTTCCTGGCTCCCAAATCCCTTATCCATCCACAAACGCCTACTTCCCTTATCCCGTCAACAATTTTGACCCTGGTAATGCCACCCTCTCTATGCCAGATCCCAATGATATTGGCTGCAATAGCCTCATTGAAGACTCCTGGGTCGTTCGTCAGCAAATGCAGCCTACTAACGACAACTACACTAAACGCCAAGTCAACCTCGTCAACGGTATTTACTCTGTCGAATATCCAGTCCCCTCTCCTGTTAAAAATGCCGTAGAAGAAAAGTACCGTAACGATAACGAATCCGGGTCCACCGAGTTCACCCATCTCAGATACACCGCATGCACAGCCGATCCTGATGACTTTGTCTCTGAAAACTACACCTTGCGTGCTGCTGAACACAACCGTACAACTGAACTGCTCATTGTTGTCACTTACTATTCTGAAGACAAAATTCTTACCGCTCGTACTCTGACCGGTATCATGGAAAACGTTCACCACTTTTGTAACGACAAGTCCAAGTTCTGGCGCCAGGAAGGAAGCGAGTCTTGGGAGAAAATCGTCGTCACCATCATCATGGACGGTATCGAGCCCTGCCGCAAAGATGTCTTGGATACTCTGGCTACTATGGGTATTTACCAGGACGGTATCATGAAAAAGGCTATCAACGAAAAGCCTACTGTCGCCCACATTTTCGAGTACACTTCTCAGGTTTGTTTCACTGAAAAACTCGATGTTGTCACTCCTTCCAAGACAAAGTCTCATAGAACTATCCCTCCCATCCAATATGTCTTGTGTATCAAACAAGAAAACTCTAAAAAGATCAACTCCCATCGTTGGTTGTTTAACGCCTTTGGAAAAGCTCTCAATCCAAACATTTGCGTTCTTATCGATGCTGGTACTAAGCCTGCCAACCGTGCCATTGTCCATCTCTGGCGTGCCTTTTACAATAACGAAAACGTTGGCGGTGCCTGTGGTGAAATCCACGCCATGCTTGGTAAAAAGCTCCGAAATCTTGTCAATCCTTTGGTCGCGGCTCAAAACTTTGAATATAAGCTTTCCAACATCCTAGACAAACCTCTTGAAGATACCTTTGGTTTCATTTCCGTCTTACCTGGTGCTTTCTCTGCTTATCGTTACGAAGCTTTACAGGGCCGTCCTTTGGAGCAGTATTTCCGTGGTGACCACTCACTTGCCGACAGACTTGGCAAAGACGGTCTTCATGGCATGAACATTTTCCAAAGAAACATGTTCTTGGCCGAGGATCGTATCTTGTGTTTTGAAATCACCTTCAAGGCCCAAAAGAAATGGCATCTCAAGTACGTCAAGGCCTCTAAAGCCGAGACTGACGTTCCTGAAGCTATTGATGAGTTCATTTCCCAGCGTCGTCGTTGGATTAATGGTTCCTTTGCTGCTACCTTGTATTCCATGATGCATTTCGGTCAAATTTACCACAGTTCCCACAACCTTTTCCGAAACGCTTGTATGCATTTCCAGCTCTTTTACAATTTTATCAACGTTATCATGACTTGGTTTTCTTTGGCTGCTTACTACCTTACCACAACTATTATCTTAGAGCTTGCAGCTAATCCCAACGCAAAGGCGGAGGATGCTGCTAACGAGGCTGCGAACCAAAAGCGTTCTATTGAACTGTTTGCCCGAGAAGTCGTAAACCAAACCGTGTCTTTTGTTACTAGAGCTGATACCACTGCAAACCAAGCACAGCCTTTTCCTTTTCACAACGAAAAAGTTTCACTGTCAATTGCGCTGTTTATTCGTTTCTTTTACTTGATCATGCTTGTCATTTCCTTTTTGCTTGCTTTGGGTAATCGACCAAAGGGTGCGAGAAAACAGTATACCTTTTTGTTTGTTGTTTTTGGTGTTATCCAGACCTATGCCCTCGTTGTTTCCATTTACTTGTGTGTTAATGCATTCAGCTCGAACCAGAACCCATCGCTCGACTCGCTATTAGGAAATGCTCGTTTGTTGGTCATTATTGCGCTGATTTCCACCTACGGCGTTTATTTTGCGTCTGCACTCATCTACCTGGACCCTTGGCATATGTTTACCTGCTTTGCCCAGTACTCGTTCATCATGCCTTCGTTTACCAATGTTATCAACGTGTTTGCGTTTTGCAACTGGCACGACGTTTCATGGGGTACCAAAGGTGCTGACAAGGCTGACGCACTTCCTGCTGCCTTGTCTGAAAAGACAGAAGATGGTAAAGCCGACGTTGTTGTCGAATACTCGCGTCCACAAGACGACATTGATGCCCAGTTCACTGCAGTTATGCAGCGTGCCAAACAGCCATACCCTAAGGAAGAATCTGTCAAGAGAAAGATTGATCCTGATGATGAAAACAAGACTTTCCGTACAAACCTGATTATTGCTTGGATTTTGTGTAATGCTGTTCTTGCTGTGGCTCTGACATCCAAGTCAGCCCAAGAAATTGGATTTTCTGGAACTACAAGCAGATCATCCGCTTACTTCTTTGTATTGATTGTGATTACGGCACTTCTTGCATCTATCAGAATGATTGGATGTATTATTTTTGTTATCAAAGCAGCTATTTCCCGTGGTTTTGGCAAGAAGTAAGGAAAAAAAAAAAAAAAAAAAAAAAGAGAGAGAAAGTAATGTTGAATACGAGATATTTAGATCGATGTATAGTTTAACTAATTGACTATTTTAATTTAATAAAAAAAACAGAATATTAATTTACACTAAATCTACAACTTTACATTTCGACTCAAAAGATATAAAATCTTGTTACACCACGTGGAATATCGACTTGATCCTGTTACATAAGATCACATGATCTAATATGAGATGAATCAGGACAGTTATAAACAATCAATTACATACAAACAAACCCACCATCAGATCCACTTTAGTGATTTTCTTATTTTTTTTTAACCCTCTTGCCTTGGTTTTTCCTTTGACTTCATTCCAAGTTTTCTTCTTCTTTTCATTTTATTTTATTTTTACTGTTTTTAAGTGAAGCTTTTCAATTGTTTTCTTTTAATTCTTAATATACCGTTTGAATCATAAATACTTGTTGTTTTATAATTATTTTTAAAATCGTTTTTTTCTATCAGCAATGCCTACTGCAAAGTATGACAAAATTGTAAAGGTAAGAGAGAGCTTATACAGTTTTACGAAATCAATTGTTGAATTGGGCCATTCATGACAATCTCATTTATTATGAGCTGAGTAAATGGATCTATGATTGTGAAACATAGCAGTCGTTCGACTTGATTGATTCTTCAGAGCTGACGTTGATTCTAACTAATTCAATTTCATTTGTTTTCTAGGGAGCTACTAAAATCAAAGTGCGTATTCAGTCTATTTATTTTTTACACGTCTCAAATATCAATCAAACATGTTAACCTGGTTATTTCTTTTTATTCTTATTTATTTTAGCTCGCTGCCCCTAAAGCAAAATATGTCGAGCCCATTCTTGATGCTACCAATTACCCCGAAGATATCGAATCCATTATTTGGAGCCTCGGGACACGGCTAGGCGACTCCAACTGGACAGTTTCTTACAAGGCTCTCTTGATTATCCACATTATGATTCGTGAGGGTGTGCGCGATGCAACTCTTAAAGCCCTTACACGCCAAACCCGCATTTTTGACGCTGTGAAGAACAACAATAATCCCTACAATATTTCCAGATATGCTCGGTACTTGCGTGAACGTGTGGTCCACTATAGCAAAACCCATGTCGATTACGTTCGTTCAAAGTCCAAGAACGGAGGCAGGTTACGTAACCTCACTGTGGATAAAGGTTTACTTCGAGAATGTGACAGTGTCTTGGACCAAATTAACGCCCTTTTAAAATGCCGATTTCAGGAAACAGATGTCGATAATGATATTGCTTTAACCGCTTTCCGGTTTTTGGTCCGTGATCTGTTGGTTCTTTACCAAGTATTGAATGAAGGCGTCATCAATGTCCTTGAGCATTATTTTGAAATGTCTAAAGTTGATGCCGAACACGGTCTTGATATTTATAAACGATTCACAAAGCAAACAAACAGCGTAGTCCAGTTTTTGCGAATTGCCAAGGCACTGGAATACCAGACAAAACTCCATGTTCCCAATATCAAGCATGCTCCAGTATCCCTTACACAGTCGCTTGAAGACTATTTAAATGACCCTGACTTTGAGGTCAACCACAGACAATTTATTGCAGAAAAACAGGCCCGCGAAGCGTCGGGATTCGGCAAAAGCGAACCAGCCCCCGAACAAGCAAATGCCTCTACTGGCGTTCGCAAAAAGTCAATAGCATCTCTGACGGCAAATGCTCCTACTCAAACAGACAACTCCACCACTACAGCACTGCAAACCCCTGGATTCGATGACACCAACCCGTTCAGATCTATGGTTGTGTCTGCAGGTAATCAGCAACAATCGTTAATGCAAAACACTACTACAATGATACCTAACCAGAATGATCCAAATACGCCTGGTGGTGCCATACAAGCAAACATTTCTGTTCCCTTGCAAGATGCCCAAATGCCTTCTGGTATAGTCATTCAGCCACATGTCGTTCCTGTCGATGCGTGGGGACAGCCAATTACTAGTGCCCAAACCCAACAACAGATGCACCAAGCTCAGTTACAGGCACAACAGCAAGCCCAAGCACAAGCACAGCAAGCCTTACAAGCACAACAACAAGCACAACTTCAACAATTTCAAACCCAACAACCTAACCAGCAACAACCGCTTTCAACCATGTTTACGGGAGCCGGTTTTGGAGGATATTCTACTACATCTGCTGTTGTTAACCAGCAACAACCTAACCAATTGAATCAGACGCAACAACAACAACAACCTTTCGGTACACCGAACACCATGGCTACTACTATGAGCAATGCCCCTACTCCATTGAGTATGCAAAGCACCACATCGAGCGGACTATCTTCAATTACCACTGGATCTAATCCATTCCGCAACTCGCAGCAAGGCCATGCTACCGGAAACCCCTTTATTAAAAGAAGCAGCACAGTTGCAGTTCCTTCAAGTGGTGGAATGAGTCAACAGCCAACCTTGTCTATGGGTATGAGCAGCAGTCTCCCCAATAGCACTGGCCAAACACCCACTGGCTTTGGCAATTTGAACAATAGTAATGTGAATATCCACCGCTCATCTACCAATCCATTTTATTCGACAAATAATGGTTTGGATACGCTTTCTTCCCAAGGTACGGCCACACCTCTTCCACTGAACAATTCTAATATTCACCCTAATACCTCAATGCCCAGTACGCAAACAGCTGAACTGAATCCATTTCGCCAGTCTGTTACAGCTGGAATGGGCGGAATACCTAATAATGGATACCAGGCTTCACTCGGCGGTTTAGACAATTTGCAGCCTGTTGGCATGTTTTCGCAAACCCAGCAACTCCAGGCCCATCACCCAGGACTGCAAAACCAGCAGATGATGTTACAACAAGGCCAGGTGCAGCAACAGCAAGGGTTTATGTATACTGGCCAACAAATTCAGAATTCTTTGATTTGATGGGTATATCTTGTCTTTTTTTTTCTCTCTCTCTCTCTCTCTTTCTTTTCCATGTTAGTGACGTGATGTAATTTTCCTTTAATTTAATTGAAGTGAGTCAGTTTGTATATTGTTTTGACGCAAATAATGATGCAAAAAATGATTTTTTTTTAAAAACAAGTACAAGATGTAGTATCACAAGTTGAAATCCATCGAAATGTATTTTTCTTGGTATTCTTGAGCACAGTATTTTCATTATATGGTTCTGCCAGGTGTTTGGAAAAGAATTTCAAGAAAAATGTCCAGTCGTACTTTTTGGGCGTAAAGTGTTACTAATCTCTCGCAGGTCCGACTATATTGAGACTCATCACATTGCCATATCAACATCTCCATCCATATCTCTATTTAAAACCATCTGCTGGGACCCTTCTCCGTGTTTACTCGTCCCACTCTTTGCTGCCGAAAAATACGAATCAATTGGTTTGATCCTCGTTTTTGGAGGCAGATTAAACGGTCTAGCCAGCAACTCGTCAATTTCTTTATGGTAATCTTCTTCTTCAGTTCGATTTGTTTCACTCAATTCATCATTAGCAGACAACAAGTGTCTGTTTTCAGGCTTGTTTAGTTCTCGAGAAGCTCGCATCATTTCACGGACAGTGTTTTGGGCATAGTGAGACTGCAAAACGCTAGGCACCGACGTCCGTTTAGTGCCTGGCGCAAACTCGTTTTGATTCACTGGTTGTCCAAACAGAGACGGTGTATGCTGCGTGCTGTTGGAATGATCGGACCTTGTGTTGTTTGAAAAGGATGCAAATGAATGTGTACCAGGAACTGGTTGGGTATAGCCATGGCTTTGATCATAAGCTTCATCATGGGATCGTTTCCTTTGTTGACCAGCAAACAACGTTATCTTTGACGATGAATCAAAAGCATTCGACATGTTTGAAAAAAAAGACTGAATCGCCGAAACGAAAATACAAAAAATGGAATTGAAGATGAAAAAAAGTGTGTGATTTTTTTTTGGAAATTGAAATTTGTAAACATGCTGACATAATCTTAAGATTAGTAATGCTTAATCATCATGACCAATAACTGAGTAATATCATCTATTCTGAGTTGTTTCTTTCGTAAATTTATTGTTAATTTAATAATTACCAGTATAAACCGGATGTATTTTAAACGAATCAGATTTATTTATCAAGATATTAATCAATAAATTTTCGAATTATTCGCGTTGATTCGGATTAAAAATATTAAAACAGTCGCGTTCCGTGTTTTTACACCGCTAATTTTTTTTTTTTGTTCTCCTCCTCTTTTCGTTTATTCCTTTTTTTTTTTTTTTTTTTTTTTTTTTTTTTTTTTTCTTTTAAGCCTTGACACTTTCTATTATTTTTTTTCTTCAACTTGAATAATCAAAACACGAAGCGAGAAACTACAAAACGTCAAACTAGATCCAATTATTTGAAAACGACAAAACAAAAGTAAGTTTCATTGTTTTCAGATGCGAAAACCAGTGACTGAAGACGTTTTGCTCCATCGTTGATGACTGATACAACCGACAATCATCAGTCATCAACGCTTGCTTTGATTACGGTTTTTTACGTAAAAAAGTTTTCAAGCCCAACGGTTTTTTTTATAAAAGGTTTACAGCCTTGCTTCGATCGAAGTCAAGACGAAATCTGGGGAAGACGGGATTGAACAATACTTTTGAAAGAAATAGTGACTAACCACAACTGGACCCTGATATTTACGACATTATAATAATGTTTACAATATTCTGGTGTTATATTTATTTATTGATTCAGGTTTTATTTAAAAAAATAATACAAAAATGAATGCAACTTCCTACTGGTCTACTGTTGATTCAATCGACGGAAACAGTTCAATCGATCCTTCGTTTGGACAGCCTCAACAAAACGATGATGGCCAATACAATAATGACACTGTAGCAGCAGCCGCAGTTGCTAATGTTGAGCGCGCCGCCCAAGTCAAGTTACAGCCTGACGCTTCAGAGTCTCAGTCTCCTTCATCTTCATCAAATGAACCTTCACAAGCCCACCACGACTCGTCACAGCCGTCATCGTCGTTGATTTCCTCATCTGGGTCGTCCAACCACCAGCAATCACAAGGCTCGGCATCCTCCAACGCGCTCATAGCCCAGCAACAATCACAGCAACAGCTTACCGAATACAGCAAACAGGGCCGTCCGTTATCCTCCTCCAAACGCGCCATGCAGAACCGTCAAGCCCAGCGCGCCTTCCGCCAGCGCAAGGAGATGTACGTCAAGGAACTCGAGTCCAAGGTCCAGGAACTCAAGGCATCGAAAGACACAATCGACATGCTCCGCCAGGAAAACATCCAGCTTCGCGACTACATCCTGTCGTTGCAGTCGCGTCTCATTGAACATCCTGGCGGCGTCCCGACTCCGCCATCGGTCTATGCTCGCCAACAGGGCGAAATCTATGAACCAAAGGCCGAAAAATAATACTCTATTTATATCAACTTTCAAACCATTTTTTAATTCACTTTTGTACCAAACGTTTTATATTTTTTGATATACAAGATATAAAAATGACAATTAAAAGGACATTTTAATAATTTAAACCCGAATTATACGAAATCACATGACATGGACGGTGTTTGCAAACACATAAACGATTGGAAGATCAAGGGTCTCAGTATATAGTTTGGGCTTCACTGGAAAATTTAAAACCTTTGAAAAAATTACATTATATTGCACACTATTTATACATAAAAACTTGTCATTAAAAACGGAATCAGTTGCTCGATTCTAAAGATACATGCTGCACGGCACTGACTCCCGGTTTCGAGACAGGCGTGCTGGTTGTCGGGCCACCGTAATGGACCGCGGTCGCCGTCAGCTCGCTCTTGGTGGCTGCCGGAAGGCCGAGACTGAACGGAACAGGCGACGTGGAACGGGACCGCAGGCCGTTTGCAAGATTGGCGTTGGGAAAGGAACCGGCCGAGGACGGCAGAACGGGTGGCCGGGCCCTGGCGGCGTGATGGGTATTATTATACATATTTGACATGGATGCGGGGGATGGAACGGATGATGCTGTGGGTTGATGAATGCTGTCGTTACTGAGTGATGAGCTGGTTGGTGTGTTGGGTTGCATATGTAGCGAGCTTCCGCTACTTATGGTCATTGTCTGTGTTGGCGTCAAGTACTCGTGGTGATCAATTATAGAAGACCCTCGACTCGAGGGCCGCGAGTTTCCACCAAACGGATTGTTAAAAGATCCCAAACTAAACGAGTTGAATGACGACATAGAGCCTCCAAATATACTATTGGTATTAGGTGACTGAGAAAGCTGAGAGTTGTTGGAGATGGACGAATAAGTAATTGGTGATCCCAGCGACGGTTGCAAATTGTAAAAGCTGTTTGAATGCTTGATGATTCGTCGTCGAGGGGGCATTGTCAAACTGAACGATTCTAACGTAGGCGAAGGAGAAAACTCTTTATCGCGGTTCGCATTAGTGCTGTGGGCATTAGAGCTACTACTACTACTGCCATTAGCAGCGGTACTACTACCTGTCAATCCAAGAGCCGGGCTAATTTCTGTCTTGGTTATGTTGGAACTGGGCAGGTGAAAAAGTTTTTGCTGAGCGCTGATTGTTGCATTTTTTTCTTTTTCTAGACGATGCTCAAGTTGACGAACACGTTCAGCCAACGTTTTGATTTCGTGATCTTTGCGTTCACGCTGCGACCTTAATGCTTCACGAAGTGCGTCACGCTGGCCCTCGATGGCCAAAATCTTTTCGTCTCTAGGGGTCAACGGCTTTTTGTTTGGTCCAAGTTGGGCAGCTGTGGAAGGAGAAACTGATGAGGGCAACGAGACTGATGATGAGTTAACAGAGTTCAGATCCCGATCTGCAGAAGGAGTTGACGTTGCTGATTTGTTTACACTAAAGACTCCAACGCCAGGTGGTAACGACCTAAAAGCACTCAGTTCATTATGCAACGCCTTGTTTTCTTCTTTAAGCTTTGCGAGTTCTGAATTGGCCGTTTCTATAGTACTCTGTTCATTTGCATCTTGCTGTGTTTTCTCGGCACTAAGATCATTGATTTCCTGTTCTCTTTCTTTCAAAAGAGACTGAAGCTGAGAAACTTGAGCACTGAGTGTGCTTTTCTCTTGTTCGTTACCTTGGATCAAGCTTTGTACACTGCTTTCTTGTTCCGCCAGTTGTATTTCAAGTGTTTTCAATTGTTGGGCATGATGCGACAATTCGTTTTCATGCGCTTGCTTATTATCCTGGAGTAACACATCTTTATCGGAAATTTCAAACTCAAGTTTTCGTAAAAGTTCTTCTTTTTCTGTAAGTTTTTGGAAAATTTGTTGAGCTTCAAGGCGTTCTGCATTAGCTGCTGCTTGAAGATCTGTCAATAATTGAGACTGTTCGAAATGGGTCTTTTTCAAGATTGAGTGGTCACTTTCCAGTGTTTCCAAAGAAAGCTTTGTTTCTAAAAGGTCGTGTTGCTGTTGTGCAACTTGCGATTCGAGATCAACGACATTGTATATTCGTTTTGTAGAAGACTAAATAAAAAAGGAGTCGAGAATGTTAGTATGACGGGTTTATTAATAGAAATCACTGGTATTTTCAAAAAGGGGGGATTGAACAAAAAGCCTTGCATGGAAGGAGATTTTTTAATAATAATAATAATTATAATTTTTTCAAGGCTTTTGACAAACAATTGATAAATAATCAATTAAAAAGAAAGAAGAAGAAGAAGAAGAAATAACTCACCGTATCGTTGATGTGATCTTCTAAAGCTTTACACTTTCGTCGCTCAACATCAAGCATTGATTCCAGTTGAATAACCAGTTTAGCACGAGTCATATGGTCCATTGCCAAAGAATCTGGATCATTTGAAACTGTCACAGATTTGGCAATAGTGGTATTACTATTATGATTATCATTGTCATCATTAGTTTTTAAATTGGTTGAGGTAGAGGCTTTTATCGGAGTTGTAACGGTTGTAGATGTCGGAGAAGTAGGCTGAGTAAGAGGCATTAACGATTCAGCAGATGATAATGAAGTAGTTGATGAAAAAGAAGAATCCGTAGCAGGTATTGGGACAGCGAACGATGATAATGATGAAGGCGAAGAAGATAACGATGATGAGCTAGAAAGTTCGCGCTGGACACTCTCAGCCAGTTCCATCGTCACAAGGCGGACTTCATCAAGCAATGCCGCATTTTGAAGCGACAAATGGAGGATTTTGTCGTCGGACATTGCAGGTTGTGAAGAAGAAGAAGAAGAAACCAACTTGCCAGACTTGGATTGAAGAAAAGAGGGTGACCTGTGTAAAACCGGGTAACAGACAGGAGATGCCGGTAATGACTTAGACCCGGTGGATTGGATACCGACAATGCTGGCGGTTCCGTTGGCCAAAGATCCACCACGGACATGGTTTTTTCCAAAAGATTTCGCAAAAAACATATTGTTATTGTTGTTGTTGTGAAAAGAACCAGCCGAGGTTGGGTTTATATTTGGTTCTGGTGCATGAACCAACATGTTTGAAGTAGATGCTTGGTTTGAACCAGGCCCAAAATTGGAGACAACAGGATTGAGTTTGTTATCATCGCCAACTCTAGGACTATTGGGATTATTTACGTGTTGGTTTGGACCTGACAAGTCTCGTCTGTTTGAAACAAAACGACCTGAATTAGGCTGAGACATAGATGGAGATGACGATGTTGACGACGTCATTTGTTGCATATAAACGTTTGGTCGAGTACTCATGCTGTTTAAACTATTGGACCGTAATCCATTTTGAGACATGTTTGTCGCAAATTGATTGCGAATTGGCGACATCATTGGAGCTGGCGGATGAGGATATCCTGACATGGTCATTGATCGGCCTCCGTTTGGTAAATTATTGGTATTGACTGTCTCAATGGCCCGGCGCATCCGGCCTTGATTGTTGTGTAAAGGATCTAATGAGCCGGGAGATCCGGGACCAGAGGATCCCATCAATCCCATGCCGCCTAATGGCATTGGGCCCGAAGGAACTTGGGGTCTGTTTACAGGGGAGTCCATTCCATTGGCTCCAACCTCTTCTTTCAGCATCTTTAACTGGTTATTAGCCACCCGTTGGCGGTATTTATTGTTTTTCTCCGAAACACCATTGGTAAGGGACGTCGTAAGCATCGGAATGATTGGAGTCGTGTCGAACGATGTATGTGTCATAGTCATTGATCTTAGTGACATGGCTCGTCCATCGTTGGACTCATTGCTGCCGGAGGCTCCTGCAGGTCGTTCAATTCCGCCGTACCGGTCCCTATCACGTAACGAAGCCAACTGATTCATTCCAATGTCCAAAGCCCCTTCGACCTCATCTTTGTTGGGTTTTTTGGGTTGAGCATTATAGTTGATGTTGTTGTTTTGAAAGTTGTTGCTGTTAAAGTTGTCAGAGTTGTTGTGACCACTATGTGGATACTTGGAGCTGGCACCTGAATACCGGGACCCACCAAACATCGGGTCTGTTTCATCGGCTCCATCTATTCCAGCACCGCCATGACTGCGATGAGAATGCGGTGACTCAAATCGCTGTTCGTTTACCATGCTGAATCCATCAAAGTCGTCGTCGTCGCCGTTAAAATCATCTCGAAGATCCTTTTTTCGTCCCCACCCAAATAATCCCTTTTTTCCTGAAGAGGCTGACCTTGTTTGACGGCTTGAGCCTTTGGTGTTTCTGCTGTTGTTATTGTGCTGGCGGTTCGAGTTATTATTGTGGTTACCACCGGAATTACGGGGGTTGTTGTGGAACGAAGGAGTGCTATTGTTGTATTTTTCTCCTTTATTAGAGCCGAGGGAAGAGGTAGACCCCGTAAATATGTTCCTAGATCCTTTTTTTGAGCCGGCCTTTTGCGATGATTGATACATTTCGTCGTTGTCATCGTCAACAATATCATCGAAAGTATACGCATTTGCAGTCGCAAAGTTTACAACATTGTGTGGTTGTTGGTTTTGTTTTAAAGGGCCTTGATGCTGAGGAAGTGACGAGCTGACTGGACTTTGGGCTGATGAAGGAAATGCTGGTCCTAAACTTGGTTTGCTTTGATTCATCTGTTGATATTGTTGCTGCTGTTGTTGCTGTTGAATAGGCACCATTGCTTCGTCTGGAATTAGAAATTGGTCAAAAGCTGAGGTGTAACTGCCTCCTTGAGGAAAGGCAGAGTTCATCGGCTGCATTTTTTCAAAAGTTGAAAAATATCAAATTGAAAAAAAAAAACAGAAAAAAAAAAGGAATTATAGAAACTAAAAGATGGATTTAAAAGAAATTTTATAAATTGTCGATTTTCGTTTCTTCCGTCTATCTTTACAATTGGTTCGATCATGAGTGTATTAAAAATAAAAAAACCCAAAAATAAAAAATAAAAATAAAAAAAAGGTTTAGATCCATTTTTTCTATTTCGGGCGTTTTTTAATTTTCCTCTGCAAATGTCTCAACCAGTCAAGTTTGAAAGAAATTTCACTAAAATCAACCAGACGTCAAAACCAGTTTACAATCGTTTTCGCGTTGTATTAATTTGTAAATTGTTAATTACTCATTTCAATTAAAATCCCTCGGTTTCTAATTTATCAAATTGACCTGTTTTTCTAATTTGTCAATCTCATGTTGCAGATCATCAAGGCTCTGTTTTAACGGCTCTAATTCATCGAATCGACGCTTTTTACTGGCTTCAGTCATCATCGTTTCAATCATTACCTGTTGCTCTTTTAAAACTATCAACTCTTGTTGTATCTCCTCTTCTCCTTCTTGATCTTCTTCTTCTTCTTCAACGCCGGTTTCTTCCGGTTGCTTGTTGCCGACCCCTTCTTCCTGCTTTTTAAGCACTTTGGGCAAGGCTTTTAATGGTATCATATGTGTTTGTAAATAATGCGCCGTTTCAATAACAACTAGTCGTTTGATCCGGCTTTCTTCCTCGTTATCGGTTTCAGTCTTTTCCATTCGTTTCGCGGCTTTATCCAGTTCTCGGAAAGAGTCAATTAACCGTTGTCGAATTTTTCCTGCCTCTAGCAAACTCTGTTCATCTCCATCACCAATCAACGACTGGAATCTTGCCAGAAGCTTGTCAATGTTTTTGCGAATTGGGACAAGTCGTTCGTATGCAGCAACCACAGCTGGTTTGTTGTTCTCAGACATGTCTAACTTAAAGTTTTGTCTCCCAAACAAGGTGTTTTTGCACTCTTTGCACAGACGCAGGTTCATGTCTCGGTTTTTTGTAATGCTCCTACTGTGCTGCAAGTCTCGTCTTTGGAACCCCTCTAACTCCTCGTCCTCTTCTTTAAATTTGGTTTCATCTTTACAAAGCTTATCAAGCAAAAGAGAAATTGGAACTTCTCGTGAACAGTTGGTACTTAAACTTGCACAAACCACACGCCCACACAACCGGCAATGGTGTTTGCGAAGAGTGTATCCAAATTTTTGCTCGCAAATAGGACACGCAGTTACATCATTATCGGGCTGCCATTTGATTACAGTGCGTTCGGTTTCTCGTCGACGATTGGCTTTGTAATAAGTAAGCATGGTTCCATTATCGTTATCTCCATTAACAAGTTTTGAGTCTTTAGTCAATAGTGTAATTAGCTTCAAAAGCCGTTTTTCAAGCCGGTTTTCTTCCAGTTCATGGATATCCGTTTTTTGACGCCGAGCAGCCAAAAAAACTGAAGAAACGTCAATAATAGATCCAGAGTTGTCAAAATAACGAGGACGTGACGTGTAGCATGTTTCACAGCATTGAGACCAAACTCCGTTTTTTGGATCATGGTTTGCTCCAGCATTTAGTTTAATTTGGTATTGGGTATGTTGAAAACAAAAAAGCTTTCCGCATTTACGACAGTTGACACACCCATTCCTGGAATTGAGCTTTTTATCACATAAAACCAGAGAACAGTGTTCTGATCCCATGTGCTTTTGCCAATGCTCGGTGGTTGGAATGATTTTCGGTATTTTTTCTTTTTGTGAATTAAAGGAGCCTTTTCTGCCAGTAGATGCTGATGTGTTGTTTGCGTTTTCAGTAGATGTAATATTGTTATTTTCGCCATCCTCAGTGGGATCGTCAATCACTCCCTCAAAAAGGTCGAGTTTTGAAAACCGCGAATTGAAAACCGAAGAAACCGAAGGAAATTGTTTTGCTTGTTCTACCTTCTTTTTGAACCACGATTTGATAATGTCTTCATCCTTTTGTTCAATGTCCGAATGGACGTCGTCGATATGTCGGTTCAACTGAGACAGTGTCACCATAGATTCGTTACATATTGGACATGACAAACTGTTGGTGGCAAGATTCGAAAGTGAGGATGAGGATCCGTCATTTGAAGTGAGAGAAGTTGCCGAGTCTATGGAAACTAAGGAGACGGGCGGCGAATCACTGAGTAACTGGGCGAGATTTGGATGGAGACTGTGCTTGGGCGGCGATAGCGATGAAACAACGGGTTGACTTTTAGGAACTTTTCCCAAGACCCGAGTTTGATGTTTCGACGACATTAGAACCGGAATAAAATGGAAATGACGGAAAATTGAAGAAATTGAACTAAAAAAACAAAAAAACGAGGAATTGAAAAAAAAAACAAAAAAACAAATACACCAGTCTCAGATTGTATTACATTATATGTAATATAGACAATCATGTAATAAGATCGCGTACACGTGATTATGTATGTATCTAGAATCTGAAATTGTTTTGTTTTTTTGTTTTTTTATTTGAATTTCGATGAAAAATTCTTTGTTTTTTATTATTTTTTACCATTTTCATAGTTTTAAATTTTTTTCATGGCCCCGAGAAAAAAACAAGCTGCGCTCAGCGACGAGCTTTCGTCTGGACCAGATAAGAAGAAACCCAAATCTCGGTCTTCAGAACCTCTCAATCTTCAGTTTCTTAAGGAATTTAAACATTCACAAGTAAAACATCCAAATTATAAAGAACTTGCGGAATTCGACGATATTTTGACGCAGACCTTTATTGACAGAGTATGATACTTATTTCTATTCTCATAATCAAGAACAAGCTATTGTCGTCAATGTCTTAATAATCTCATACTAACACACACCATTCAAGATCTTTTACAATGACTCTTGTCGTAAATTATGCAATCTCAAACCTGTTCGCAACATTTCAACAGAAGTAGTAGTTGACATTCTCAAAAAACAAATCACCACCTTATCCACTTGTTCCAACGATGTTCTCAGTGATGCAGCCATAGATTTCATGCTGCTTCCTGGTATGGAAAGATTTATTCGCAACTATTCCCAAAAAAGCCAGGCAACTTTTATGCATTACGCTATTCTCTACATCAAATTATATCTTCCAACTTGCGGCTTTTCAATAGAAGTCACCGATAGATACTTTACAAAATCTGGCAGAAACGAGGCATGTGTCATTGCCAGACGTCACTATCGCTCTGGCGAAGAAATACAATACCTTGAAGCTTGGACTGCACGTATCGAAGAAGACGAATTCGCTCAATTCAAAGGCCCCGACTTTTCCATGATCACTCACGAAGATGGAAGCGGTAGCCTGCTATTAGGCCCCGCCCGATTTGTCAATCATAGCTGCCAGTCAAACTCAACATTCAAGCGGCGTGGTAAGCGTATCACTCTAGTTGTCACAAAACCTATTGCTCCTGGCCAAGAAATCACAGTCTATTATGGCAAAAAGTATTTTGGCCGCTACAATCGAGAATGTTTATGTCTTGCTTGCGAGATCAGAGGCGTAAACGGTTTCGGTTCTCCACTCGTCACCAGCTCACCTGAATCTTCTGACGATGAAGACGACGAAGATGGAAATGGCGAGCTCCAGATTGAAAAAGAAAAACCGCAAACTCCTTCAAGCGTTTTAAGTTCTAATGTCTCATTATTAGCTACTAATTTAGACACAAATCACACTCCGCCATCAATACCTACAACAGCCACTCCTTTACTTTCCAACGTCTCACAAATATCTCCTATAGACTCAGCAACTAGCACCGAAAATTCTTTGTCTCCAAGTAGATCCTCTCCTGCCGCTTCTGATTTAGATACCCCAGCTTCAAGAATATCCCCTGACCATGATGATATCCCGTTAGCATCTTCATCCTCTTCATCTTTAATGAAATCTGCATTTGTTTCTTCCTTTCAAAAACTTGCCTACAATATCAACAACCCTTCCCCATCTTCCTCATCACCTTTCCGTTATCATCATCTACGTTCAAAAGACGACATGAATAAAAAGATTTTAAGTTTTCTTACATTTATGTTCCCCGACGACGACAAGAATTTTTCGCTCACACAAATCGAATACCGCCGTGCTAAAGCCTTGAACCCCGAACTAATGCTTATTGATTACATCTGTGAAAAACTTGGTCGTTACGAAATGTGGACCGAGTTACAACGATTTTACTACAACGCACCCATTTGTGCAGATCCTGACCTTACTTTAGACTGCATAAACTGCGGCGTCCCATTTTTTGGTCCCGACGACTCTATTGCTCCACGAATCCTTCCTAACCGATTTTGTCCACGATGTAACCAAACTGCTGCACTCTATAATTCCTATTGGCCTTCACGTGAGAAACAGGACGAAATAATTGAACTCAAAAGACCGTGGGACTTTTCTTACCTTCAGCAACTGGGATGTCGTGGTGAATATAATGAAGACGACACAAAAGTCAAAAAACGAAAGAAAATTAATCCCTCTATTCCTTGTACCCATCCTGGCCAATGCAATGGACAAAACTGCAACAAAAATGCTTTTGAAACTGCCGCTGCCCTGGGTTTAACTGAGGATACCATTAAGCTTTCTTCCAAACCCCACGAACATGTTGAAATTCCTCAAAGAAAAGGACCAGGTCGGCCAAAAAAGGCTCCTTCTGTGGGCCTAGTGACGTTGACTAGTGATCCAAAAAAAAGAGGTCGTCCTAAATCAATAGTTGCCTCGTCGTCGACAACTACTCCACCGACTGTTGTTAAACGCGGTCCTGGGCGCCCTAAAAACTCAACGCTGCTTGCTAATAAAACAAAGAAACTTCACCCAAATAGCTTAGACAACAACGAATCTACAGGATTTGAAAGTGACATGTTAACTAAGCCACTATCCCTAAAAGGTCGAAAACGAAAATATACTAAATCAATACCATCCGAAAACCCACGCAAATCAATCAAAATTAGCAAATCAGCTCCCACCGTTAAATCCGTGACAATAACTAGTCGATATTCAACCAGCAATACAAAAACTTCAACCGGTTATAGAAAGAAGCAAAAAACTATGAAATCAAGAAGATCTAAGCTTGATACCGATACATCTGAAGATGACTATGACTTTGATAATTCGTCCGACGACGAAAATATTGATACATATAGTCATTACGAAAACCCTAGAAAATTTTCAAACATATCTTCTCGTGGTTCAACAAGATCACGTACAGGTCCTAAAAAGTCAACTAGGCTGACCAGCACGTTTCAACAAGACACTACATCAGAATCCGAAAATGAAGGATATAGCAGTAGCTCTGATAATAACGACCAATATGGCAGTGACGAAGTTGGAAGTCATGAGTCTGTCGTCATGTCAGGCCCTGGATTTTACATTTCGATTCCCAAAACTGCCGCCGAGCTTCGAGCTGATGCCAAGAAGCGAGTTGGAAGAAGGAAAAAGAATTCTACCAAGACAAGCGAAAAAGTTCATAAAGAATCGCTCCACGAATATCCTATTCGCAACTCAAGGAAGCCGCTCCGCCTTTCTAAAAGCGGTGTTTCACCTTCTCTCGCTAACGATAACGATAGTGAAGACAATACAGAACAAATTTACGTCTCATCCCGACGTCAAAGACAAAGAAAAACCAGGCGGTCTTCATATTCTTTGCATTCATATGAAAATGAGCTTCCGCAACTTTCTGAACATACCAAACAACTTCTTTTGAGACTCCGACAATCCTCGTCTTCTGGGCTAATGTCTGAACCGTTGCCGATGCCTGATGCCGAGCACGATGCGTCCTCTGCACACTCATCAGTGCCACCCCCTGATGGCCTTTGTTTTTCGCATGGCAATAACTGCTCCTGTCACAATAATACTGCAAATGCAGCGAGTTACATGAAATTTTCAACCGGTGATGATGTACATGAAACTACTTGTTACGATGACCAACCAAATACGCCGTTTTCGGCTTGTGCTCAACCTCCAGATTCTGCACCAAACGACGATATCAAAATCAAATCTGAAAATTGTCTAGAAGGAAATAATTCGGTCAAATCCGAAAATGAAGGTGAAGAACCACATGGTTATTATAAGGGCTTGTGCCCTACCGACTCTCGTTATATGGAAAGTCTTTGTCATAGTTCACATCAACCAACCCAAACCGAATCTGAGACAGCTGACGAAGACTACGATTCAGATTCAAAAGGCCGTGTGTATTCTCGGAATTCATGTTATGGTGCTTCTGGTTCAACAAAATATACCTTTCCCTCAAACAACGAAATCGCCAATGCAGCATCCTTGGCGAATGCACGCCTAGCATTTAAATTTAATATCCCGATCATTAAACCAATGGCTCGCAAAATTTCAATCAATGCCATGCGATCCTCTTCCTATATGATGCTTTTGCGGGAAATGGAAGAACGCAACATCCCTCACATTCTTTATCGACAGCCGGCTGGAAATAATGCTGTTGGCTATAGGTATAGTCTGAGTGACGATGATGAGGATGAAGAAGAAAGTGAAGACGATGAGTATGATGCTAGCGAGGAAAATAATGACAATACCGATGAAGAAAACCATGAACATGATGACAACAGCAATGGCACTGATAATAATAACGATGCCAACGACGATAACGTCGAAGACGAGACTACAAACGACGAAATAGAAGAATCTATTGATCACCATCCAAATACCATTAATGAATCCCATAAAGTTCTCGGTTTCGGCAACTCTCTAGTTCCGCTTCCACAAAATGAAGAAATACCATGCTCCAACGTACCCACGTCCAAAGATTCAAACGCATTGGACCAACCTGAACCTAAAACCAATGAGTCCGATAATAGTCACGACAGTTGCGGCGATAATACAGACCTGGACCAATCTCAACCAGGACCTTGCGATTCGTGCTCTCTGTTTGACCAACCAGCTGGTTTTTTAAATACCGATCCCTCAGTACCAAGCGCTCAACCCTTGTCAACCTGTAACTCCTCTTTATCCGAAATATCTTCCGCCAGCCCAAACACAAACACTAATAATTCAACTAGAGGGCCGCGGATTAAAGATTTTGTTTTCACGAACCAGCCCCAACAAAAGTCAGCTCCTTCGTGGAGATTGCTGCAAAAAGTAAATTAACGACTTTACACTTATTTTTTATTATCCTTGCTTAGAAATCACATTGTATTATAAATATATACTTTATGTCAATATACCTGTTTTTTTTATTTTTTATTTATTACATTTGTTTGTCAATCAAAGGGTTTGATTAAACAGACACATTATCAAGCTTTTGACACCATTTCGTATGTAGACCCATCTCTCGACCCAGTCGTTAGCCCGGCCGTCGACATGGCATCGCTATGGCTGTCGTCCCTTCCATCATTGTTACTATGATCATGGTTCAGTAGCGTGTCGCTGGCATGGTGGCCACGTCCTTGTTCCAAATCCACAACGTCGTTGGCATGGTGTTGGTACGGCGAGGTGCCACGAGAAGACACGGCAGCAGCTGCTGCGGCATTGGCTACGCTGTTTTCTCGAGTCGGGAAATCCCACATACGATAGTAATCGATTGGGTTGCCTGCAAAGGAGGACGAGCCGTCGGGCAGCAGCCGTAACAGGTTGTACGAGCCACGGGGAAACCAAAAGTCAGTACAGTTACGAACAACGCCCAAATCAGCAGGGTTAGAGTTGTTGGAGGAGTAGCGGCCCCGGAAGTTGATATTTGCGGCATCTTTGGCGGTTGCAATGAACTGATCAATTCCAAAAAGACGAAACACTCGACGCATACAGCCAGAATAACTTTTGGTTCTATTCAATGCGGAAGAGCCGTTGGAATAATTGGCTTTAGCTCTATTCACTGCTGTGGAGTGGTCCATTGGCAAACTCGAAAAGTCGTCACCACCCATGTATCCATACTTGTGAAGGTTCGATGATTCATTGGTAGTCATTCCTTTGGAAACTTGGACGAGCTGAACAAATGTCAAAAAGTAAACCCAAATACAGTTTAAAAAGGCCCAGCAGGTCAATAGAGAACCAAAATGATCAACTGCAAAAGCATGACACAGTGCACCACCAAAAATGCCATTTGCTGAACAACCATCTGATAACGCTTCGCCATTTCCGTCAACCAACGTTTTTGCGGCAGCGTATCTCAAAAACAAACTAATGTAGATGGGTATTGCAATCGCAATAGATACAACAAACACTAAAAAGAGTCGGTGGTTTCTAACACCCACAACATTAAAAGTCCAAGGACAGTAGTGGTCATACTTTGCAACAACTCGCTTAGCCGTGCGGTCATATTTTGCACGAAGTGGCTTACGAACATATGTCGAAATACAGAAATGCCTAGTGTCATACTCGCCGGCTTCAATGAGTCCTTCAATCATGGCCCGCTGTTTAGCGACACTTCCAAGTGATGGAATGTAGCCTGGATCCGAAAACATGCAAACAAAAAACGAATATGCCATAATACCGAATATAGCCATAAAAACAAGATTAGTTAGTGGGTATTTGGAAAAGGTATTACCAAGAATGGTTAAAACATAGTATACCAGGATCCAAAAGGCGCTTCCTGAAAACAACCCTGAATAAACAGGAGTATTCATGAGTGCATTTGAATCAGTGGAAATGCTAGGGAGAACGAATTTTCCCAATAATTTGAATGTCAGCAGCATGAAAACCAAGGAAGAAGGTAATGCAATTGGAATGGAAAAATAAGAGGAAACTGCCAAAACAAAAAAGATAATCACATAGGGAGCGAAAAACATAATTATTTTAGCGGTTTTTGTGGGAAATTGTTTGGGTATGATAGCGCCGGTGTTTATATCGCGCCCTGTTTCTTTTAGAGCAGCCTGCCAAGCACCTATAGTTTTCATTTCCTTAGCCATAGCAAAGGGCGATTTGCAGTTTGTCGACAATGCAAAGACATCGGCACCTCCTTCAATAAACCGTTTGATTGTTGGTTTACTGCCTTTAACAATGGCCCAGTGTAATGGGGTGAAACCTTTTTCGTCGGTTGGTCGAGTATCAGCACCCCAGTTCAATAATGCGTCAACAGTTAGTGCATCACCTTGGTAAGCAGCCCAATGAAGCGGTGTTCTGTCGCCATTGTCTGTGGGATCGACAGGCATTTCTAGATGGAGCAAATAAATGACGAGCAAAACGTTTGAGGAATGGACAGCCAAGTGAAGGGCATTAAAACCTTGGGAATCAGTACGAAGAGGATCGGCACCTCTGGATATTAAAAGATGTGCTATGTATACCAAGCCATTTCGACAGGCCCAATGTAGAGGAGTGCCTTGAATGCCACCGCCTTTTGCGTCGACCGTGGCGCCCTGGTCCAAAAGATAGCGGCATATATTCAATCTGTTGTTGATGGCGGCCCAATGAAGAGGAGTGACACCGTCTGAAGCGGTTTCCATAGCAGAAGCTTTTCCGGAAGAGATTAGTTGGTTTACTTGCCGAAAATCACCTAATTGGCAGGCAGAAACTAGGTTGGAGAGTTCTGGGTTTTCCAGTTGGTTGTCGTTAGTATTAGGATTCGATAAGGACCGCGAGAGCTCACCATCAGTTGGAGAGTTTTTAGATTCTTCGTCGACATTTGTGTTATCTGACTGTGTAACGGAATCATCGTCTATGCCTAATGTAAGAGTTTATGTTAGACCAAAGTAGTAACAGAATGTATACACAACCACAAATCGATATAAAAGTCGTTTGTTATTGATTGAATGAGTGGTATTATAGCCTCGAAAATAACAAGATAAATAAAAAAGAAAATCCATGTTTTTCCTCGAGGGAAAAAGTTCCAAATCCAATTACTCACGTTTATTTGAAAAGCTTGGAGTTGCATGAGCTGAAGTATCCAGGGCTGCGGATGGCTTACTCCTTGAAGGCTGATCAAGATTCGGATTAAAATCCATGATTATTTGTAATTTGACAGAAGATACAAGATGGACGACAACGCTTAATAAATAAGTAAATTCTGTCGTGCGTTGTCGAAAATTGGGTATAAAAACGAATAAATTATAAAATAAATGAGAAATAAAAATAATAAAAAAATAAATTGTGATTTATAAATCAGGAAAAGCTTGTGTGGCGGTGTGAACGATTCACGTGGAAGGCTTAGCCGTGTCAAGTAGGTGATATTGGCGGAAAACAGGCTAAAAAAACAAGAAAAGTGTCTCAATTGTCGAATTCAAGTCGAAAATGTCAAAAAAAACAGGAGACAAATGTATGAAATGCATGAAAAATTCCAAAGTATCAATAGTTTTGCTGAATAAAACCGGTACTTGTGATTCATGATCTGTGTTGACTTCAAAACTAGCTTTTTTTTCACGTTAAAGCCATCAAGATGACTTTACAATCCAATAAACTCTGAAATTCTAAAGAGATTTGCATTGTTCAATGCGATTTCAATGAAATATTCAATGATTCAATGATTCAATCAAGTTTATAAACGTTTTGGATTGTTTTGTTTGGTATCTGAAAGACTCAAAGTAACATGCAATGGATGGTTTGATCATGATCCAACTCAATTGAACCAACTAAACTACTAGAAAATCACTTATCACATACAAAAACTACTTGATCAATGATTAAATAGTATAAAAACAGCATTCAATGCTTTGTTTTCGTCAAAAAGTTGTTTGTTCGGCGACAAATTAAACACAACTAGGCTGATGTCACAGTTTTCAAAATCAAAAGTCCCTGGTTCAATTCCTAGATAATACATAAAAACGTGATATATGCGTGACTTGGACATTTGCAGCAACCCTAACCCATGCAGCGTACAGCTTAAGCAGCTCTGTTTATCTTTTTTTGGAGATTTGCAACCAACTTTTTTTTTTTTTATCGGCATTTCAATTCTCGTTTCTTTCTATTTTAATAGCTTTTTTTTTTTTTTTTTTTCAAATATTGAAAAATTCAGGTATCCTCCTCAGTTTTTTTGGATTTTTCAGATATTTCTCGTTTTTTGTTGGTTTTAAAGCAACCTTTGTCGACATTTCACGACAACCACCACCATAATTCTAAATAGAAACCTATTTCAAGTTTTTCAAAGCCATCTCCGATTCTCGTCAACACGACTTCTTTTGACAATTAAAACTTTGTTGCCTCAGTATTAATTATAATATCCACCATTCCTTGCTTCATTATGGATTCTAAACCTGTACGTTTTTTGTGCTTTTGGTCTGGCAGTTATGGCTTCAAGTAGTTGCTAAATATGATTATCAAGTCATGACAAAAGAAAAAGTCAATTGAATCATATCGACGTTCTTCATTGCCGGAGTTTCCTCTATTCGTTAGCAATGGTTTCTACAGCGCTTTATCCAACTTTTGAATTAACATATCTTTTCGTTTTTCTAGCTTATTTCCAGCGAATACCTCGACGATATTCAAAAGGCCATCCTCGTTCGTCCCATTCCTTGGGACGGGTATGTGCGTGCTGGTCTTTTGTCTGCTGAAGACGCTTCTTTACTCAAGTCTATTGAAAAACAACCCAGTGTTGTTCAAAAGGTATTTATCTTTTGATAACTTTATTATTATTATTATAATTATTAACATTTTTCCATGTAGAATGTCGACCATGTGGCACAAACTTTTGTCACTCTTCTTCAAACTATCAGCCGTGAAGACGTTGTCAAGTACCTCTTGTCTCTTTCCGCTAATCTTCTTGAAGGTTCGTTTATTTGATTTTTTTTTTTTTTTTTTTTTTTTTTTCATGCTCAATCCTTGCCATATATCCTTACAGCCTTATTCAACTAACTCTCCCTTTTATTTCTTCAATTAGACAGCGAAGAATTCCCAAATGCTCTTCTTGCCCTTTCTAAACAGGATGCCTCTCTTCCCTACGAACCATTTGTCAAGTTCCTTGAAAAGAGCACCGACATTCACTTATTAGTCGTCAAGAACCTTGTCACTTTGTTTTCCATCAAGAAGGCCCCCGAATCTTATGTCAATACTACCTTCAACTTCATTTCCTCAAAGCTCACTACCCCATCTGATTCCAACTTACAAGACATTGGTGTCCAGAGTCTTTCCAGCTTGTTACAATCCAAATGGTATCGTAACCTCTTCTGGACGCAGAGCTCCGAGCGTGTCAAGCCATTACTCTCCATCTTGACTACTGCCAGAACAAACCTCCAACTCCAATACCATACTCTCTTGGCTTTGTGGCTCGTTTCTTTCGAAAAAGTTCCTGCCGCAGAGCTCGTCACCAGTTTTGACATCGTCCCCATTTACTTTGAAATTATCAAAAACAGTGTCAAGGAAAAAATTATCCGTTTGTCCGTCGCTTTACTCGTCAACGTCGCCACTTTGGCCCCCAAGGTCGGAGTCTCTTCTTTGCTTCTCAACGACGGCCTCAACCTGGTGTCCGTCCTCGCAGACCGTAAATGGGCTGATGAAGAGCTGGTCGCCGATTTGGCTCTATTGAAGGATACCTTGCAAAACGCATTCGACTCCATGACCACCTTTGACGAGTACAAAAACGAACTCGACTCTAAAAAACTTCGCTGGAGTCCGCCTCACCGCTCCGAAGCCTTTTGGAAAGAAAACATTGAAGAATTTAGAGCACACGACTGGAAGGTCCTTAAAGCCCTCGTCGAAATCATCAAGTCCAACCCTTCTGACCCTGTTGTCAACGCCGTCGCAGCTTCTGACATTAATCACATATTCGCCTTGTTCCCTGAAGCTGTCAAGGTCGTAGAAAGAATCGGTGGAAAGGTGCCCATTATGGAACTCATGAACCATTCCAGCGAAGAGGTTAGATACGAGGCTCTTAAAGCTACGCAAACTTTGATTTCTGGTACTCTTTAAGAAACCAACTTGTTTTTATAAATTGGGTTTTATATATTTATATTAATACATCAACCTTTGCCTGTTTTTTATTGGTTTTTTTTTTTTTTTTTTTTTTTTTTTTCTGTCTATAAATACACGTTAATAAATTTGTTTTTTTAAATCAAACTGCCTCCACCAGTGCTTCCAAATCCAAACCCATTATTTTTGTTTGAATTATTTGGTGTAGAACTTGGACTCAATGGTTTAAGCCCATTCAACGAAAATCCGTTTCTACTATTATTATTATTATTATTATTGTTAGCCGGTGACGCTTGCATTGGTGTCAATGACATTCCAAATCCCATATTTCGGTTTGCAGGTTTGCCAGTAGCTTGGAAATCGCCAAATGAATTGTCGACGGAAGACGAAGAAAACGGTGCCGGTTTAGGCTTAACAGCTTTGCTCCAATCAATTCCTCCAGAACTAGAGCTCGTACTGGATGTGGATGTAGAGTTCGTTGGCGCCAAGCTGCTTGCGTTTAGTGACGTTTGGTTTGAACTTGGACGAGTGCTCGAAGCCTTGTTCCAGTCAATTCCTGGAGACTGAGGCTTAGAGGCAGAGACAGGTGACGAAAATGAGTTGGATGCAGTTGATGGAGTCAAGCCGAATCCGATGCTCGGACTCTTGTTGGCTTGTGCAGTGTTGTTGGAGCTATTACCAAAAGAGTCAAATGCTGGTGTTGGGTTATTTGAAACAGATCCAAATCTATTGGATGTTATAGGAGGTGGAGATAAGGGCTTAAAAGCAGACGGCATTGTTGGTGTACTCAGTTTCAATGCACCAAATGAAGAACTCACACTGGGTTTGTTGTTTTCATTGACTTCACTCGAAGTACTATTGGCTCTTTGCATGGTAGGCATAAGGGGATTTAATGCCCTAGGACCAGCAGCATATGACCCACTAATTGGGGTATTAGATGGTTTGGGTGCCGAAGAATCGTTTGATGCCTTCCGGCTACTATCGAAGGATGAATTGGTGGCTTCTATTGGTGATGAAGATTTGGCACTTTTCTTTCCAAACACTAAATCTTCAAACGCAATGGGTCCGTCGCCATTACCACTTTCCGCTTCGGAACCGCTAAAACCTCCATTGACTCCAGACGAGTTGGAGGAAACCTGCACCTGTGACAAGCGTTTAGCATGGTCCCTTTCTACTTGATCTAAAACCCTGTGGATTTGCTCCATGAACTGCTTGAATTGGCCAAGGTTGAGCATGCTTTCCATACTCATATTCAATAGCTGGGGTATAACTTGTCTAGCTAAAGTTTCAACCTCCACAAGACTAATGGACTTTTCATAAACGGCCAAGGCACCCATCATTACAGATGGCTCCCTGGTTTTCATAGACGCAAGTAATGGTAAAAGCTTATCAGTTACGGCATACTTATCCAGACCGCTAACTACCAACTGCTGGAAAGCTTTGAGTGCCTCAACCTTAACAGCAAGACTTGTAGTCTTTGCAAAAACCGAAGCAACTTTAGGAAATACTTCATTTTTAAGAGTCACAAAATCAAGTTTCTCGATGAAAACAGGAACCTTTTGCAGCGCAGTTTCTTGGATTTCTGGGGGTGCATTTTCCATTGCATCGAGAGCAATCGGAAGAACATCATCACGAAACTCGTCACCCTTGACACGCGACTTGAGAATATCAATATTATTCAATACAGTGACTTTTGCACTTAAAGCGTCCTTGACACGTCGTAAAGCGGGTAATATCCGTTCCGAAAAACCGAGTTGGGACATGTCCTTACCAATAATGAAAACGTTTGATAAAATGGGGCCAACCAAAACTTCTTCTTTTCCCAATTCTTCAAGAAATGCCGGAAGAATCTTCTTTTGCAAAACGGACTTGGGGAATTGATCAATGAGCTTAGAGAATCCATTCATAAAAGCTTGTTGTTCTGCAGGTAATTTTGCCGGAAAATCGTCGAGGAAGTTAATGGTGCGAATCAAAATGTTATCAAACAATGGGGAAGACTTGAGCTCAGACAAGCTGATACGATTATTAGGATATCGGGCCAACATTTGTGGGAGTAAGTCATGAAGGTAAGAAGGAATACGAGAATCTCTTGTGATTTTGTTGAGACGCTGGAACTCTTGCTTGTATATTGACGCATTGTTGTCCGTTCTCATTGGAGGTTTCGAGATATACAGGGTAGCCAAAAGAACACCAAGAGAAAATATATCATTTGCCGGGTCGAGTTTGTGATCAAGAACAAGTTCCGGAGCAGAAAAATCAAAGTTGATTTGGATATATTGAGGAAGACGACCGTCAAAGCGAGGAATGAAGTACTCATTTTTAGCAGACAAATCGCTATTTTTTAGGGATTCGACAAAACCTAAACCAAAAAGCTTCCAATCGCCCTTGACATTGATGAGAACAGAAGAAGGTTGGATATCCAAATGTACTGAAGAGGCGTTATTATGCAAAAAGTCGAGGGCTTCTGAAACTTGCAACAAACCTTTTTGAATTGCAAGTTCGTCGAGTTCAAAACCTTCTAAAGAAGAGCCTCCAACATTAGACCCATTTACATCAATCATATGTTTAAGAGAAGAAAAAAGAGGCTCGGCGACAAACCTAAACGAATTTTTTGACTCTTCAAGTGGGTGCACAAGTTTTAAGAGGCAGGGGTGACGTAACTTTGTGAGAGAGGCGACTTCTCTTCGAAGGCGATCATACACCTCTGTTGCACTGGAGCGAGGAGCACCAGATTTCGTAAGGTTTGATTCTAAACGCTTTTTATCAAAAACAAAGACCGAAACCTAAAAATGATTTGACACGTTAGATAGTGACCTTACTAAAGACTTATTTCCGCAGGGACGGGAAAAAAAGACATGCACGTACTTCTTCATTAGATGCCTTTGATTTTGCATGGTGAACATGCCATGGTCCAACTACAAACGCATGGTTGGGAGAAATGCTATATTGAGAAGGAATAGTACTTCCCGAAACTATAGGCGATAGTCGAATGTTAGAGAAGGTTTTAAAGCGGATGGATATGGCAAATACGACACATACAAGCTTTGAGCGCGCCAGAAAACATTGCGAACAAGAGCCGGGATCAAAAACGGAAAATTCGACGGGTTCGTATTGACGGGATGAAAAAACCGACTCGTGTCAGAAAGAAAGTGGAAACGTTTCAGGAACTATGTGGGTTGGTTCTTTGTGGATTTAATGCCGTCAAAACGGGTACAAGACAAAAACATACATTAATTAATTATCCTCCCTAAATAATACATCGACCCGCACGTGACCACGAGACTTGTTTATAATTACCTGGAATTCAGTTTGGTTTCTTGCAATCAGCTTAAAAGTGCTGAATCTCCAGTATTTTTTTTTTATAATCTTATTTATTTATTCCTTCTTTTTATTAATACTTTTGAATTTGGAAAAGTCGCCAAATATCATACAAATGCTATATTTTGCTTCTAAATCATCTGGTCCAAGTCGGCCAGTCAACCTATCAGTTCCTTCTAGATCCCGAAGTACTTCACGATCACGTAGCGCCAGTCGCAGTCAATCGCCTGCTATCAGGGACCATTGCAGTCAGTCAAACGCAGCCAAAGCTAGGTGTGATGATACTAATCGTATTGGGTCTCCGACAGCAACACGTTCTGTACCTAATTCTACTAATGATCAACACTTGACTGTTTCGACAAACAGCGCATCCCATTCTCACCAAAGTCCCAGTTACTTGCAAGTGGAGTATTTTTTTACAAAGGAAATCACTTGGGAGTTTCACAAGGATATGAAAAAAGTTAACATTCTTTTGCAAAGTGTCAATGGACCGTGTCCGTTAGTTGCATTGATTAATGCTTTAGTGTTAACCCACCGTGAAACTGCCAATTACACTACTGATAAGAAAAAAATATCTGTTAAAGGTTTACTAGAATACCTTGGTTCGTTACTGCTAGAATTTTCAGACTCAGAACAGACTCACGAACAAACAAATCCAAATGATGTCAATGTTGTTCTTAAGCTTCTTCCCAAACTCATTTCTGGATTAGACGTCAATCCTTGTTTTGATGGTTCATTTAGCAATGACCAAGAAATGGCACTTTTCAGGTCTTATAACGTTAAGATTTTTCATGGGTGGATGATTGATCCGCAGTCTCCATTTTATCAGGATGTTTTTGAAACCAAGTCCTATGAAAACACACAAATTCTAATGTTTGAAGCTGAAGAAGTGCATGCTCAACAAGACCTATTACGCGAACAAAAACATACTGCGGAATTGAAGAGAAATATCTTGCTTCGAAAAGAGTCAGAAGGCCATTCTGAAGACCAAAATCCAGTTTCACAGCCTGTTTCCGGCCCTACTGAAGGTGTAGACTCAAACATCACTAAACCTGATGGTGAGATTGAAGATGAAATTCAAGAATGCTCTCAACGTATTGACAAACTTTCTGCACAGCTACAAAAGTTTGATACTATCTTGTCTCGTGCCAGCAGCATACAAATATTTTTGGACCAATACCCATCCCAACTTACTGAGTACGGAATCAAGTACTTGCACGAGACTTTGCCATCTGGTTCAGTGGCTATGTTTTTCAGAAATGACCACTTTTCAACTATTTACAAACCTGACAAACCGTTAAAGTATCAAAGCCCCGAAAGGAAAGCAGAAAACACGGACCAAATTTCTCGTGAGCTAACTAATGAAACAGGTTCCACGCTTGTTTCTGATTCATCAATAAACCAAAATCCAGTCCAACCACAACCTGGGGTATCTACTCTTGGTGGAGGCGATGAGGCATCTCCATTACTTATGCTTGTAACCGATGTTGGTTATGGAAAACGCCCTGAAATTGTCTGGCAGTCATTAACTTCAATTTCGGGCAAACAAGACGACTTTTTTGATGGCCAATTATTGTTATCGTCGTTGTCTCCGGAGAAGCCCAAGCCTCGAAGATCGTCTTCTGACAGGAATACTAAACAGGGCACAAATGCGGCTGTGCACCCTTCATCGACATCCACAAGACCAACCCCAGGCTCACCGCTAATTAACTACACTACAAATGATATCAGTACCGACGACGGTGATGTGCCAAATATTGATGCAGCTGTTGAACAGGCGTGGAATTATGATGATGGTTCCCCGGACTTTGCGAAGAAAAGGCAACAGCAATTGGATAATGAGCTAAAGGATCTTCAGTTGGCTCGCCAGTTGCAAGAAGAAGAGGACCAGCGCATGGCTGCTAGAATTGAGGAAACTGAAAGAAGGAAGGCTATCGAGCGTCAAAATCTTCAAAGTAGACGACAGCAAGTGACTAGAAATCAAGCTGTGACTACAGGTAACTCCACCAGTGTCGATTCTTCTGGATACACCCATCCCAAAAAGAAGAAGCAACAGAAAGATTGTGTACTCATGTAATACATGTTTTTTTTCATTAAATATATATATATATATATATATATATATATATAAATATCTATATCAAATGCTTTCGTCATTTCTGCTTTTTATTTTATGAAACTTTTATTCATTTATTTGGTTAAACACAAGGCGAGAAGAGTAAGCAATCAGCTTCTAGCTTTTTGCCATTATATACATGTATACATAGTTATACTTTATATGCTTGCGAAATATTTAGTAAAGATCAGGCATTCTAATACATTCCCTTCCATGGTTCTTGACCATTTCTTGAAGCTTGAGCATGGTTTTGCTCTTTTTCCATTCTTCGGGACATGGCTTCACATCTTCGTTTTTGGTAACCCAGTAGTAAATATCCCAATCATTTTCATCCAGCAATCTGTCATACTCAACAAGCTCCTCAAGTGTCATGTCCTTGAGGTAAAGACTGGCAAACTTTGACAAGATCAAGTCCGACTCTAAAATGCCTCGCTTACGAGACTGGTACAACAAACGGGCTCGCTTGGTCTCAATGGGTTCATTGGGTCTCGGAATGGGATCCATCTTGAATTCAAAAGTCAAATCACCCTTTTCATTGTTGGAAAAGTTTTTGGGCTCAAAAGTTGCGCCAGAGCTTTTGTCAACCTCTTTATCGAGTCGCTGTGTGTAAACTGCAAAGTTGCGCTGTTGTGAGCCGAATACTGAAGCACTAGTTGTTGCAGAAAGTCGCTTCAGCGTATAGGAGCAGAGCTTTTGAGAAGCAGAAAATCGAGAGATGAACATTGTACCAACACTTGTACTAGGGTTATTCAAAGTCTAATCCAGTAATATAGCATTAATGTCGTTTTTATTTGGAGGTGAAATACTCCAGGAAAATAGTTACATACTCTATCACGAGATAGACATGTGATATTCATGTGACATAATAGCCGTATATTTTATTGTTTTGATGTGTTTTTTTTATTTTATTACTTTCTTTACAAGATTTATAAACTAATCAACTGCTTTTTTTTTTTTTTAAACACAGTTCATTTCGTTGAATTCAAGCAAAAAGCATGTCATATCGAAAATCTATTGCTCCTGGATCAGGTAGAAGAAGTATGTAATCCAGTTATCAAGTAATTCATTTTTATTTGCGTGTTTTAACTTATTTTATTTCCTTTTTTGTTTGTTTTTTCAGCTCAACCTTCCACGATAACTACCCATGACGTTTTTCCATTATTGGATTATAATGAAATAGTAAGCTGTTTACACGGATGCGATATCCAAGCAACGTATGAGGATGTTTCACAGCCCAAGCAACAATATATTCAAACAGTTATCAATGAGATGCTAAACGGAACTACTGGGGTACACACCACAAATATGGGCCCACGACTTCAATCAGCAGCAAGCAAAGCAGGCGTCATCTCTGATCAGAACAATTACATGGACGACCAGGCCGATGCACGAATAATCATGGCTAACCAAAGACCAATATACCAACTGATGTGCGATATAGGAATCTTTGACTTTAATATTATGGATATCGCCAAACCTGATGCAGAACGTACGCGCCGGATTTTGTCGGCACTCATCAATTTTACGCGATTTCGAGCATCACCGACTACACAGTGGTACAATGTTATCACTGCACAAGAAATCAAGGCACAAGAGCTTGATCAAATGTTAGTGCACCGCGTCGAATTGCAAAATAAGGTTGAACAGTCCAAAATCGAACATGCCAAAAGCATGGAAATCAAGGCAGATATTGAAAAGAGTAACCGTGACGACCATGAAATGTTAAACCAATTGGTGAAAGAAGCAGGAACATCAAGCCAGGACCGTTTAAAATACAAAAATGAAAAGGCAGAAAAGACTGTAAAAACACAAGAAAATGCTAGAGCAATCGAAGAAATACACAAACGACGTGACAATTTGAAAAAGTACGTTATTGTTTCAAAGGACCAACTGTTGGAAATCAATAAGCAATTGGAAAATACCCTATCCGCAGATAAACAACACATAGAATTGTTAAAAAGAAGGATACGAGGATTTGAGTTTTCCACAAAAAACTTCAAGGTCACTCATGCTGATGTGGATGGTTTTATAAAAATAATAAACGAGTGCGAAGACCTAAAGCAAAAAAGAGAAGAGGATGGAAGAAAACACACAAATGGCGAGGAGTTTCGCGAGCGCAACAAACGGGAGGCCTCAGAGCTTGACCACACCGTTGATCAGTTAAACCAGAGACTAAAGTCTGTAACAGTCAAGCTAGAGCGAGCAAAGCAACAAAATGAAAGGAAAAAGAAGGCGACGGTAGAAAAATTGAAGCAATACGACGACGAAATTTCGACGCAGGCTGTTAAAAACGCGAAAGCTGAGGAAAAATTGGGAATTATACGAAATCATACCAAGCAGATTGAAGAACAAATGAATACGTTGAGAGGGCAGACCAAAAGCGAGTTTGCAATGTTTCAATCGGAGTCACAAAAATTGAAATCAATCATCAATGCTTACCTGATTGATATGACAAGAAAAATTCAGATAAACACTTGAAAGTAATGTGCAGTTACCTAAATACATAATAGAAATGGTCTTTTTACGTTAGTTGTATTTATTTATTTATTTTTATTGATATTGGATTTGGATTCTAAATATTTCTAGCTTTTAAAAATATTTACAATCTACACGCTCAAAATATAAAAACGTTAAACATTTTTATGTGGTATCAAGTTTACATATTTCGAAAGTTTACAATAATAAAAATAGTCCTGATTCAACAGCAAAACAACTATTGCTGGATCAAACAATATTTTTGGAGTCTTTATGAAATTGAAATCTATTTGTTAAACAAACTTCAAATTAGCAGAACTTAAATAACAAAAAGTTGCTGGGCAACGAAGTAAGTGATTGTAGACGCTAAAATAATTCTTTTACATGAGTTCAATGGATATGTGAACAAATGTTGCAACTGTGTTGAAAAATAATCTCACGAGCAACTAGAAATAATAATACTCAATTTAATTAATCGATTGTTTACATTTCACTTTTATCCTGTTCTTTGTCTTGTATTATTATTTTGTCTCGGGAGACAGGCACCTGAGTTATCTAGTGAGCTTTTCTTTAAACAATAACAATATGTGCATGAACATATAGCGACAGCTACTTTGATTTCCAGCCATTTCAAGGATCAGTTTTGTTTAATATCAGATTCTAGAATGTCTAATTTTTATTAAATATGAATGTTCATTGTAATATTTTGCATTTGGTTTAAAGGTTACATGTGAACCATATAAAACATGTCAAAAACCAGGCAAATGAAAGCATATACAAACGGCCAACTGCCAAACTTAACTTTGAATAGTGATTAGACTTTAGTTTTGTAGCAATTAATGAATAGTTTATTTTATAGAAAAGCTTTGATGGATGGCGAAAGCGAAATGCTTGTTTTTGTGCGTCGAAAGTTACCTTGAGATTGAATACGAAGCTGCAGACTGGGTTGTAAAATTCATAACAATAGCCCAGCCTTTTCCCAAGTACATATTCAACATGAACAGTCCTAAACAAGACAGCCCGCAATGGCGTTTAAAGAATATTAAACATATCAATTGTACAATGTATATTAATCTTTAACAGTAAACCTATCGATTCTACATGACCAAAGCTTTGTAGTCAAACCGTCAACTAGCCTGTAAAATTCCGAAAGGCCTTCAATACGTCCGCTGCAGGCATGAAACAGGTACGGGTGCCTGAGTCTCCAAGCCAAACTTTAGTTTATTCTTAAAAACCAAAAAAAGCCGAAAACTGTAATCGTTTCTGTCTTTCAATATTCACTAAACTATAGGCATAAAGATCAAATATCGACGAAGAATCTAACCAACCACCTTTTCCACTTAGACAAAGAACCTCTACCACCAGCCTCATGCAGTCAAAATGGCTGGGCTCTATTTACAAATGGCCATGTTTTCTGCATTGGATTATAGACAAAAGCGATGTACAAGTAGCCAGAACGCATAGCATATTCAACTCTGCTCGAGAGGAACATTGGAAGCAAGTTTATATTTTAAAGTCTCTTTCCTCATTTTCAGTTTTTTCTTTCTTCAATCTGGTTCATTGTATATCTAAGTATAAACTGTTGAACCGAAAGCTATATTTCTCTTTGAAAATAGGTCAAACCAACCCAGAAAAACATTCGTTTATTGCTTTAAAACCATAAACTAAATATCAATTCATTGTTAATACCAGTAATAATTCTTAAATAATACTTTAATCCTCAAACATCTCTATATTTTTCATTACCTTTTCCAAGTTGGCTGCCAATGACTCCAAACCAAAACTCAGTTCAGGTTTCGTCCAATACTCAATCAAAAGATTTATTCTCTGATCCCAAAGGAAAACGCGTTTCGCGCCAACAATCATGGTGTACCTACAAATCACCTTCTTTGGATTCAGAGTTTTCAAACTTTTCGTCACACCCTTCTTCAATGATTATTTCCCGTCTTCCTCCTCTAAAATCCGATAATGAAGACGATTGCGATACAGAAAGCGGTTTCCAGACCCCGCCATTTAGTCCTGAACGAGACCCCAATGTTGAAATTCGCGAGTCTATCGCGAGTAGCAGCATTGGTTTGGGCTTCATAGATGCCTCCCATATACACAATATCCAGCCTTCTTACATTCCCGAAATTCCTCGCAAAAGTTCCAAACGAGCTTCTTCATCAAACCTAGCTTATGATAGTTTTAAAAGCTATTCACGTACAGAACCTTTTCCAATTGTCAGACCAGGAAGCGTTTCTGAATTAGTTCAAGGAATTGAATCTTCAAACACTTGGGGGTGAGTATTAAACGAGTCAAAGTCCCTGCTCCATCAAATTTATTTCTATTTTCATAATTTTGATCATCTAACATAATTGTTGATTTTATTTTATTTTAGATCGGTTCCAAACATTTCTTCACCAAAGTTTGATACAACCGTCAGTAATGCCAATTCTGTTGCTCCTTTGCATATAAACCAAGCAATAAGAAAGTCTGTCAGTGTATCAGCATTACCAACTTCAGTTCCATCAAGAGTTTACGATTTTGAAGCCCAAATTTCTAGTTCAACCAGCAGCTCTCCCAGTTTACAACACATTTCGGCTACTTTCACCAAATCTCCTTCTTCTCCAACATTGTTTACATCACCTGAATCGTCAAAATCAAACAATCTAACACATGCAGATCAAGCTGATAAAACAATTGCATTTGATAATAAAAAAGGAGCATTTTTGGTTTTAAGAAATAGATCTAGTTCTCTAAATTATGGACCCTCGAACTTACCCACAGATAACCGTCCTGTCACATCTGCTGTCCACGTTAGTTCTGCCGTTACACCTTCTACCCATGTTGGGGATCTGTTCAATTCTACGCCTATTCACAAATTGCGAAAGGAAACGCTTTCAGGTATCTATAAAAGTGGTAGTAGCAATCCCCAAGAATTCATTTTGGATGTCAGTCCTGAAAGCAGCAATTCACCTTACAGTTTAGAAAAGGAAGCAAATTTCACTTCAACGCCAAAACATCGTCCTACTTTACAGTCTCCCATCGTGTTTCCTCCTCCTAATACTCTTGGAAATAATTCGGTTTATGAATCTGCTAATGGGTCTAACAGCCGGTCTTCTACCAATACAATCAGTGAATCATACAAACCTGCACTTTTGTTGTTAGCCAAAGAGGAATCAAAGGAATATGAACCTGGACATAATGATACATATAACAACTCAAGTTCGGATGAATCTAAGCTTATTGCTCCAGTACTCCCTTTTTCAATACCCCAATCTCGATCTTTGTCATCCCTGGCCGACCAAAAGATTTTCAGTATTCTCAATGATTCTAAAACAAACTTCAATGCCGATTTGGGTGGTGAGTTTGAATTCAAAAGCTTATCAACTCCGTCTTCGCCTACTGATGCTTTTATAAGAAAAATTTCAGGTTATGATAATGGCCGTGCTCCAATGATTTTATCTCATGTGGAGCCGATTTTTCCTGTTCCCAAGAGACTTGCAAGAAACGATAACGCTGGCATTTCGAGACAGAGGGTTTTAAGCGACAGCTCAATTCAACTGATTGAAGAGAGATATAGGCATAATTCGGGCATAAATGAACAGGATTCTGATTCCACCAAGCTGAATTTTCAAACAAAACAAGGCTACAGAGAAGATGCCGTTCATACCCACAAGCCAAAACTACACGGCTTCGCGAATCTGGGCTATTCATTCAGTTCCAAGAAAAACCCCAATATCAACAACCGTCCAGGTCCTATAATCAAAAAGTCACTCACAGTACCGTCTTCCTTAAATATGGGTCTTGATGCCGACAACAAAGTTGAACCTATAGGTTTACCTAAACAGTCTTTCCAACTACCCGATATGTTTCAGAGAAAAGATCGTCAGAAAGAGCCTCAATCACAGAATCGTACACGAAAGAGTTTAAATTTTACACACCCCTTCTCAATGGTTCGTTTAAGACCTCGCTCCAAAACTCAGCCTTTGTCAGTGCCAGATTCGCTTCTTCTTCCTGCGTCAGAACCAAAACCGTCCAACAATCTTCCAGTAATTGAGCCGATATCAAAATTGACAACAAAAAGACAATCTTTATTATCATTGTCTCTCACTTCTTCTCCTGCGTTTCCTTCTGATTTTGCATCAATTGAACAGGACCGCAATGAAGAGCCTTCTCCAGTTGACATGACTTCTGGCCTTGGGATATTGCATGTACCCAAAAGGCGTAGAGGCAGCGCCAACCATGTTTTGTCAAGTATTTCTTCTGAACAAATCATCTTCCCCAACAAAGGCGCTAATAGGAAAAGTTCCTCTTCTCGCGACAGAAATTTTTTTTCTAAAAACCAGTTATCTGAAGCCTCTCAATCTTTTTCGTATCACTTTAATAACAACTCTTCAGATGACGGTTCTTACTATAACCCAACCTCGCTCTCACCAAAACCAAATATGTTGTTAGATACACCACAAGATGATCTCGATGTACCTAAAGATGTTGAATTGCCAGACAACCAAAAAAAGAGCGCAAGCCGTGTTTTTAAATTGGGTGTAAATTTTCCTGTTCGTGCAAAGACAACCAAGGAAACTGTCGACAAAGTGTTAAACGAAGCCGTTGGTATTACTGAAGCTAGTACATCTAACCGTTACGAGAATAACATCAGCTCTTTGGATGCTTCTAACAACTACGGTTCAAGAAAGAAGTCATTTGTTGAACTACTTGATAAAGTTCGTGGCAGAAATAGTCGTAGACGATCTAATAAAAGTGTGACAGCACTTGAATCCTCTGCCTCGGAAATGGAAAGTGAAGAAGAAGAGGGATACACTGAATTGGGTGATACCAAAAAATCCAATACCGTATCCGCACCTATTGCAATCCCTATTAATTCCACGAGAAAAAGTCTTGTCGATAGCTACAACGATGCCTGCATTTTTGGCCTTCCGGAACCATTCTTCTCAAAGAGCGAGCTGAACAGTTCTGCTGAGCTCCAAAGTCATTCATTGCCAGAAGAAAGCCACATCAAACGTAATCATACGGCCAGTATCTTTAAGCGTCACGACAGAAATTCATTTCCCTCCAATCCCGACAAGGCAAATATTCGATCTGATAGTTCATCTCCAGCCCGGTCTAGTTCGGCAACAAGAAGAATAAGGCGTAATTTATCTTTTGGAAGCGCATTTACTTCTTTATCTAATGGCCTGAGTAGTTCAGCTCCTGATTCTTTACAGCACCAAATTTTCAATCATGGCAGCAAAACAGAAAGAAATGATCAATTGACTGGTGTTGATCCAAGCAATAGTTCCAATACAAAAGAGATGGAAAGTTCTAAAAAGGTGTCTAAAAGTCGCACAAATTCTGTCGGCGAAAGTTTCCTTCCCAGCATGCCGGATCTTATTGTTGAAGACATTCCGCCCTTACCAGTTCACCCATGGACTGGAGTCCGTCGTAACCGCAGCAAATCGCGCAAAAACTATGGCATAGAGTTTAGAGCTCCAGGTCGTAGGACGCGGGCAAAGACGTTTAGCGGAAACGTGGGATTGGGGCCAAGAGGAGGCTATTCTAATGGACGGTCTTTTTCTTCGTCGTATTCTTCTTCTGGGTATGAAAGCAATTCTGGAGTCTTGACTGCTGATAATCCTCGGTACTCGAATCAACACAAACGGTACAGTCCTGTTCAGGAGGAGGAAGAAGAAGGCAGTGATGATCATGGTTTTAAGCCGAATATCCAAGAGAAAGAGTTGAAAGACTCAGAAATCACCGAAAAGGACGAAAAAGGAAAGCACGATTTTGGATATGGATCCCAACTTTGTAAAAGTTTGGAAAGTCAAGAAACAGCCAAGGTTGATTTTGAAACGATTGAAAAAGGATCTGATTCGGACCGAAAAGAATCCGATCGTAAAGGTTTAGAATCGAAGGAGGCAGTTACTACCCAACTTGAAGAGTCTAATCATGATTTACCAGTTGAATCTATGGAAATTACTACTAAACCTGTGTTGGCTGGTAATAATGAACCTAGGGTGATGACATTGGATACATTTGAACCGGAAAAAATTTATTTGGAAGATGGCATTGAGGCACCCAACGGAACGGTAAATAACGAATTTCCTGGTTCAGTAGAAACAAAGCAAGAACGTTCTGTTACTTCAGGGTCCATTTCTCCAGAAGGTTTTATTGCAAATGACGGTCCTAGCTCTGAAGCTCGTTCCATTGTGGAATCTACAAAAGTCAATTCATCATTGTCTACAAATGGAATAGAGTATCAGCAACGCAGTCCTACCATAAAATCAGTTGTATTGGACAATGCATCCATTCAATCTGGATTAAAGCCTGCCGAAACAACAGCTTCATTACTTTCGTCACCCAGTTCTAAATATTCTTTCGAAAGCAATGCTGTATCTGTTTACAAGTCGCCATTTCCTCCACAGTCATCATTCACTCGGCAGGATTATGCTAGCGTTACATCGTTTTACATAACGGCCAATGACGAAACTGGAACCACTACTACCTCTACGACTAATGTTTCCAAACTGGTAGAACAACGCCCAGCCGCTGTGACCAAATTGGAAATAGAAACGGCTGACGCAGCCAGCATAGACCTAAACGTTCAAGACCACAGGAATGGTAAGACCAATGAAGATGATGATGACGATGATGGCAGCAATGATGCAGAGAAACGCTCATTTGCTAATGTCTCGAGACGTTTGTCAGTGATGGACAGATCTGCAGAAGACTCTAGCACATTGCAGCTGAAAGACAAAAAGAGTTTGGTTAGTACCAAACCAATGTACAGCCGTGATTCAAAACCAGTTTCAGATATTTCAGGTACTATTGAAGATTCAAACCAGTTGATTTCAATTGACAAACCCGTACCTCATGAAAGAACCGATGATATTTCTCGAAAACCGAATAACACACCAGTAAGTATTCTGACATTTTATTATTATTTATTTCGATATGAGTTCAATGAACTTGACGGCAACCAAAAATCAAAAAAAAAAAAAATAATCACAGACCAGCCGACCAGCCAATTTAGGTTTCGACCCTTCCAACACCCAGCCATCTTCCGTAACAGCAAACTGGGTCTGTGGGAACTTTTTGATTTTAATATAATATATTTTTCATTTATCATTTGAAGAAATTGCCTAACTTTCAACTTTTCTTTTTTATTTTATTTTATTTATTTCTTTGCATTTGTTATTTTAGGTATTGAGCATAAACTCTTTTCATACTTCAAGACCCAATTCTGTCATTTCTTTATCTTCTTCTATTCAAAGCTCTGTTGAACTGCGCGTTATTTCAAAAACTAGAAACAGACCTCAAAGTATTTCAACTCCAAACATATCCATCACTTCTGCATCACCAAATCCTCAGGCTCCCTATATCTCGTTTATGAAACCTGCTTTTTCCATTGCTCCATCCGGCCCTGGTGCTTCAGGTACAGCCACTGAAGTGATCAAGGCCTCAGAATCAACTGACTCTTTTTCAGTTACACCTTCTGGCTCCCAAACTTCTTTGAAACCATCAGTAAAGTCCCCAAATGCGTCTACAACTACAATCAAACCTCAGACATTATTGATTTCATCCTTGTCTGGACAAAACACATCTAATTACAAGGTCACAACTCCTATAAATCAAACGTTTCTTTCTTCTCTTTCATCTTTCCAAACTCTGACTCCACCAAATACCGCGTTATTGTTTTCAAATCTCCCTTCAAAATCTCATCCAAATCTTGCTTCGCCTTCAAATCGTTTTTCGATTGCTCCAAGTCTTGCTGCTCGCAATTCTTTACTTTCTCAATACTCTCCAACTATCGAACGAGCGACCGAAGTTTCCGTATTCAATACTACATCTGATCCTGTCCATCTAGACCCCACTATTGAAGAAAACCCGATAACATTGGGTTCTGTTAATAGCTCTCCTGCAATCCCTTCTGGTTACATTGATCATTCTGGCAACTATTCTCAATCTGCGGTTCCTGGAATATCTTTTAGTTCCAACGAACCTGCAACCAGTTTTCCACCTCACAAAGAGTTTTCTTTGGAAGAAGTTAGAGAAAATACCAGTAAGCTTGCTTCGATTCTAGTTGATATGAGAAACCTTCGTCAGTCTTCTTGCAGTCGTTCTAGATCTAATACTTATACTAATCCTATGGGATCTTTTACCTTTTCCAACCAAGCTGATATTGATCAAGAACCAACATCTCTGCCAAAGTCAAAGTCATTGCCTGCACCAATGATCCAGTCTCACTTGAAAGCTTCTGAATCTCAAACCACTGATTCAGATACTGAGCATGGCGAAAATAGTTTCTCCGAAAGAGATACTGCAAATTTGGACATCAAAGACACACGTCCCACTATCGTGGCTTCCATCATATCTTCAATTGCTCCACCCGAGTCTATTGATAATGTCTCTAAAGATTCCGCATCAGCCCCAGTCATTGAGGCTTGGCCAATTGATACACCCAAGTTGGCTTCCAAATCCATCAACTTTTCTTCAACCTCAAGCAATCCTCCGAGGTTGTCTATTCCTGGCCATTACCGTGATCCGGAAACTGGTACCATTGTTTCGGGAATTCATGCTTCTGTTCTTAATAAGGATCTCCCAGCTTTGCCTGTCGACCAAACTCCTCCTAGTGGTGGCTGGAATAGTATGTCTGATCCAAACATCAACAACAACAGGCTATCAGGTGTTGTTCCCAAGACCCGAAATTCCAGAGCTTACGTTCGACACAGTACCGGGGCTATTGGAAGCGCAGACAATTCTACAGGCCTCACTATTATTCCAGTGTCTGGTCCCAACTTGACTGTTCCCCAATATCCGCTTCCGCCGCCACCGCCCAAACCTGAAACCTATCAACAAAAGCATTCTAGATCTCACTCATTGCCTGTTAAGTTTGCTGATTTAGAAAATGAACAGGATGTCTCAGTTGATGACCAAAATGTGGATGAAAATAATGATGAGGATGAGGATGATGAGGAGGCCAAATTCAACCAAGGACTAACTGATGATTCACAAAACTCTTCATCTGGTAGCACTCGCAATGAAGCTCCCACTCCAAGCTCTGCAATCCTCAATCCTGATATTGGAATGTCAAGCAGTGGTAGCTCGTCCAACACGCCAGGAAGTGGAAGCAGCGCACCAACTTACTCTTCCACCGAAGGCACTCCTAATGTGCTTATGCGTGTATCTTCTGGTGACAGTTCGATTGATCATCCTGCAAGTATCATTTTACCCAGATCAAATTCGGCATACTCTTCAGCTTCGCTACATGACTACATGCCATTATCCAACCCAAAGAGTCGCCCTGGAACTGCTACCACCACAAGTGGCGATAGTGAGCGAAATTTGTCTCCAACAGTTAGCTACATAACCGCTCCTTCATCTCCTCAAAAGTACAATGCTCCAAAAGAGCTTGGTTCGCCAAAACCGTTTGCTCATCAACCCAAGAGCTACAATATTCCGCAATTGTTATCATTTGCCCGGTCTAATACCAGATCGGTTTCAGATGGCCATGTTTCTCCAACAGAATCGTTCAATACTGCACATTCTCGCAGCAGTGCTCCAAACACGCCAGACTTGCACAAGCAACTTCAGCAGCCTAAATCAGCTCTTGGCCGAATTAATAGCAAAAGTGATGGTAACATCATTTTTAACAATTCAGGCATTGGAATCGGTCTTACTGGTGTTCAAACAAGTCCAAATATGAGTCGTCCTTTGTTTCACTCTAATAATACCGTTGTTCCTGATCTAAACATTTTGTCTGGCAGCGAAACTGAAGAACGGTTGGGTCCTGCGCTAGAGATATCCAATTTTACGTTTTCCCAGCCAACTACATACCCAGCCTCTTTGACTAATGCTTCTATGCCCTTTTCTACAGCTGTAGGAACACCGGTCGCTCTTACTGTTGCCTCGTCTTCTAGAGCATCTATTAACACATCAGCTCCATCAGTTTCGGATCGTTCGACTATCAAGCAAAAGAATTCATACCCCCAAATTTATTCCAATGTTTCGTCGACATCCTCAGCCAAAAATGGTTCTTCTGTTTTAACCGTTAGTGCTGACCATCTTGGTTTAATGCCCGAGGAGAATAGTTCTTCTTCACTTTTAGATGATGACGCTGTGTCTGCATTATCTAAACCCTCAATTACTGATTTGCACCCTGGAATTATTTTGCGCCGTAAACACAACAATTCTTCTCCATTATTATCTTTTGTTCCATCAGTCTTGGAAAAGAATTCGATTGAAACTTTTGATATCAATTCTACGGACCCGGCCAATACTTCTGAATCTGATGACATTACACAAACTACACAGTTACCAAAGGATAGCTTAACTAGTCAGTCCTCACGTTCGCAAAAGACTGACTCTATCCCAAACAAAATTTCATCTTCGCAAAGTGCTCCTCTTCTCTCTGTTTCGACTTTGGGTGGTACTGAATTAGTGTCTCAAGAAGCTCCTGGCAAAAGAAACTCTTTGCCATACGATGTTTCCCAGAGCGATAAAGAGTCTAAAGGAGATACTCTCGAATCTCATCACCCTCTACACACCAGAGACTTTAGAACTTCTGCTGGCCCTGAAACCTTTCCGGCTTCTGCACTTGCCCAACTTGGTCAACAATCGCCGTTGTCTCAGACTTTTAACAATGAGTCCCACTCAATGTTGTCAGCCAACTCACCAAACCTACAGTCAACTGCCACAGCGCCACATGCTGAGTCTGACAAACCTCAGCGTACATCTCTTGAGAATGTCACACTGAGATCCCATGGCCGGTCAGCTTCTGATCTATCGCGCAACAATGCGCGTAGAGGCCGCCGTGACCGTAACAGCGGCGCTTCGTTTAAATCCGAAAAGAGCTTGAAATCCAGGGCTAGTGAAGCGCCACAGCACCATGCTCCTCCATTGCCTCCTCAGCACACAGTCACGTTAGAACAGGTTCCGCCGTCCCAAAAGCGGCCCTCATCAGTTTCGTCAGCTTCACAGGCTTACTTCAAACCGATCGAGCAGGACGACTATAATTCACGGGCGATACCCAGTTCATCTAGCAAATCCGCCAATACCTTTTTGGACAAGGATTTATCCCGCAATGCGGGTGACAGATATGAGTACCCAGTCTATGAACAGTCGTCGCACCCAACAGCTGGGTCTCAGTGGACTACTAGAGATACACCAGAGACTGAATCAGAAGTGTTTGAAAACGATGATATCTATAAATCACACACAGGTCCTGAGGACAATAAGAATGATGAAGCAAAAGGCTATGAAAATGATACACAGGCTCGTCGTCGCAAAAACAAAGCACAATATATTGACGACCATGAATATATGATGTACGAACATTTGAAAAACGGTGGGAGCACTAGACCTTTGGGTCGACGAGTTGTTTCAGGTGGAAGCATCCTTACTACACCTTCCATTTCATCAGCATCGTCATCTTTACAGCATATTCCCCGAACTCCTTACCGCGGGCTCCATTCTCACAACTCGCGATCTTCTCGTGTTGCTTCTCTCAGTGCCATTCCGCCCGCTACTCCGGAACATCGATCGACAGCAACGCCGATGGCGGCAGCTGCAATGGCAGCTAATGCGGCCGCAAATGCAGCGGCTTTGGCAGCAACCATGATTGCCGAAACGCTTGAGGCTTCAAATTATGAGTACTATTCATCGAGCCGGCAATCAAGCGGAGCAAACAGCTACAAGACGACTCACTTGAAGCGTGGTCCGAGTGAGAAGTTTAAAAAGTTTAGCAAGCAGTTTGCTGAAACGTTCCACGACGACTTGGACGCTGATTACGAAGATATTCCGGAACACGATGCCTATTCAAGTTGGCGCCGACGCACCAGTAACGGGCACTATTCATATGAGCATAGCACGGGCCAACGCGATACTTACAACAGAAGTGTCACGCCGCGCCAGTCTAAACCATTTACGCAATCCTCGATCCAGCACCTCATGGACCTTTCGGATGCAACATTTTGCCTTGACCAGATTGACATTCCGCCAACGGAACGGCGACTGATTGAAAAGTTTGTTGATGCACTTGCAAAGCTGTCGACAGATATTTCGGCCGACTCTAATAAAAGGCGAGAAGGTGTGCGAAGACTGCATAATGCGCTTAGAGCGATTGAGGGTTGGATTTGATATACTTGGTGAAAGAATGTTGAATAATTTCAAAAACTGGGTAGTTTTCGAGATTTTTTTTTATTTGTATTTTTTGGGTTACCATATTTTTGAATTTATTTAATTTGTAATTTTTGAATTGGTTTTTAGTTTTTAATTTGATAGAGATTTAAATATTTAAATGTAAAAGTTAAAAAAAAGATGCGTTAGCCCGGAGTCGAACCGGGGGCTCGACGATGGCAACGTCGAATTTTACCGCTAAACCACTAACGCCTTTTTAAAAGATAGGGTTTGACATTAATTTGGTAGGTCTGATACTTTACCCAACAATTTTGTGATTTACTGGAAACTTTCAGTAGAGTAATATTTGTATTTCACAACTTTAATTTGTTACCGCAGTTTGCACAAGCTTTTTTCAATTTTCTCCTCACTTTCTCTTCACACCTGACTATTTTTCTGCCTAAATGTCATATGAAAGCATTCATGATGGCCATTAATTGGGCTTCATAGATGTATAGACAAAGGACGCTTACGAGTCGATACGCATGGCTTTTTATCCAGATGCACCAATGCATAATTCAAAAACGAGTCTGTCTTGATGCACAATTACAAATATAAAGTCAAATAAAAACCATAGAAGCGGAGGCGGGACAATCTAGGACCAAAGGAGGAGGTTTTTTGAAACTCTAAGATTATTAGTTAAAATAAGGTATCTCTCCTAATAAAATGAGTCTCTTCAAAATATTTCCCCAAAATGAATCTCAAATTGAATTAATTATGAATGAATTTTTCCAACTAAAAAATGGTGACAAGTCACTTATAAAACAGTTAGAACAAACATACATATTACATATACTGTAAGATAAATTGTCACAGATCATTTATTTGCTTTGTGCCAAATCCAACAGAAACGATAAACATGTATCTACCTAGTATAAATCCTGAATACTATGAAATCGAGACTGACAAACGGCGTTTGATATAATGATTCTAGTCAGAAAGCAACTGAGAATAGGGTTGGACTTGAAATCTTCAAATGTTTTTTTGGCAACACCGGATGTTTGGAACAAGCGGAGTTGGTGGGGGGTTTTTCTTTTGACGACAATGAATGGATTTTCAGTGATTTCCAAGTTTTCGTTCCACAGTTTTTGAGACGTGAATGCTTGAATCCTTCAATATCGGTTGATGCTTGAATGAGCCAAGTTATGGAAGACGTCATGGAATTTCAAATTTGTCCCAGCCAAAAAAGAAAAAAACAATGCATTTCAAAGAAATTAAGGCACGAATCAAATGTTTTATTCGCATGAATCATTTGCGATTCTAAAGCTTTTTGTCAGAATGTATAGATTATTATTTTTTGGTGGAACTACTTTTTTTTCGTTTTTTCGGCTGATGAAAACGAGACTTTTAGGCCTTGTCAGTTTACAGTTTTTTTTCTCCACCTTGAAGCCAGAAATGATAATTGACAAATCAATTGAATCAATCAAAAGTGACAGATTGGAATATTTCACTTTGAGAGGGTTTGAAAGGCACGTAACCGACGGTTTTGGCGTGCAAAGGCGATATGTTGACGAAAACTGCAAACAAATGTACACACGCGGGTTTTCGGATCAAGAGTTTTATAGTTGGAATCAAGGTTTTTCGCTCCACAACATGACGATATTTCAAGATTCTACAACCGATTTTTCAACATAAAAATACCAAATTTCACTACATTTTGAATTTGTAGGAATCCAATTGGAAGTTCATCGTCATGATGTAAAATGCAATAAATGTAATTTTATACGTCTGATTGATCCAAAAACAACACGGACAAACTGTTCGGTTGTCGATTTACTCATCTAGGCATTCTATTTACAATTGCGACTGTGTTGATTCCAACATCGTTCCACTCTTTTTTTTGCCAACAAACGTGTCTAAGTTCATTCGATTTCTCCACTTTAAGTTTGTCGAGTACGACTTTTTGCGTCTATTTTGGAAATTACCGCTCGTCAAGTTCTATCGCTGTTATTTCTGGATTTTTCACTATTTGGGTATAAATATCATTCAATTTGCCAGGACTTGTACTGTTTTTTTATTTCTATAAAGTTATATTCAATCAACTCTTGTTTATATTACAAGTTTTCCAACATGGCTGCTACTCAAATTCCCGAAACTCAAACCGCTTTCATTTTCAAAAATGGTCAGCGTGAACTACAAAAGACTACCATCCCTGTTCCTAAGCCTGCTCCTGGAAAGGTCTTGATCAAGATCGCCGCCGCAGGTGTCTGCCATTCAGATCTCCACGTCATTGAAGGCGATCTCCCTTACCCAGATGATCTCATCATGGGCCACGAAATCGCCGGCTATATTGTCGCATATGGTCCTGGTGTTGATGAAAAAACCCTTCCTAAAGACTCTCTTTATGCTGTCCACGGTGTCAATCCTTGCGGAAGCTGTGAGCCTTGCAGAACTGGCCGTGACAATCTTTGTGATTCTCCCAGCCGTTCTCACATGGGTCTTGGTACTCCAGGTGGATACGAACAATACACACAGGTCATTCCTCGTAACTTGACAAAGGTCCCCAAGGGAATCTCTCCTGCCGTGGCTGCTGCTACTACTGATGCCGTTCTTACTCCATACCACGCACTCAGACGTGCAAAAATTAACGGCCAAACCAGAATGCTCATCATGGGTATGGGTGGTTTAGGTATCAACGGTGTCCAAATTGCAAAGGCCTTTGGTGCCCACGTCACTGCTGTCGACCCACGTGAATCTTCTAGAGAGCTTGCCAAAAAGTATGGCGCTGATGTCGTTCTTGAAAAGGTCCCTGAAGAAAGTCTCAATGTTGACGTCGTTGCCGACTTTGTCAGTGCCCAAGCTACTTTTGACTTGGCCCAAAAGCATGTCAAGACTGCTGGTCTTATTTTGCCAATTGGCCTTCATTCCCCTAAACTCACTTTCGACTTGAACAAGTTTGCTTTCAGAGAATTCACCATCATGGGTAACTTCTGGGGAACTTCTCAGGATCAGGCTGACTGCTTTGATCTTGTCAGCAAAGGTTTGGTCACTCCCCAGGTCGAAACCACCGGCTACCTCAACGTCAACCAAGCTCTCAAGGACTTGCATGACGGAAAGATCAAGTCTCGTATCGTTTTGGTCCAAGACGAATAAATTAATGTCTTTATGTTTATGATTGTATATGATATATATATTTTTTAACTTTTTATTATATTTCCTCACGTTTGATAAAATCAATGGTCTGATAATTGTAAATCCCCATTGACTATAGTAATTTACTGAAGTGATACAAATCACGAAAATCCCCATACATTAATTGAATTTTCCACTCGACATATAATATTGACTTGTTCTCCATCAAGTCACAAGCACCTCATTACTAAGCTTCACAATACCAAAAAATCGCGTAAATGTATACAGCCGTACATCACATGACCTAATCACAATCATTGCATCGGGTGTATTTTGTAGGATAAACTACAAGTCAGGCTTCGGGTGGCAAATGAAGTGCGACGTTAGTGACGTGGTTGCTTCGAGCCGGATCCTGTTACGCATTTAATCGGATTGAATGCAATGCTTTTAATAGAGTTAGCACTATTTGTTGCCAATAAACTCAGATCAAACAGTTTGAGTTTTCCCGAGTCGTTCGGTGTTTGAATTGCATCAACACCCAAATCCAATTTGTAGGTTTTCCAACAGCATGATTCTCCGTATAAATCTGGAATTAGCAACTCAAATCGCTACTTTTATGACAGCTAAATATGCTTTTTTTTATTTACTTGGGCCATTTCAGGTCGTTCAAATGGTCCATGCGGGGAGAGAAAAAAACAATTCATGGTCGATACAATTTTGTGTCTTACGTAATGAGCCCTAATGTGTTTTCTCCACCACTTTTTTTTTTTTTTATTTTATTCTTTCCACCTTTCACATTCCGAAATTCACATTCACAACTTTTTGACACTCAATCATTCACCAGCTTTCGTTGATACCATATAAATCAGGATTTTTATTTAAAACCAATTGTCTTACTCATATCCATTTAAATAGATTTATACTATACAATCATGTCTGAGAATAACGAGCCGACAGTTTCTTTCAAAATCCCACCTTCCCCTGTAGGTCACAAGAAATCTCCATCAGAGGCTTCAGCTGCAAATACTCCTCTAATTGAACCTTCAAACTCTTCCCTTCAAAGACGTCTTTCAACTTCCTCGGCCATGAGCGTCGATGACTCCCTTTCTGTAAATTCCCCCAACGTCACTACCACCATCCTGGACATGCCCCCAAAAACCTCTGCCACTATGGTTTCCTCCCCATCTGCTTCTGCTTCAACTTCTGCCCCTTTGAATCATTTAGCCAGCTCGACTTCTCCAGTCCATGCGCACGCTGTTCTTTCTCCAGTATCAAGCTCTGCTGGCACCTTTTCTCCTGCCCATCACTCTCCATCAAACTCAATTTCATCTCTTTCTACTGCTCGTGACTGGAGAGATGTTCAAATGAATGAATTGGTCCAGCGTGAAAACCTTGTTTTTGTCACTAACGATACCACAGTAGAAAACGCCTTTGAACTCTTAAACAAAAACAGATTCACCTCGATTCCTATCAAGGCCAAGCCCGAGGACCCTACCGTTTCGGATACCTTTGATTACGCTGATTTGAATGCTTACTTACTAATAGTGATGGGCCTCATTGAACCTGTAAACAATGACGAAGAAACAGAAAACTATGTTAAAAAGGCGCGTACTGGCCATGTTGTTCCCGTCAAGTTTGCTGCCCATCTTGGCGCCAAAAACGAGCTCACTAGTTTAAAATCTAATTCAACCATTCTTCAAGCTGTGGAGATCCTTGGTAGCGGTGTCCATCGTGTCGTAATTTCTGACGCTATTGATCCTAAAATCACTATCGGCATTTTGTCCCAGCGTCGATTGATTCGCTTCATTTGGGAAAATGGCCGTCGCTTCAAGTCCCTCGAACCTTTTTTCCAAATGAAACTCTCTGATCTTGGAATCGGTCCCAAAGAAGTCGTCTCAATCAACGGTGACCGTCCCGTTATTGATGCTCTCACAATCATGCACAGAGATGGCGTTTCTTCTCTTGCTGTCACAGACAATTCAAACAGTTTGCTTGGTAACATTTCTATCGTTGATGTCCGATTGGTCACCAAGTCTTCTCAAAAACACCTGTTACGCTCTCCGTGCAAACAGTTTTTGTCAACCATCTTGAACGAACGAGGTCTTGATGACGGCCAAGATTCTTACCCTGTTTTCCACGTTACATTGTCATCTACCGTGGGCCGAACAATTGCTAAACTTGTTGCTACCAAATCTCACAGATTATGGATTGTGCAACCGGCTCAAAAGAAGTCGGAGCTCAATGCTCCCTCCACACCAACCGCAATTCCTTCTCCTATTAGCGGTCTTGCTACTGCCTCCGGACAGCTCATTGGTGTTGTTTCACTTACTGATATTTTGAACAAACTGGCCCATCAAGCTGGTAAGCAAGATTTGGATCCACATTCGGCTAGAAGACAACGACGAAGAAGCAGTTCTGCCAGCACCAGATCTACTGCTTCTTCTTTCAGAAGATCAATTTCAACTGATCGCTCTCAACGATAGTAAAGACGATGACGAAACACTTTATTTTTTCTTTTGCGCCAGAGCTTGATAAAACAAAGGATATAGTAACAAATTCATTTTCAATTGGTAAAGATTTATGTAATCTATTAGATATTTTCGTTTAATACTTTTAAAACTCGCAAGTTTACAATTTGGTCCACCTGCTCGAGTTGAAGCTTGCTTCATAGCAAACAAAAATGAGTCACGTGTTAATATATATGCATCACGTGGTTTTGATTAGTAGACGCCGGCTCACGATAATGTTGAATATCACAAAATATGGCAATGAAGGGTTTGGAAGTAAAAATTTCGATAAAAGCATTAAAAGAATGTGAGAAATTTGCTACATCTAAAAAATAAAAATAAAAATCAAAGCTTGTATTTAATTGGTCAAAAATAATTTACACCAATCAAAAGACAATTGCTTTTTTGAACAATGACCAAATATTATTGGCTAATGTCTTGTTGAATTTACGACAGTTTTACAAATGTATAAAGATGTACCTTGGTTTTGAAACACAGTTGGAAAAGGTATTTGAAAATAATGCCGATTGTCGAGACAGTAATGTGAGTTGTGAAATAGCAAAGAGGCTTGAACAATTGCGATCAAACATTGATTTCTTATTTGACTATACGAAAAAATACATGTTTTTTAAAGACTGGATACACCATAAATATTAAAAACTAGTGTGTATTAGAGGTGTATAAACAATTTGCGAATTGTTTTTTTCAACGCTTGGCTTTTTCATATCGGTAGTGAACTACATCTGTTTTTCAAAATTGATCAATCGGCCAAAAAGCCAAGTTTGTTTGATTCACCGGTTCGCATGTTTGAACCATTCATTCCGAGTCCAAAACGTAAAGCTCGTTTGCCGGACGCTTTCTTTTTTTTTGGATAATTGGCTATTGCAATATTCATGCCAGTTTTCTTATACGAATGTTTGGATTGTAATGACGTCAAGATAGTTTGGGTTTCACAACATTGAATACATTTCGTAACGGTTGTCAATTGTCAGTTCTTGAACATATAGAACCTTGGGATAAATGTGTTTTTCCAATAAAGTACATAAATGGTCAATTTATCAAAAATAATATCCATGGAAATTGGTCATCATGAATTCTTCAAGCTATGCTCACACTCTTCAGACTTGGATGAACGATTTCGTCATCATCTTCATGTTGAGTTTAATCACCCAAAAACCCTCTCCGCGTGACGGTTTGTTTCTTTTTAAAAATTGCATGGATTTTTGACCGACTCTACCTTGACAAATAGGTACGGCATAAACATGCTCCTCTTTTCTTTGATTAAAAAATACATGTCTTTTAGCCGTTATTTAGTTCTATGCAGTGAATCATTTGATACTTGTAACAAGATTATATTTCTTCTACTAGTTTGGTTCATTTGTTTTTAAATCAACTATAGTCTGGTTTTTTTCAAATCCAATTTTCTTTCAAACTCATCTAGATTGCACAAACTTTTCAAACTTGTCAAAGTATAAATGTCCGATTTTCCCTCACAATTTTCGTAAACGTCCAAAAACATTTTTTTTTCTCTCATACACTAGATCCATAATTTATGTCATAATGTCTGTTGCCTATATTGATCCTATGGCTGATACCGAGCCCGTTCAATACGGATTGCTCGCCAATAAAAATTCGCTACTGTTTACAAAACTTCCAAACTCTTTATTTATGTCACATACGATGACTCCGTCGTCGTCGCCTGTCGACGCTTCTCCTCTACATCAAACCTGTCCATGTTACCAAGACATGAACCAGTCTTTTGAAAATTGTACAGTTTCCACAAAATTCTTTAAAAATAATTATGCATTCAAATCTCATACACCACCAACGCAAAATTCTACACTTTCCAAATCTTTACCCCAACCATCTCAAAGCACCAATACAATTCCACCATCTAAATCATTTTCCAGCTTAAAAGGCATTACAAGCCGAACAGCTTCCAAAGCGTCCTCCCTTTTCTCTTTGCTTTCTGGTTCATCCAGCACAACTTCTCTGGACTCGCTGATTCCTGCAGAGCGCCGCAAAGTAGCATCCAAAGTTTCTCCACCCAACCTCGGCGGCAAACCTCTATGCCCTACCCAGCTGGCTATTCTTGATCTGGTAACATACTTTGATGTCGTGAATATGTGCGTTTGCGCAAAGACGTCGCCGCCAATCAAGATTGAACACTCGGACGTCAACTACACAAACTCACTACAGCAAAGCTCGTTAGCGTCAGCCAACTGGAGGTCGTCGCAGGTCTCTGTAATGCCTCAGTCCGTTTCAAAAAAACAGCCGGTGGCCCATCCGTATAACCGAAAAGACATTCGCAAGATTCGGCGATTCATTATGGACAAAAATGTGTCTATATGCTGTTTTGAGCGCCAGTTCCTTTACAAACTGATGCTGGAATGTTTTGAAAATCCGTTTGAAGATTCGCATGAGCCTTTAGAGATTGTTGCTTCTCAATCAAACTATACAACAACCGACTTGCGGTCTCTTCCTATTGAGTCTGGTTTTTCAAAAGATATTTCGAAAAACGATGCAAGTCCAGAGCAACTGGCGTTCAACGTCAAGGCCCAATCTCCCTTCCACAAGTCCAGTATAGAAAGTACAAAACTGGAGTACAACGAGCTTGGAGATCCCTGTCTTCATGTTGAACTGATTCACCCCGTTGAGCACGGAAATTTGTATTACATGCTCTCCAATATTCTCAGCAGAGATAAATGCATAGCAAGCACCTAATGGGTAAAAAAATCTAATTAAACAGTAATATTTATATGGTCAAGGCTTACATAGATTGATGAGGGTTTGAAAATGCTATAGTACCTCAATATGTCATAAAAATGTCAATCCGAATTGCTAGATATTTACAACACAGGGCTTGAATGTTTTTTTTTCATTACGCTGGAATTGCCAAAGCGTTTACATTAATTAATTGTAAATGAATTTTCAAGTGCAAAATCAGGCCTAACTTATTTGGAATTTCTTAGATTGGTCTAATACAAGATGAGATTTCAAAGATATTCCAATGAGACAACTTTTCAACGAGGCCTTAAACCCAAAAATCATAACCATTTAAATACTTATCCAAATTGCGTGTTTGTAAAATTGTAAATTTCCTAATTAGAAAGAGGCGCACTGTCACAAAATACCGAGCTTATCAACACTTGCCTTGTGTTTCGACGTAAATGGCAAGTCGTAAGTCTATTCTGGTTGTGAATTGCTTTTATAAAAAAACCAAGCCGATTAAAGAGGAAACTAGCTCCGTTACAATCTACATGACCCAGCCCGACTATTTTGATTTTAGAAAAACTTTCGCAGGCTGAAAACTTTGTTTTCAAAGTAGTGTTTATGGAATAAACAGAACTTTAAACAGTACATATAAATGTATTACACAACAGAGTTTAACAAAACATGGTCACAACTGAGTACCTGTTTTACCTGTCATTTACTGCACCAAAATGAAACGTGGAAATGGGTCAAAATAAAAAGGAAAGAAACTTTAGTTTCTTTTTCTCAACTCAAAATTTGGGTGGAGAAGCAGGTACAAAAGTCTGTTTGACAAATCAAAGTGGATACGGAGATATGGATATATGTATTGGAAGGGTTGAAACAGGTATTTGCTTAAAACTTTTAATGGAAATTCTAGAATCGAAATGTGTTTCCAAATTGATTTGTAATGGTAAATATAGAAAGACGAAAGGGTTTATGGACAAGTTTGGTATTATTTTTAAATTCATATCGATCCTAGTCTTTGCGACTATCTGTGAAACATGTTTCAATTACCACCATTGATATTGTACAAAGAAACACTTTTTCCAAACAGGTGATACGGATAGATAAGCTGTTTGGTTTTTCATGACCGACTCAGAGTTTCAAGATTTACAACTTGCAGAGTACTGTAACCACTCAGGCCTACTGATAAAATATTGTTGAAAGTGTAAACCCGGCTAGTCCTTCTTTCGGTTTTATAGTTATGGTACTGGACACGGAACAGACAGTTGCAAATATCTCCGAAAGTACAATGATAACTAGATTAGGCTGAAAACATTTTTGTAACATCAGAAATTGGTTATTCTAAACATCCATTTTGGGTTTCATTCACGTTGGTAGCAAAAAGCCTGGTGATCGCAACACTGGTCATTCACGTCAAGAAAACGTTAAACAAATATCTAGATTAAAAACCAAAAATGAGCCTAAATGGATATACTTGACCCAAACGGGCAAACATGTTGTTGTATCTGTAACATATTGGTCAAGTGTTTGAGAACAGGCTCAATTGTATAACTGGATACAAAACAGAATCTGTGTGTGGATATGTGTATTTAGGCAAAGGAAAGATTCAACAATTGATACCCTGCAGAATTATATTAATAGACAAAGATATCATAGTATACAAACGTCGAACCACTTGAATGCCTAAACGATCAAATGGTTTCTAGAAATTGAAATGTCCAAATGGTGTTTACGGAATATATGACGAAATCGTCCAAAGTGGTATTGAAATAAAAAATTAAAAACAGGTTAGTTTGGCTTGAGACTAATAAAAACACTAAAGAAAACGATGTCAGCCAATAATTTCAGCCAACCACGATATACGTAAACAAAACCATATAAACAATTTTTATACACGACTTGCAATTGTAAACAAGTCCTAAACCGGTTTTCAACTTGTCGTAAACCGGCCCTACGTCGTTGCGACCAACAATGCCCGTTTCTTACAACTCGCGGCTGACTCGCACATGACATCAAACCTTGTAACAAAACTTTTGTGTGTAACCAGCCACGAAACCCAATTCAGGGTTTAAACACCGAATCAGGTTAAGGCAGGTGTCCGAATCCGGAAAGACCTGGCTTGGCCCTGTTTGCCGTGCAACAAAAGTAAACAAACCGTTGTTGCAGGACGTGTCACCAAGAATTTTTGCATTCCTGCCAACTCGCGATTGCACAATTAAAAATGTATGGAAAACAAACAAAAATATTATTTTCCAATGTCGAGATTTTTTATTGAAAATAATATTAATAATATCGACATTGTTCACGAGGTTCATTAAATATTTCTGTTGCGTGTATAAAGGCGGAGATGATTAAAATACGCTTTTCAAAAAAAAAAAAAAATTACATTTCTTTTTTTCGGTTTGTAACAACAATGAAACCAATCAAGTCAATCGTAATAATTTTCAAGTCTGTTGAAATGAAAATTGAAAAATAAATACAAAAAAAAAAATCAATAAATAATATAATAAAACAAGTAAACAGGAGTTGAAAATTCTATTTTTATTATTTACCATTCCAAAACATGGGCCCAAACTACATGCTTTTTAGAATTGCGTTTAATTCCCGTCCTCCTTGTGTATTTTGGTGTACAAACCTCTAAAGATTTGGTTTGTGCTGATAACGTAGGTACCGGTGATGACGTTGAAGATCGCGAGCAATCGTCTGATTCTATTCTATTGCCAGTGACCTTTTCCAATCGACATTCTGTAGGTTTAGGTGGGCCAGGGTCCACGTTTGCTTCTTTAATACTGGTCGCAGGTTTTAGACTCAGTCGAGATGGCACTGTTTGTCTTTTACGCCTCGCTGGAACACGATGTATGCTGAGCTGGACATTTGATTCGACCGATTCCGATTGAATCGCGTTATCCCCATTATTGTTGGTATTGCCATTATTGCTGGTATCATTGCTATTGACCCCAATTATACCTCCGTCTAATCTTTCAAACTCACATGGCCGAGATGTTTGCGGCCTCTTTTCGGAATAGCTTGGGCTATTTTTCAACGCGTCTAAAGAGTCGCATGATGACTCGGGTGTAGGCGTTATTCCTGGAGTAGTAATAACAACTGGGTCCAATTTTTCGTCTTCTTTTTCAAATTCTCGCAAATCTTGAACAGTGTAAAATCCCAACTTTTTGCGCGGATGATATGCTGCCTCCTTGGTATGTAGTTTTCCGGCAGAGGGAACCGGGGATAGGTACATTTCCTGCATTACAACCGTTTGCGGTGTATTTGGAGTGGTCCTGCGTCGTTTGGACTGCTCGTTCTCCTCCAAAGCATTTGTAACACTTCCAGCAGCCATAGACACCACTACAGCCTTTTGATCATCTACCCCTGGAATCGCACGTTTGATTGGACTCGGCAACGGGTTTTCGGGTGTGATCACGACCGCTTCTTTGGGCTCGCCTTCGGCATTTTTTAACGCAGACTTGATAGGCGCTATTTCGTTGTGGCGAGGAATACAACGCCGTCCCGGCGACCGCGGCCTAGGATCTCGTTCCTTTTCCTTTATCCTCTTGGATCTACGAATCATTGGAGTAGTGGGCTTGTCGATATCGCCATCTGAAAGCTTTCTGTTACGAAGTCGATTCTGTTTTCGTAGTAAAATGGGTTCTGGCGTAGGAGGAGAGTTGGTAATCTCGTGAGAAAAATAAGAAATGTCGGCATCCATTTGTAAGGGGGTGCTGGGTTCTGAGGGCTCAGTTGCTTCATTTTCATTGTAATTATTGCTACTCAACAAAGAAAACGAGGATTCATTCTCATCATCTTCTGCATCTTCAAATCTATCGGAATGATCGTATGCATCCTCGCTGTTTAGAGTAGAAACGTTATGCAGATTGGTGGGTTGTGGTTCTTGAAACATAAAAGTGTTGAGCTGAGGCGAGTACGGACCATTTGCAAAAGAACGACTAGGAATTCGCGGGCCCATGCGACTTGATGGAGGGTCATATGCAGGTAAGAGCCCAGAAGCCAACACTGGAGAAAGTGGGGATACTGAAACAGGAGAGAATACTGTATCTGAAGTTAGAGGTTCGGCGGGAATCAAAGGTGCAAATCTTTGGTGCGTGGTTAGCTTTTGGGTAGCTAATGTGTTGTTGTTTTGGGGTCGGATATTTTCAGTATCTACACTTCCATCGGTTTCGGTTAAACCGTTGCCGATATTTAAATGCAAGGCATCGTAAGGAAGTGGGGATGACGAACAAGATGAGTGCTGACGACTGGAATGGTCGTAAGTATTACTGGGTGCAATAATACGTACTTCACGAATGTCGCGGCGTGGAGCGTTAGTTGCTGACTTGAATTGCGTCTTGCTGGGATTGATGTTTGAATCCGAATCCGAATCCATACTCGCACATTTATCGTATCTGGTTTTTCTTACATGAAGCTGCTGCGATGACAAGTTGGGAGAAGCAACGGGAGACGTATTGGACGATTGAAAAGCTGAAGCAAGACCAGACGGAGGATGTTTTATTGTTGCAATCTTTGGGTTGAGTAGTGGTGTTTTGTACTTTTTTCTTTGTTTAGGTACATTGAGAGGCAGATCGGGAAGTGGACGAGGTAGAATTTCTTTATAAGAATCAAGACGTTTAGCTTCAAGAAGATCTTTGGGAGGATGCTTCAACTTTAAAGTATCGGTAGGATATTTATTTTTGACGATATTGTCGTCGTAGTCACAGTCGCTAGAGTGATTGCTTTCCTTTTCGTCGTCAGAGTTTATTTGGGCGTCAACTGAAAATGCTTGTCCAAGCTGTTGAATGCTTGGAGAATTAAATGAACCGGAATCTATAACCGGCGACCTTTTTAATACTTGAAGAGGGCGTTTAACTAATGCGACTTTTGATTCAGGTTCTTTGTTTGAACTTGCGAACTTACTGTTAAATCTTGCATGCCGTGTAGAATCTTTCGATAGAAAGTTTGTAGAATCCAAAGATTCACTGCTTTTAGAAAAGGCATTATCGAGAGAGCTATAAACTGAAAATCCACCAATATTTGATTTGTTGTACTGAATGTTGGATGAATGAGTTTTCGGAGCTAGAATAGCCAATCCAGAGGACGTTGAGTCTGTTTCATTAAAACAAGAAAACAGATTACACGAGTGTTCGGTATCTTCGGTGCTTTGACTAGAAGAACTAGTTGTGCTAATGTTACTTGCACTGCTAGACAAAGAATCGTTTTTAGAAAAGGCTATAGTATCGAGAGAAGAAGAATGGGGGAGAGTGCTTTGTTGAAAGTCAATGTCGGTGTCATGATAAAGCTCAAAATCAGGGGAACAAGCAGTTTTAGATCGACGGTGGCTATAGTTTTGCGACAAACGATTTGTTAAAGGCGAAGATAGAAGCGGTAAGTTAGGGCGTTTTGTAGGAGAAGAACGAAAAGAAGAAGGGGGATGTGGAGTCGAGTTATTCTGTTCAGAGTCAAATAAAGAAAAAGAGTCGTCATAAGGTAAACTGAACTGGCCATTTCCTGGGATTTTTACGAGGTTGTGGTTTTCGATACTATTTTCTTCAATTGAGAGATCGCGCTTTAAAGGAGTAGGAGTGGACCTACGGAAAGGCTGTTGAAGATGAGTAGGATGAGTAGATGTATGCGTTGATGGTTTAGTAGAGGAATTGTTGATGTTAGAAGGGTCTTTAAAAGCATGATGGATTGGGCGGTTTATATTGTAAGAAGTGTGTCGTTTTTTGGAAGAGTCTTGGAGTTTATAAAGTCTAGAATTAAAAGTATTTTGAGAATGCGGCCGTGAAATTTGAAGAGAATCTAATCTGGAAGTCATGTTTGACAGTTTCGAATAAGTTCCAGAGGGCGTATTTTCAGCATCAGATGGTGAACGGGATAGAGAAATATCGGAAGAATGATATAATTTTGTGTTCAAATTAGATCTAGGGATCTTTGCCAATTTGTGATTATGGGATGACAATTTGGGCGAATGGCGAGACGTTTGTATGATGTTGGATGCACCGTCAAGACTAAGTCTAGACCGGTTATAAGAAAAATGACTATGAAAAGAAGAATCCATTTTGAAAGTTTTGTATAAAAAAAATAAAGAAAAAAACTCCAATTTCAAAAAAAAAAAAAGGAAAATTTTTTAAAAAAAGTTAATTCGAAAAAATGATAAGAAGAAAAGAATAAATTGGTGGAAAGATTAAGGTTTGGAACCATATAAATAAAGAATTCAGGGTGAGTGGCGAAGAGGAGTCAATGTATGCGAAACGAGGCAGTTACTAGAACATGTCATTGCCAAACCTGTCACACCCATGGCATGAGACCTTTTTGGGACTAACGCGATAACAACGGTTTTTTTGCTGTTTGAATGTTGGCGACTGGAATTTAATATGCGGCCTGGCAATCACGAGGGTCCAGGTGTGACATGTGATGTAATACAACCGTACTATACATAAAATTCAACGCATCTAAGTATTAAGTCGTATTTCATCCAATCAAGTCTTATCCACAATGTTGCTATCTTATTGATAGTCACGTGAATGTAGTATTGTGTTGGATTCAAAATTATTTTTATTGATTACATAATGACTTTTTTTCTTAACTGCCGTAATGATAAACCCGTTTCGGAGTTTTCAATCACGTGATTGAGTTAAAAATTTGAATGACTCAGCTGTTACGTGAATTTATTTTTTCAGTCCAAAGCATTACATCTGCTTTGTTGTTTTAATATATTTTTAGTCAATTTCACAAAAATGTATCTTGATTTGAGTTTCAACATTTGACCTTGCTATATTAATTTAGTCATTAATACCGTTAGTATTTTATATATTGATATTAATAATAATATTGATATAAAAATCAATATCACTCGTTTGTTTTCTACAGATCAGACAAAATGTCTGATTTTAGCACCTGTTTTCCTGACTCAGACCTTCAATTTCGAGATGATTACCAGGACCTATTTGATTCCTTTTATCAAAACGGAATCATGTCTGTGGACCTACTTACAATGTCTAATGAGGAAATTGTAAATGCTTCTGGTCGCTCCATTGTTCAAATCAAGAAATTCTTGCACGATTTCGAACAGCAAGCAAAGACCCTTCGCTTAAAAAAACCTCTCAATGGCTTTGAATCACGAAGGAAACAATGTGAAATGATTCAGTTCGATGTCCCAATTGTTTCAGAAACGACTTATGACCCAGATGACCCTCTACTCCAACCCATTTCCGAACGAAATGACAAGCTCATCAACATGTTGGGTGGATTACCTCTAGGGTCTATAACTGAAGTTGTTGGACAAAGTGCTGTAGGAAAGTCCCATTTTCTCATGCAACTTTCTGCAACAGTTCAAATGAGACACACAAAACGAAAAGCATTATACATCTCTACAGAAAAAACCGGGTTGGCTACTGGTCGACTCTCACGAATCGTCAAACGAACTAATCGTGATTTCCAGGCACTACAGCTGGCGATTCATGAAAAAAATAAAACCCTTAATCCGTCAGATTCCCCGAATAATACCCCTAAACTACGGTCTATTTCCACAGATAATATATTTACTTTCAAGGCTACTGACGGCGTAGAACTGTTACATGTGTTACAGTATCAAGTTCCTATTTTAATCAAACGCTTTGACATTGGCTTATTGATAATTGACTCTATTGCTGGTCCCTATCGTGGATTGGATGTCAGACAAAATAATAACAACAAGTCTTTAAATGATGAAGAAAAGGCAAATATTGATTCATTTGTAGAAACGTTGGATACTATTCGTTCAATTGCTCGCAATCAACACATTGCCGTGGCTTTAGCTAATCAAGTAAAAGATAGAATATTAAGCTCGTTTTCTGATCGTCATATCCCCGAAACCCTACCGCATCAGATACAGAATGATTATAATTTCAACACTTTAGAAAGCCGTTCCACCGATGGAGAAATACATTCACTAATGGCAGACAATCAAATTAGATGGTATTCAGGCTGGACAAACCTGTTTTTAGCAACAAAAAACTTTCGACAAGAGACAATCCGGCCAAAATTGGATTTGGAAGAAGAAAAATTCGAATCACCAAATTACCCGAAATCCAATCATGGTACAAAGCGAAAAATACAAGACGAAGATGATGATGCCATCAATTCAGCTGAAACCGTTAGAAGATGTAAATTAAAGTCTTTTTATAATTTATCCGACCCAAACACTAAAAACAAACATTTCGGTAAAAGTCCATCGTTAGGGTTATATTTGGCCCATTTAGTGGATCAAAGAATAGTCCTTAAACGAGGGCACACCGGCCGAAGGTATTTTCAAGTTGTTTTTTCTCCCTGGTGTTCTGGACAAAAACCCCTACTCGAACCCTTTGATGATGTTAATAATACACCTACACAGGAAACGAATAAATCCTGGTTTGAAAAAGCAACACAAGAACTCAATCCCTTTACGGTAGACGATTCAGGAATTGATCCGACGAAAGAAGTGGTTGAGTATCAGATATATAATGGTGGAATTCAAGCTGTTTAATGTAAAACGCAAATCAAAGCATAATCTTTTGTTTACTTTTATTAATTGGAACTCGACGTGTTTAATCGCGTAATGTTGTGTTTTGTATGTAACAATATTTTGTTTGTTTACTTTTTAAATTTTTATTGTATTTTGTGTCTAATTCATTTTGTCCAAGCTATACCGTTACATTCTACTGAAATTATCCAAATAAAAGTATACCCAAAATGTCGTCACTAAGAAGAAAGAGATCCAATGCTGATGATGACGAGGATGACCGATACCCTACCGATCTTCCTCCATCTTCTCCTGCTGTCGACCCGAATTTTCCACCATCATCACCTCCAGATTACCTAGATTCATCAGAGGAAAGAGACGAAGTCCATGACGACGACGATATCCAAGATCTCGAAGATGAAGAAGGTGAGGGCGAAGATCTCATGGGCGATAACATGTTTAATGACTACAAGGAACGAGATGATGAGTATTATGACGTGAATGATGGTAACATTGACGACAATGAATATGAAGACGATGTCGACGCCAGACGAAGGGCAGAGCAGCAGCTGAATATTCGTGATAAAATATTACAAGAAAGATCACTTCCAAATGCCTTTTTAGAAGCCGATGAGGATAGCACTATTCCAACAACTAGACGATCGCGATATGGTGGCTACGAAGACGAAGCAGACCAACATGAAACTAACCCGGAAAACAACATTCTTTCGCTAGACGCTTTGGCCGATATTAAAGAAGGCTCTGTTGCCGAATGGATTACCCAACCTCAAGTGAATCGCAGTATTGCCTACGAATTCAAGAGATTTTTGGTTGAATTTAGTGACGAAAATGGCATTGCTATCTATAGTACTCGTGTTCGGATTCTCGGAGAAAACAACTCGGAGTCTCTTGAAGTTAATTACACTCATTTGGCTGAATCCAAACCTCCTTTGGCTTACTTTTTGGCTATTGCTCCTACGGAAATATTAAAGATATTTGACGTTATTGCTATGCAGGTTGTCGAAGAACACTACCCTCATTATGCTGGAATTCATTCTGAAATCCATGTTCGAATGACTGATCTTCCCATTTCTTCATCTCTGCGTGATCTAAGAGAAACCCACATCAATCGTTTAATAAGAGTGACTGGTGTTGTTACTCGTCGTACTGGTGTCTTTCCTCAATTAAAGTATGTCAAGTTTGATTGCAGAAAGTGTGGTGTAACATTAGGGCCCTTTGTACAAGAGGCCAATTTTGAAGTCCGGGTTTCATACTGTCACAACTGCGGATCCCGAGGCCCTTTTGTTTTAAATTCGGAAAAAACCTTGTACAGAAATTTTCAAAAAATCACACTTCAAGAGTCACCAGGAACGGTTCCTGCGGGTCGTTTACCACGTCATCGCGATATCATTCTTCTTTGGGACTTGATCGACTCTGCAAAGCCTGGTGAAGAAGTAGATGTCACTGGAATCTACAGAAACTCTTATAATGGATCTCTAAACGCCAAAAATGGTTTCCCTGTATTTTCAACTGTCATTGAAGCCAACATGATCCAACGCAGAGATGCAGGCTTAGTTGGCGAATTTAATCTATCAGAAGAGGAAGAGCGCCAAATTCGTTCACTTGGCAAACAAAGCGATATCATTGATCGAATCATTACCTCCATGGCTCCAAGTATTTACGGACATCGAGATATCAAAACTGCAATTGCTTGTTCACTATTTGGTGGTGTTTCAAAGAACGTTTCAGGTAAGCATTCCATTCGTGGAGATATTAATGTGCTCTTACTAGGTGATCCTGGTACTGCAAAATCTCAGTTTTTAAAATATTCTGAAAAAACATCACATCGTGCTGTTTTTGCTACAGGCCAAGGTGCCTCTGCTGTTGGTTTGACAGCGTCTGTTCGAAAAGACCCCATCACTCGAGAATGGACACTCGAAGGTGGTGCCCTTGTGTTAGCAGATAAAGGAACTTGCTTGATTGATGAGTTTGACAAAATGAATGATCAAGATAGAACATCCATTCACGAAGCCATGGAACAGCAATCTATTTCAATTTCCAAAGCCGGTATTGTTACCACTCTACAAGCCCGATGTGCCATCATTGCAGCCGCAAATCCCAACGGCGGAAGATACAATGCCACCATTCCATTTTCGCAAAACGTTGACCTGACGGAGCCCATTTTGTCACGTTTCGATATTCTTTGTGTTGTTCGAGATATGGTCAATCCTGAGATTGATGCTCAATTGGCCACCTTTGTTTTAGAATCACACAAAACTGCACATCCAAGTTTTGACAAAGATGAAGAAAGAAACGTCGACAAAGACGAAGATGATTCAAGTGAAGAAGAGGATATGCCAGATATACCAGGTGAACGCCGGCGCCGTGCCAAAGGCAATACTAGTGCCACTGATAATCGTTCCCAAGAGGATACTAGCTACTCCCATACCCATGAACGAGCTATACCCCAGGATTTGCTTCGCAAGTATATTTACTACGCTCGTAACAAAATTACGCCAATTATGTATACCAGCACATACGAAGATAAACTGAAAGAGTTATACGCTTCTTTACGCCGTGAGTCCATAGCTACTGGCTCATATCCGATAACAGTTCGACATTTTGAAAGTATTATTCGCATTGCTGAATCATTTGCACGCATGGAGCTGCACGACTTTATTTCAGAAGACAATATCCAATCTGCAATTAAGGTCACTATACAGTCATTTATCGGCGCTCAGAAATTGAGTGTTAGAAGATCATTACAACAGAGTTTTGCAAAATATATGATTTAATTTCCTCTTGATTTTTTTGGCACAGTATCAATATCTTGGTGAATCTTATGCCAAGGGGTCTTTTGTGTTTTTTGGGGGAAAAAAAATGCATGAGGTCTCTTTCCATTAATCAAACTATACAAGGTTAATTTGAAATATTTTAATGAAATTTGTTTGATATTTAAATTTATAATATGAGTTTATTTTAGCACTCGCTTGGAAAAACACCTGTTTCCAAAGGTAACCGTGAGAACCGACGGTAGTATTTGAATCTTTGAAATTCTCGAATGAGGAAGAAAAGAGACACACAGAAAATGATACTGAGTATAACAAGAAGCGGTATTTGGCTTTCCTTTGGGAAATTTGGGTCTAAAGGATTGGATTGGTCTAAATAAAATTTGATCATCTTGTAGATGCAGGTGATCAATGCAAGAGCGACAAACACCGTAATACCAGTATAAAAGGCCATTTCGTTATTGTTTGAGTGCAAGCTTGTGTCATTGGGTAAACGGTTGACTGCAACCCATAATGGACGCTCTTCTTCAGGTCTGTCTATTGACCCAAACGTCAATGTGTACTTGTGATATTGAATAATTGAACCAATCCAAAATGCCAACGAAGTGAACAAAAAGCAAATAGCCAAAGTGTAATTGTTTTTGTCATCAGGGTTTGCTTTCATTTGATTAACAGTGTAGATAAAACTCCAGACTGTTGCAGCTGTTACAACTAAGGAGGCCAAAACTAGAAACAAGACACTCTTCTTGGAGACGACTTCATGTTTGGATATGAATTGTTGATATGGCTCGTTTCTCCTATCAATTTCACGATTGTGATAACATTCTTGATCTGAATCGTCGTTGTTGTTGTCGTAGCTCATTTTGCTTATATTTGCTGAGATTGGTGATTGAAAATTCTTTCTGTGTCCAAATTAAATGTGGAGTCAAAAAGTTCTAGTGACGAGAGATTGATTGTCAGATGTAGTTCTTGGCACAGCCGCATGGACATTTCGTACCAAAAACACACTTGGAACATCTCGATATTATGGTTCTGGGAACTTTTGTTCTTGAGTGTAGTTAGATCCTTCAACTAGGTATCAGAAATGTAAATTCAGATGTATTCGAGTAATTGAAAACTTGAATCTCTGGAATATTAATGTGTTTTGCATGGTTACAGTTTTTTTCACTATTCCAATAATAGTACTAAATGACTCGTGCACTGGTCAGGTAAACGGCTTGCTCATATTGGTATATGTTCAGTTCTCACTTGATTTGAATGCAATAAAATGATTATGAGTAAAATGATTAATGTTTGGTTTAGCAAACTTTTGACAAAATGTAGTTTAAGTATGAATCTCAACAATCTTTGGGTTCTTATTGAAATAATGAAATAGACTAGCAAATCTACGTAACTGAAGGCCAGTTTGTGAAATTTCAGTATCTTCAACATATGGAGTTTAACTAAAGAAACATTGAACCACCTAGCTTTAATCTGTATCTAGATGCTGCTGCCGACTTTGAATCAGTGAAACCTGTATCATAGGGTTTAAAGATAGACAGCAACTGAAATCAATTGAGTAAACAGAATTTAATCCACGATTTCAATCTCGAGACAAATAATTAACTATCTAGTAAAATTAAACTCAGCTTGTTTGGACCGCAAGGAATCTCCTACCAAGTTTGAAAGTTGCTTTTTACAGCAAATACACGAAGTCTAAAACAAAGACAATATTTCCAATCTAAAATCAAGGTTGCTCGAAAGCCGATACAGCTTTGGTACATTGATCGATTCATTTAAATCATAAAGGAATAATGTCGACAGTTGTGACAGGTCTTTTAGAGGGAAAAGCTGATACAAATTTGTTCTGTTAGCGATGAAAAGTCGTAATTAGAATATCTAAAACTGTATTCCATATTGAAATCTATAGATATAAAACAACTGGTATTTGGTATAAAGAAAAGGACACAATGGACATAGCCTATATTTTCCAACTCTCATAGATCAACGAATATTGCTATATCTTCAAGTACATTGTATTTGCAGTAGTACTTTTGTAATAATTGGGCAACTTTTGTTTTAGTCAATCACATATAAGTGTTCATCTTGTTAACAACGTCATTGGTAAACATGCTTATTTCTTTCAAAAAGCTGCTTCAAACAAAATAAAAACATGGATTTTTTGTCATTTTATAACTATTCTGGAATTGCGATTATTTCAATTGAAAAACAATTAAAGCCAAATTGAAAAACTCTATCGATTCCCAACAAGTAGCAACAAAAAGTTCCTGCCTTATGTATCAAGACTCAAGTTTAACTTTTTTAACCAAAATTTCAAACATCAGTTACAAAGACACAATCAATTCAGCACACTGTGTTTTTTAATAATCCATCGCCCAATCACACTTTGACGTAGTATGAAGCCTGCTGAAAGTGTCTGTATTTGACATGTTTAAGTTTTATAAGCGTGTGTTGGGTTTTCGACATTTCTGACTACAGTCCAACGAATACAATTTGTTGTAACTTCTATGCTGTATGCTTGCTGTCATAACAAATTTTGTACCGTCACAGGGCTTGCTCGTTACCATTCACAACCAAAACCATTATTTTTTTTAGAAAATCAACTTCTCTTTTTTATTATTTTTTTTATATTTCATTGCCATAATTGATATTGATTTATTTACGACTGATGAAAAATTGAATTAAAACTAAAAGACACTTTTTTTATTTCGACCCAAATAGTGCCGATTAACGGCTCAACTGCAATTTTAATACCAATTTAACAGTCCATTGTTTTTTACTGGTCTGTAAACCAACATGTTGGAATCATTAGTGGCGTCACTTCTCAACCGCTTTCTTGTATGTGTTTCAAAATAGCTTGAACCCATTTAACTTTTCGGTTTTTTCATTCGTTCTAACTGGTATTCTTCTTTTAGGGCTCATATGTAAGTTTCAAAGCAAATGAGGGATTTGTGCTTGTGAGATAAGCCAATGGCTTGGTGATATTATCTTTAAGATATAAACCAACAAATATTAATAATAACATGATGATTTAGGTTAAAAATTTCGATCCAAAACAACTGAATATTGGAATTTGGAGCGGTGATGTTAAACTCAAAAACCTCAGCTTGAAGCGTGAAGTAAGTTTTTTCTTTTTTCTCCTCGTCATCTTTTTACATTTGCTTATATTGATTGATGAGTCGAAAGAATATCGCTAACAAATTGAATATATAGGCTCTCGACCAATTGAAACTTCCAATTGATGTCGTCGAAGGTCATCTAGGCGAACTCGTATTACAAATACCATGGTCCAATTTAAAAAATAAACCAGTCAAAGTCTTGATCAATGACGTCTTTTTAATAGCTGTACCCAAACTGGATCAAGATTACAATGCTGCCGAAGAAGAAAGACGAGAATTGCAACTGAAATTAAACAAATTAGAGGATTTGGAAGTTTCCGACAAATTGAAAAATGAAACCAACCTTTCTCCGGAAGAAACGCAGAAAAATCAAAATTTTACCGACAGCCTCGTAACAAAAATTGTCGACAATTTACAAATCACCATCAACAATATCCATATTCGGTATGAAGATGATCAAAGTGTTCCGGGCCAGGAGTTTTCAATTGGTGTTTCTTTGAAGGAATTATCAGCTGTCTCTACCGACGACAATTGGGAGCCCTGTTTCATTCAAGACACACGGTCAACCACACATAAATTGGCCAAGTTGAACTCTTTATTGGTTTATTGGAACACACAGAGCAAGCCAGTCCGTGATATGGATCCCGGCGAACTGATTGAATTTATGAAAGATTCGGCTCAAGTTGACGACAGTGTTACTCACGATTTTCAATATATTTTACGCCCTGTTTCAGGTGTAGGCCATATAACGCTCAACAAGGATATCAGCAGTGGTCCAAAGACTAAGATTCAGTTGTTATTTGACGAATTGGCATTCATTTTTGACAGCGAACAGTATCGTAACATGCTTTGGGTGGCAGAACTGTTTGAAGTATACCAGCGCTCAAGAGAGTTTAAACAATATAGACCTCTTGTTTCGGTGAAAAAGGATCCTAAGGCTTGGTTTAAATATGCAGCCAATGTTGTCCTCAAGCAAGTACGCCAAAAACGACAACAATGGACTTGGGATTACATTATTGAGCGTCGTAACGACAGAGTTAAATATGTCGAACTGTTTAAGAAAAAATCTCTTGGCCAAATAATGACACTAGATGAAACTGAGAAACTTGGCAGTCTTGAGAAAAAATATTCATTTGAAGATTTACGCTTTTTCAGATCTTTGGCAAAATCTGAGCTCCGAAAAGAAAAAGCATTGTTAAAGCCTCAAGAACCAACCAAAAAAGAGAACGGTTGGTCGTCATGGATATGGGGATCCAATAATAAAGCCGCGGAACAACAGGATACGGAAGTCATTATGACAGATGAACAACGGCAAGAATTGTACGACGCTATTGAGTGGGACGAAAAGCAAGCAGTGCAAAAATCTATAGATATACCCAAAGATACTATCACTATGGAAGTTGAAGCCGCTTTGAAATCTGGAAGCTTCCGACTTCGCAACGACCCCCACGGCAATACACGTGACGTTGTGACTTTACTTTTCAATGGATTCAACTCTGCTTTTTACAATCGACCAGATTCATATTTGGCCAATTTGTCGCTCCACGAACTTCGAGTTGATGACGGATCCGATGGCACTCTTTATAAACAAGTTGTTACTGTCAAATCCATCAGCAGTGATATTTTGCCCGGTTTATCTACAACTGAAGAAAGCTTGGACACAGAAATCGACGACACCGTACACGCCGTGAATAAAGATGCATTTTTCTGGCTTTCCTTTGAAAGCAATCCTTTGGGTGAGTCAGCAGATTCAAACTTATTCATCAAAATGAAAAGTATTACCATTTTTTACAATGCAACCTTTCTTGAAAATGTTGTCCGCTTCTTCAAGCCTCCGCAAACACACATGGACACTATTGGTGCTATCATCAATGCGGCCGGGGCTACTGTTGAAGAAATTAGAGACCAAACACGCATGGGTTTGGAGTATGCTCTCCAACAACACAAAACAGTCAATATAAAACTTGACATGCAGGCACCTTTGATTGTCATTCCTCTTGATCACAACAGTTGGTCTTCACCTTGTGCGATTATCGATGCAGGCCATATTAGCGCAATCAGCCATCTTGTAGGAAAGGATGTCATTGAAGATGTCAAAAAGAAGAAGGACGATGTATATACCGATGACGACTGGAAACGACTCGAATCACTCATGTATGATAAATACAATGTCCAGTTTCATAATACACAAATTTTGATTGGATCTAATGTCCGTGATACCATGCGCCAACTTCACAATAGAGTTGAGAATAATCCAACCTCTGTTGTAGACAAAACCAATATGGACTTTTTAGTTGAAATTTCAATTCTTCCTGATGCGCACAACTTGTCCAAATTCAAAGTTTCCGGTAACTTGCCCAAGTTTAGTGCTTACATGTCCGATGCCAAATACAAAATCATGATGAAATTAATTGACGTGTGTATTCCCAACTTTTCATTTGATTTGGATGATGCCGAATCTGAAAATTTGTTGACTAGAGTCAATTCTATTGAAGATGGTCAATCTTCCGACAATAGACATCGTAGTCGATCATTTTCTACAGCACAAGCGGACCTGATCTTGCCAGATCATGATGATAGCGATAATGAAACTGCAACTATTACTTCAACAAAAGGTTCAGAAAAAACCAACCAAAAGATATTTGAATTTAACTTTCGGGTTGATATGGTACAAATGTTTTTATATCGTTGCACCAATATGGATACCTTTTCGCAAGAGCCTTTAGTAGATATGACTCTCAAAAACTTTGATCTTTATTATTACTATAAGGATGGCGAAATGGCTGCAGATGTTGTGCTAAAGAGCCTTGCAATCAAAGATTATGTTCAAAAGGACGTTGACCCAGAACTAACGAAATTCGCTACTTCTATCGAAAACAGCAATACAAACAGCAATAAGGATCTTTTCAAAGTCCGCTACAAAAGAGTCGCTTCCGGAAAAATTGATACACTTGGAAATGCAGTCAACAATCAATTTGTCGATGTTACGCTTTCTACTCTCAAGTTCGTTGTATCTCCCAAAAGCTTTTTGACCATTTTGGATTTTATTATAACCACTTTTACGGATCCAAACCAGACACCAGCACCAAATAATCCAAATCAATCTCCGGCGACAGAAACCTTGGCGGTATCTCCGAATACAGACGACCAAGACGCTAAAATTGATTTGAAACTTGAACTCAATAGCATTATATTATTGTTGAATGATGATGGTATCCGATTAGCTACAACAACACTCGAAAGTGCATTTGTAAATGTTTTCATGGTTCCAGAAAAAATGACAGTGGAAGCTCGTATAGGAAAGTTTACACTTCTTGACGAAATCGACAATGGTACTGACCGTGATTCGATGCTTCGCAAACTTATTAGCAACGAAGGAGATGATTTGGCGGATTTCAAATACCAGTCTTTTTTGCCAGGAACTAATGAATACAACAGTTCAATTTTTTTCCATGCTGGTTCTATTACGTTTAACGTTGTTGAAGAGCCATTCTCAAGAATTATCGCTTTTGGTTCCAAGTTTGTGCAGATGAAGGCATTGTACGACTCTGCAAGACAGACAGCTTTTAATCAAGCCAATCAAATTGAAGATGCCAACAAGATTCATTTTGATATCTTGATCAAGACGCCTATTATGATTTTCCCCAGAATCAATACCATTCATAACGAAATCAAGTGTGATACAGTGACTGCTCACTTGGGAGAAATCTACGCTAAAAATAAGTACGTTGTGCTTCCAGATGATCACATCAAACCACTTGCAAACCAAATTGATCTTGGTATCAGATCCACTAGATTGTTTTCCAAATTTCATTTCCCCGATGTCATTCAATCTTTGGAAATCATTGACAACCTTGACATGTCCTTCGATGTCTCCTATGTTGAACCATACAAGGGAATAACTCGACCACTCACAGTTGTTACTGGTAAATTGACTGAAACCACAATTCGTGTCACAGAAGTTCAATACCAGTTTTTAATGGAGATGTTATCTACAGTTTCAGGAATTTTTGGCAGTGAAGGTGGAATGCAGGAAAACGAAATAGATGAACTAGAGCGCGAGTTGAAGGAGCAGAAACATATTGAAGATGTCGCTCTGTTCCACCAATCTAATAGTACAGAAATATTTTCAGTTGACAAAGTCGACTTTACTTTTGATGTTTCAAAGCTTGCATTATCGCTTTACAACAATACTACAAATGTGGATTCTAAGGACTTGGAAAAAACAAGTCTATCAAAATTTTGTCTTGATGATTCAGGAGTTAAACTGCATATCAGATCTAATAATGATTTGGAATCTGATATTCATATCAAATCTTTCACAGTTCATGACACCCGATCTGTCAAGGACAACAAGTTTACTAAAATCATTCCGTCTGCAAATACCGGGGAATACCAATTCTTGTGTAATATCTCCATCAGTGGCTCCGAAAATGATAAAATCATGAAGACAGTACTCACTGTTGATAGCCCGAAAATGATTCTTGCAATGGATTATTTGTTCGCCTTGAAAGCATTTATATCTTGGGGCTTCCCTCCTCAGGATTCGGAAGAAGAGTTGCCTGTTAATGAAGATATGCTTTTGGAAGCCGAAAATCCAGACGAAGCTGTTGTTAAAACACAGCCTTCTTCGATGAAGATGTATTATCACATCAACGTCATCGATGCTTCAGTTATTCTACTAGCCAATCCAAAATTGACAGACTCCGAAGCCATTGTCTTCAAGGTTGAGCATTTTGTATTGTCGCAAGAAGAAACAACAGTCATGTCTGTGAGCAAGGTTGGTGTATTTTTGTGCAAAATGAATGCTTTTGATAAAAATCGATTGCGTATACTTGACGACTTTAGCATGGTAGTTGCTTTGGATGATCGAAATTCCTCTTCCTCTGATGGCTCAAAGATTGATATTTCTGTTGAACCCTTAGTTCTACGTCTCGCACTTCGTGACATTTTTTTGGCGCTCGATATTGTTAAGCGAGCTAGTGCCATGTCTTCAGAAGTAGATGCAAAACAAACAGAGGCTTTGAAAGATAAACCGGCATATTCAAGATTCTCAAAAAAGGGAACTTCTGGCAGAAAAAGCTCAGTATCCACACGCAGAAGTGATACCAATCGACGACATTCTAGTATATCTACACGGAGAAGCGATAACAGGCGTCGCCAGTCCAGCATTTCTACTCCTGCAATAGAAAATGCTGGAAAACCTCCTGTTCGAGGTCAACATCTTTGTGCTGAGTTTGATGGTATGCGTTTGGTGCTGATTGGCACAATGAATGAGTTGCCAATGCTCGATATGTGCGCCAAAGCCTTCAAAGTGGATATGCGAGATTGGGATTCTAATCTCAGTATTAAGACATCGATTGAGACGTTTGTTAATATTTACAATTCAGAAAAGTCTGCATGGGAACCTTTAATTGAGCCGTGGGATTTAGGTCTTCATGTTGCTCGTTCGGTCGAAAATAACAATACATCCATAGATATTTTTTCCCGAAAGCTTATGGAAGTTACAGTTACCACACAGACAGTTAGTACTATATCTCGTGCCATTGAATTCATTTCGGATGATATAGCCGACGATTTTTTGTTACACCCTCGAGATCATGTTTCTCCTTATCTTGTATTGAACCAGACTGGTTTCAGTATTGAAATTTGGGTTGACGGAGGAAGTAAAGATGAGGACAAGCGTGCTTCTATTATCAAGGATGGTGAAGAGATACCCTGGAGATTTTACGATTGGCATACCGTTAGAGAAAACCTGAGTACAGATGCCCAACGGGTTAATCTTGGAGTTCGCTTTTTGAATTCTCCTTACGAACCTGTTCGAAACATTTCGGTTACTGCTGTTGGTGAACATCTTTATACCTTGTATCCAAAGATTCGCCGAGTCAGTCATCGCTTATTGTGTGAAGTTGTTATGGATGATTCAATTAAGCGAATTGTTTTGAGGTCTGCTCTTAAGGTTGAAAACAAAACACAAGCCCCAATGATTATTTCAATTGGAAACCCTTCGCATCACTCTGGTAACGAGTCTGCAAAATCGCTGACGTGGGAGCTTCAACCTGGCACCTTCAGAGCTATTCCTATTGATCATATGTATGATAGTCCAATCAGTGTTCGACCTTTCCACAAACTCCCATTTAAATGGAGTGATACCCCGATTTACTGGAAAGAGCTTCTCGATGGTCCGAAATCGATTGTTTGCCCTCCGGAAAATGCAAGCGTCACCAATACAAACTTTTTCATTCAGGCTACTGGAATATATGACAATACAGTTCCTCTCACAAAGATATACCCGCATATGAATATTGTTTTGTCTGCACCTCTGGAGATTGTCAATCTTTTACCTTTTGATTTCAGCTACAGAGTTTATGATAAGACTTCGAAAAAGGAATGGACCAACACTGTCAAACAAGGTCAAAACAGTTCAATGTATGTTGTGGAATTATCGCATCTTATCATGTTGAGTGTACACCCCAACGAAGGCACTTACGAGAACAGCAGCTTTGCCGTTATAAATGGATCGGAGTTTAAAATTCAGGATACATTGACTACGCGCAATAGGGACGGACAAAAACTGACACTGAAGTTGAACTATGTCAAAGAGCCTGGACTCGGTGTTAAAGTGATGGTCTACTCACCTTATGTTATTTTGAATAAGACTGGCCTCGACGTCAAGGTTGTTGAAAAGTCTAATACAGCCACTTCCAAAGTGCAAAACGTATCCACCACACGAGATGGAAAGGAGGTCATTCAAAAGAAAGCTGTTCCTAAGATGTGGTCTTTTGATAATGATTCCAACAAACGTGCGCTGATCAAAGTCGGTGATTCCAAATGGAGTCAAGAAGTGAGTTTCGATACTATTGGTAAAGATTCTGACGTTGTTATTCCGTCAAATACTCGCCAATCTGAAATTCATGTTGGCGTTCATATCACTGAAGGTCTCGGAATTTACAAATTAAGCAAAATTGTTACATTAACCCCGAGATTTATTGTTCATAACAAGCTCAAGGATGATATCCAAATTCGCGATCCTGGTTCGTCTGAGCCTATCGTTGTTGAAGCTGGACTCAGTCAGCCAATCCATTTCCTTAGACGGTCTGGACGTATGCAGCTCACTGCCTGTTTCTTTGGCTCTTCGTCGCAGTGGTCTGCTCCTTTCCCCGTTTCCGATATTGGCTCCATTTATTTACGAGTTTACAAACACGGTTCTGGTTACGGTTTACTAAAGATTGATATTTTGATGGAGGATGCAACTATATTTTTGCACATCAAGGAAGCTGGAAACAATTGGCCCTACTCAGTTCGCAACTTCACCAACAGGTCTTTCAGTTTCCATCAGGCCAATCCCTATGTTGATGACACCGGCATTGAGCTTTCAGGTCATCCGCAGTTTCAACCAGTCGTTTACGACATTCCGCCAAAAAGCTTTATGCCTTATGCATGGGACTATCCTGCTGCTCCTTTCAAGGAACTTGTTATTACAGCTAACGGCAAGGAACGTCGTGTTCAATTAGCCGAGATTGGTAATTTGCCGCCCATGAAGATTCCAAATTCTTCAAGCCAGTCTGGTGGCATTGTTGACTTGAACGTCATTGCAGATGGTCCTACCCAGACTTTAGTCTTGTCCGATTATGATCCCGAAGTTAGTTTGTACAAACTAAACAGTAGTGCTAATAACACTTCAACGAGTTTAGCCTCAAATAGTAGCTCTACGGCAACTGGTGACGATTTCACCGTTCAGGAAGACGAAGGCGAAGTTACTTTGAATGTCAATGTCAAATTTGAAGGAATTGGTTTGTCTCTGATCAACAAGAGGCTGCAAGAGTTGTGTTACCTGACTTGGCGAGGTGTTGAATTCAATTTCAAAATGTCTGACCTTTATGACATTTACAGTCTCAAGATCAAATGGATACAGATTGACAACCAATTGTTTGGAGGTGTTTACCCCATTATTTTGTTCCCTAGTGTCATTCCCAAAACTGGAAAAGAAATGGAAGCACATCCTACATTCTCTACCTCATTAACAAGGGTTCGCGACGACAACCACGGTGTCTTTTATGTCAAATTTTTAACTGTTCTTTTACAGGAGATAACATTGGAGATGGATGAGGACTTTTTGTTTGCATTGATTGAATTCTTCAACTCATATGTGGAAGGACAAAAGACGCATATTGACAAGCTTTGTGATTTGGATTTACATCTTCCAGAACCATTGAATGATAACCAAGGCACAGACTACTACTTTGAAATATTGAGTATACAGCCAGCACAAATGGATCTTTCTTTTGTTAGAACAGAGCACGTTAATGCTGACGACAAGACCAATTCGCAAACTGCTTTTGGATTCTTTTTGAATGCATTGACTATGGCTATTGGAAACATTAATGATGCGCCTGTTAGACTCAACGCCTTGGTTATTGAAAATGTGCGTTCACCTCTCCCGTTACTTTTACAATCAATCACCTCTCACTACAGACAGGAGTTTATGTATCAAATCCACAAGATTTTGGGCTCGGCTGACTTTTTGGGCAACCCTGTTGGCTTGTTTAATAATTTGAGTTCTGGGTTTATGGACATTTTTTACGAGCCTTACCAAGGTTATATCTTAAACGATAGACCACAGGAACTAGGTATTGGAATTGCCAAGGGCGGTCTTAGTTTCATGAAAAAGTCAGTATTTGGATTCAGCGACAGTATTTCCAAGGTGACTGGAAGTATTTCCAAGGGTCTTTCGGCTGTGACTATGGACCGCGAATTCCAAGACCAGCGACGCCTGAAGCAAAGCCGTAACCGTCCCAAACACGCATTGAATGGATTTGCAAATGGAGCGAATTCGTTCCTGGATGGTATCGCTTCTGGCGTGACTGGTTTGGCGTCAGCGCCCATTAACGGTGCTAGAGATGGAGCTGGAGGATTTTTCAAGGGATTGGGAAAAGGGCTGGTAGGCTTGCCCACCAAGACAGCAATTGGTTTATTTGATTTTGCAACAAGCATTAGCGAAGGTGTCAAAAATACGACAACCATTTTCGATGGAAATATGATTGAACGAATTCGTCCACCAAGATATATTGCGTACGACGGGGTGATCAGACCTTATAGCCAGAGAAGCGCGCAAGGCCAGGAGTGGCTAAAGACTGCCAACAGCGGCGAGTTTTTCAACGATAAGTACCTTGCACACTTGTCGTTGGCCGAAAACGAGGTTATTGTAATGGTTTCATTTTTACGCATCTTGTTGTTGAGCACAAGCACGATGACTACAGAATGGGAAGTCAAGTTTAAAGATTTACAAACAATTGCGATGGAAAGAACGGGTATTGCGTTGGTTTTGAGGGGAGGTGTGCAAGGCCCGTTTGTGCCGATCCCAGATGACAATAGTAGAAAGTATTTGTACAAACAGATTGGAATTGCTGTGGCGGAGTATAACAGAAAGTATCAGACGCTGGCGTGAAATGCTTAGAGGAAAGGAAGTTTTGGTTATGTTTGAGTAAAAAGTGGAGGGTCAATTTATATGTAATAAGGATAGAGTTTAGTATAATTTGTTCGTAACTAGTGAATATTGGGCAAAAATAAAATATTATGAATATAAATTGGTAAAATTTTATTTGACAAGAAACTGGTGGTCAATGATTCCCCATTTTTTCATACTTTTACTGAGCTGGAAGGCTGAACATTGTTGAAAGCCTTGCAATTTGTACTCTTTAGCAGCAACAAAAGCGTAGCCTTCGTTTTCATTTTTGACTTTAAAAACAAGACTGGACTGGTTCTGAAGTTTTGGGCTATCAACATTAAGCAAATGCCAGTGGCCAAGCTCCATTTCTTCAGCAACTTTAGGGAACTGAGCAGAAAAGGATGCTGTTACGTCTGTGAGAGAGTTGAGTTGGACACGTTTGGATGTAGGGACGGATGGAGCAGCTTGTTTCTTTTTCTTTTCATGGACTTGTTGCCATAGGTATAAGGGGCCAAGCACTTTATTATTTACAAGAATAGAGGAAATGTCCATTTTGGAAAGAAGAATCTCGGTACGGGTAGATGGTATACGTGGACTGTAGGAGTAAGGGTATTGAGAGATTACTTTATGGGTAGACGGGGATTGGTATTTCATGGAACTTAAAACGGATATCAAGGAGGATGCGCCAATAAGACCGAGGGAGTTGGTTAGAGAAAGAAGAGGAGGATCTGTTGAACTGATGATTGATTCAGTAGATTCTAAACTGGGAGAAGAGGTAGGTATAGGTATAGAGGGCAAACCAAATGTGGAGTCATTTGAGATTTGATTATGGGTCCAGGTATTTGGAAGAGGATTTAATAGAGATTTCAATTGAATAGGACCAGTTTGAAACAGAATATCGCCCTTGTCAAAGGTAGTTGGATGGAGGGTTTGAACAGTGACACCAGTGTAAGGGTCTCTGTTGAGAAGGGCCGAATGAAGGGGACTGGCACCGGAATATTTTGGTAGTAGAGAGGGATGGACATTGAGTCCACCATAAGTCAACAAGGACAAGAACTGATGAGGAATCAATTTTCCGTATGAAACGGCAATTACCAGATCATACTGGCGGGTATTTTGTAAATGTAAAAAGTCGCTGGTTGATTCTGGAGTGAATGAGAGAATAGGGCTGGAATTAGAAGAATTGATATTGTGGAGCTCACTAAGAATGGGGACTGAGTGTATAGTTTTGCGGCCTCTTCCAGCGGGTTTTGGTTTCCTAGTTAAGAGATCTATGGATTGGATATGGGAGGGGTTTTGGGCAGCATAATCCAAAAGAGAGCGAAGAGAGTATATTGAAAAAAGGTCAGACCCACAGAAGGCTATCCGGATAGGGGATTGAATAGAGGACGAGTAATTACGGGAAAAAGAAAGGTGGAATAATTGTGTTTTAGCGATGGAATGGGCATTTTTATAAAATAGCATTGTTTTGGAGAATGGAAAGAAAAAAAGAAAGAAAAAAGAGGAAAAAAAGAAATTTAAGCATACGTTATCACGTGATTGAATAATGCTGTGGTCATTAGTCGAGTGACCTTTGAGTTGTTACTTTGGTGACAGTGTATATATCCATTGGTGACACTGCCGTTGCTATTTGAGTGACATCATGAATCCTACTTTAGAGACATTGCATGTAGATTAGTAATGTTATATTCGCAACAGTGACATCACACTAGACGGCCAAGTTTAAAACAAGCACCAGCAACAAAACGAGGTGCCGTGACTAGTTGAACGGCAGAAACAGCTGCAACGCGACGATCTGCGTACAGAAAAACCCGGTTCTTGGAATGGCGCGTCAACACAGCATTGCCCGAACGGCTTCGTTGCGTTTTCGTTTGGCTGCAAGACAAACGTGGAAATAATACGGTTTTCCACAACGTTTCAAGTATTTGTTGCAAATTAGAGGTTTTCACATTGGTTTTGGTTTTGTATATAAATTTGGTACGTCGCTGATTCTTGAAAATGATATTAGAAGCGTTGAAAAACAGTTCCAGGGTAACAAATGTTATTAACTTGATATCTCCAACTACCAACTTGGCCACTATCACCAAGCTAACAACCACCGCCGATCTAACAACACCTGCTGACTTAACAAACACAATGCCCTCAAAATTCTCCCGCAAATGGTATAAACGAATGTTGCCAAAACTAACCCGAACGAGCAGCAGTCACAATTCCACCCACCTTTCGACTTGCACGACGATAGACTCGGCCGTCTGCAACCAAACCGTTTTCAGACTCAAGTCGCCGCTAAAAACTACTTTTTCCAACGTTCAGCTCCATATTCCTGACCAACCTCAGAAAAATCCTCCAGATCAAGATCAAAGCCACCCCCAGAACCAACAACAGGCTGTTCAAGATCAAAGCCTCCCCCGGAACCAACAACAGTCTGTTCAAGACGATTCTACCAACATCGTCCCGCCAAGATTTCTTGAATCCCAACGGCATCAACAGTCTCTATACCAAAAAGCAGTCACCGACCAAGAAAAATCATACTTTTTACGTATTTCTTCACTGGATTCTCCTGAACCAACCACTAACACAACTACACAATTCTCACCATTCGACAGAATGAAGCGTTTCACCAAAAATACTCGGAATCCTCCTTCCAATCCAAATAAACCGGTTTATTCTCATTCTCAATCATCCTCTAAATACTCGTCCATCCTTGGTTCTCCAAGATCCCAGTCAAACTCTTCCGCCACTGGATCAACATCATCAATGTCGTCTTATTCTTCAAACACAACCGCCTCTACTAACCCTTCTCTCAACTCGGATCGTAAACCTACAAGTCGTATACCCTCTTTACCCATGAAACAGTCTTATGGCCTCCTTTCTAAGGGAAACTCCAACTCTTTGCAAACGAGTGAGCATGACCGTCAGGAGTACTTTGACTCTATTCAAACACACTTTCTACAGCTAGCTGTCTCTGTCAACGATCCCAAGATTGTTCCTTATGCCAGGAATATCACTGTCTCCAAAAATCTGGTTGAAGAAATTACCACAGCTCCCATCAATGTAGTTCCAATCGATACCATTCTAATGCAACTTCGTGTTCTTCGTGAAGCCATTCTTTCTATCCCCCCTACCGAGTTCCATAAACATGTCCTTATTTATTCGATTCTAGTCTCTGCGCTCTATGGTCATTACCAAACTTATACCCCCTCTTTTCTTACTTTGATCAATGACGTTCTTCCTGAGCTCTATGAAACTACCCAGCTGGAAGATTATTTCCACGACGATTCCCAGTTCCAGTTGGTTTGTACAATCTACATTTACCATCTCATCCACTATGCAAACGATCCCGTTGAAGCCTTTCGTTTGCTGGGACAATACTTTTCACCAGAGTCTCCTATATATGAGTTTATTGGTTCCTGGACTGACAAAGACTACTTCCAGTGGCGTCGTGCATTTGACAACGAGTCTGACCCGGCCCTCCACCGTATCATGGCCTTTGGTGAGATCACAATGGCTCAAGCTGCTCTTGCAAAAGTTGGAAAATCATACCACCGTATGGAGAGGAATGAGTTGGAACATACTATAGGTATGCAATGGCCGAGTATCACTCAAAAGCTCGGCTGTGAATGGCAACTGGAAAACGATTTTGTTTATATTCGAAAACGGTGAATTCGCATATATGCAGCTTAACTGACCCATATGCCTATTTAAACATTATTTTTTATATTTTAATCCTTGACAGTTGACTACAAACTGTTGCAATGCCAGGTGTTGCAGTGACCGACTTGAAATGACCAGACACATTGTCTTGATAATCAAACTATTGTTACAGTACTATTACGATTACTAAAATCTTAATCAAACCGCTTTATTATTTGTACTTTTTTAGTTTGCTTCTTTTTAGTTTAACCACAATTTAATAATATCCTTACTTCACGTCGCGTTCCTAAACCGTGGAATCCAGTACCAAGCAAACTTTTGCTTTTGCCTTTATATATGCTCTTGTAATGCGCATAAAACCCTGAAAAATCACTAGTCCAAAAATGTTGTTTATGAACCACTTGTTATTTTGGAATGTCTTGGGCATTTTTAAGTGCGACTTGTATCCGTTTTTCACATTTCTTTTTTGTTTTTGCTCAGTTTTGCAATTAACCAGAAACATATCTGGCGACATTTCTCTCACTTACTCCAGTTTGCGTATTGGTGTGGTATTTATAAAATAGTGTTTATAGATATAAAATACGCAATATAATACCAAGTTCTGTCCTTTGCAGTCGTTGTAATGTCCTGGTTTCTGAAACCCGTCAACACGTAGGCTGCTTTCAGTGTTTTTGTTTAACCAAAACTAAGGCAAGACCTATCCATATATGTTAAAAGACAAGCCAAGCCCTTTGTTGCAACTCGTAAATCCACGATGACCTTATTCAAGATTCATTCTGACTGTATGAGTCCTGTTCGTCACATTATTTTGTTCATACTAATTCTCACTAAATGGAAAAACCCCGTATCCTTTCAATCTCGTTCCAAAAAAAAATAAAAAATAAAACAAAAAAAAGGTTCGGATACATGTTTCAAATCCATTTTAAGCTTCCGGCCCTATAAAAGCTCTGCTGGTTGTCTCTTTGGTAATATAAAGAATTGGAAAAAATCATAAAATTAAAATTAAAAAAAAAAAAACTCAAGAGTTTAAGTTTGTAAAGTTTAGGATCTGCAAATGGTTTGACATTAACAAATGTCAAACAATGTTAATACATAATTGAGATATATTCCAATACAAACCTGAAATTCAAGAAAATGAATATGATTAAAACATGAAATAAATTCGATACAAATCATTCATCAGTACAAATCTGAACCTCTTTCTTTATAAACCATTTTTCAATATCGACGTTTACCATCAAATCTCTGCTTAAATTCTTCACAAGTCCACTTGAGTCTCGAATACTGTCCATGAATTCCGTGGTATGACTCACTGGTAGCTCCCAGCCTTTCCATCGCTTCATCGTACAAAAAAGGAGCAACTACTTCCGGTCGTAGTACGGTTTTTTCGTTGTTGATTGAAAAGTGTTTGAATACTTGCCTGTTTGAGTGCGTCTTGGAGCCGTTGCCAGCCACTGGTTCTAAGGACGCCAACAGCGCAGCAGAAACAGTGACTGTAGGATATGGCAACGCAGGAAATGAAGGAAATGACTGTTTGGGAATAGCTGAGGCACAGGAATAGGACGTGAACGGAAGTGTTGAGGAATACGATCTCTGTCGTTTTGTCTGTTGGTTTGGGTAAAAGTCGCTCGGCGTGCTGACGACTGACGAAAGTGTGGAAATAGAAGTAACAGACCCTGGAGAAGACGTCTCTGTCATTGGTTCAGAATCACTTGTCGAGTACTCTGAAGAAGTTGACACCGACCGTTCAAAGGATCTTGCAGTTCCTAAGGACGGAATCTTGTAGCCAGTTTTGTCTAGACTTGCTGGAAATTTAAAAGACTGAGCTTTCGCCAGAGTATTATCACCAGTATCGCCTAGAATATCCATCATTCCATCCTCTTCAACGTAATCGTCATCCAGCTCATCATCAGAATTCAACAGATTTATCGAATTAACATAAAATGACGCCTTTGCGGGTCGAGAACCAAGTTTGTTTAACTTTCTCTTTTTCAGGCACGGCTCAAAACTAGCCTGGTCAGTTTTGGGCCAGCCTTTGCATATTTGGGACCGGGCAAGGCTGTCAAGCGATGACTTACGTCCAGTGTCTAATGGGTTTTGGCCATGGTTAAACATTTCATTGACTCGGCATGGTGCAAACGGAATCAGCCCGCTTTTAGAAAACCCGACAGTAATGTCTGAAGTGCTAGTCTTGGACTTGGATACCGAGTAAATCTTGATCATGTCAGAGATTTTGGTTTCAGTTCGTTTGAGATTGTTAGATTTAGTATTATTATCATCATCATCGTCATCATCATTATCGTTATTATCACCAGAAAACTCTAACGAACGCATTTTCTGTTTCTGAAGAATAGAGCCATGCTTGAACTCATTTAATACCTCGTTTTTAACAACATTCATAAACCGAGACTGGTCAAAGGGTTTCAAAAAAGAATCTTCCGGAACAACTGGTAAAACGAAAACAGCAATGTTTCGTTTGGCGGCTTCAATGAAAAAGTTCAAGTTATTTGGAGACACAGGTTCAGCTAACCGGTTTCCGCATGAATGGAAAATGGATAGGTCAGATGCACCAGTGAAGCACGAGGCAAAGTTGCTGGTACCGCCAATGATTATTCCTCGAGTGAGATTGCCATTTGCAGACTTTTCACTGGTAAGAGGATCGAAATGGTTGATTAGGAAATCAATAGAATGGTTTTTCAATCGAACTGCATCATCGTCGGTGTTTACAGACGTAGATTGAAATGGGGAGGCATAACCCACGGACAAGTTTGAATCAGAGTCAATCCTTTTATCACCCAACACATAGTAAGAAGGCAACATTGTTCCATCACCAGAAACACTTTCAAGAGCAACTGGTGCTTCTTCTACAGTAGACTTGGGATCACAGCCAGAATTAAAGTCTTGAAACAAGTCGCCGAGTGATACCTCACCAATGCTGTAAAGATTACTAGGTGAAATGTCAAAATATCGCATTGACTCCAAATAAATGGAAAACCATGCTCGCACAATTGGAAAAGTGAGAGCCTTGTCGTTAGAGTCTTTCGAGGATAAAATGATCCCCCGACCAAGATGAGGATGGCGTTCAACAAACCGTTTGGCCCAGCCTCGAGACAAATCAGGATTCAATGTGTTTTTATTTGGGCTGGAGTGAGGTTTTGAATCGTTGACTGTGGTTTCCGATTTTTTCAAATCCTTTGCAGATGGGTCAGAAGGAAGCGATTTTCCTACTTCCTTGTCTTGCGTAACAGAATTGTCAATGCTTTCTTTTCTTCGTTTAATTTCTTTGGAACGAAGAGATTGATTTGCAGTTTCGCAAATCAATCGCGATAAACCGTACCTTTCAACAGACACAACATGGGCGATAGTATTTTCAATGTCGTCTTCCTCTTTGTTTTTAAAAAAGCGACGAGAATGTTGCTTTTTGCCCAAGTTTGGAGCTCGAACAACCATGTTTTTGTCAACACTGAATTTGGCAGCAGCCTGACGCAAAGATGCCTTGCCGCTTTTCCAGTAGTTATACGCTTCCAAGGCATCTCTCTGCTTCTTTTGGCGGACAGAATCAGGCATGTGTGGCACAACATATGTATTTCGTTTAGTCTTTTTTTTCTGGCCAACAGAAGTGGTTTTGGCTTGCAAAGTTTTTTGGTCGCCAGAATTGATTGCCTTTGAAATGGAACATGTAAGTTCAAGACTTGGTTTAGAAGTAACTCCATTACACTTGTTACAGTTAATGTTAATATGATTAGCATTACGGCCAAAATTCATATAATCATTGGTAGTATGGCAATTTTTATTGCTTGAATATGTTTTATTATCAACTGAAGAAGTATTATTATCAGATTTATTCAAATTATTATTATAAATATTGCCGCCGTTCTCAACGTGGAATTGACGACCTGAATGACCTGAATTAACCAAGTTACTAAGGTTATCTGAAGAAGGAACGCGGTCTTGGTACAATGAAGAATTTCCATAAATATTACTAATGTTATTATTATTATTATTATTATTATTATTATTAGTATTATTATTATTAGTATTATTATTATTATTATTATTATTATTGTTATTGTTATTGCTATTGTTATTATTGGTCATCATATTCAAGATATCTGAATATTGAAAATGAGCTTTCGAAGATATTTCACCATTTATCGCATAATTATTATAACTTGATGAATTAGAATTGCCCAAAGTATCATTGCAAAGGTATTTTGATTTACATGTATCATTTCTGATTTTAAAAGCACCCAACTCTGGTCCACGAATTTGTGGTGGTTCAAGGTTTGAAGAAAAAGGTTTAGAATAAGGTTCACTAGACTGCATAATCTGTGTGATGGAAGGAAGTTGAACAGAGCTAAACGTAGTATCCAGTGACATAGAAACAAAAATAAAAAAATATTGGAAAATAAAAAGGGTTTCGCTGATCGCTTTAGAAACAATAAAAAGTAGATGCAATTGAGAATGAAAGAAGAAATATCCGCGGAAAGCCCATCTTTAAATAGGAATCGGGTCTGTTAGTCTTAAACAGAGATCGATGGTGTGACCATTGATGATTGCTCTTGGTCGTCAAATGACAGCGTATATTTCAGAATAAGCATGAATATTACGTCACAATTACGGCTTTAGGAAACTGGTAACGATGGTCATAAGTTACACCAATTTCTGTATGTTACATTTGATGTCATAAGGCCTTGTCCAATCCATCGTGATTACAACATCAAAATATTACAATGTATACTATATGAAATGTCACGTTATATATTACAATAAATTATTTTTCATTACGGTTCATGTCATAAACTTTAGAAACCGGCTCAAAACACGAAAAAACTAAAAACACCAAGTTTGAATTTTTGCTCGTTTCACGACATTTGCAGTGTTGTGCATTTCACGCAGATTTGTCTGGGGAAAAAAATCAAAACATAATGGCAGCTGTGGTTTTTTTCGTGTTTTTCGGTTATTTTTTTGTTTTTTCTGCCCCTGAACAAGAATGTTTAACCACCAAAACACAACGAGACCTTTTCACTTTTGATTTACACAAGTTTGTGGGATTTCAACACTTTTGAGCCAGTTTTTATTTTTATCCATAACGTCTTTTCGTCTAGAAAACAGGTTTCTGTGAATGGCTTTTAGTTAAAAATCGGTCAAAATGGGCGTTTTCAATCGGAGATGGACCCGAAAGATTGAGGAAACGACGTTCGATTCGGTTGTATGTGTTTATCATTTGAAATCTACAAGTTTATGATTACGACAAGCTTTCAGCAGTTTAGTGTTTTCATTATGATTATTCAAAATACTCCAGTCATAATTGTCTACTTCTAACATTTGTTATTCATTACATTGTTTTGACCTTTTGCCGGGTATTTGGTTGAAACCACCATCTAAGACCTAGCATTTGGTCTATGGATCATTGGTTTTGTACCCAATTCCGCATGTGTGTCAATTTGATTGTAATTCTCTTTTATCCTTTACAGGACATGAGTCAATTTAGAGCTACTTCCTTTCGTTACATTTTCGGCTACATTTTTACCATCGTATCATGTATCATTTCTTTGGCTGCATTTGGTTCTGATCTTTATACCTGTGTTGTATTGTTAGCCTATGATCGTTGGACTAGCAACATCCAGCCTGTAGTTCCATTTAGTATTTCCCGTTGGATTTTTGCAGCCTGCATTTTATTCTCGATCCTAATCATCATCATCAACTTTATTATCGCTTTCCGCATTTACAAAACAAGAAACATCTCGTTAACTTATACCAACTCAATTGCTCGCGATCTTTACTCAATCACTAGATACAACTACTTTTGTCTTTTTGCTAAAATTACCCGTTCTAGAAACAAAACCGAATACCTGGCTTTTTTTGTGTACTTTTCTTATAAAGGATGGGTTCATTTGGTTTTTGCAGAGTCTCCAAGACAGGTCATCAATGCACTTACGCTTTATTCTGTTTTGAAGTTTGACGCCAGTTTCGTTGAAACAATAAAGCAAATTGCCACCAATTCTCATATTGAAGCTTTCACTATCTTTTTAATGATTTACACCGTTGTCATTTGGGCATTCAATGTTGTTCAGTTTGCGTTTGCTTTACTTTTAACCCTACCAATCTATTTACATGTTGAAAGATCTGGTGCATCCGGACTCACCGAGTACTGTTGTATCAGAATTGATTTACGAATCAAACAGTTGGTTAACAAAGAGATTCTTCGTAGCAGAAAACGGTTGATTGAAGAAAATAGACGTCTTCCTCAGCAACCAACTATTCCACTCATTGATTTGGACGATCCAAGGCCTGCCAATGGAGTTCATAGACGTACAATCAGTCAAAAAAGATTCGATGACAATGACGATTGGACAGGTTCTGCTAATAAGTCCAACTCTTATAGATCCTTTAATCCTAACCGCGCAGATTCCAGTCCTTTTCGGACTCCCGCTCAACATCATACCTCACGCCAATCTATGCATCAGAACCGAATTGATCAACAGCGACGAGACCGCCAAGAGCGTGAGAGAAACTTACTTGAAAAATACCAAGAGAATCCTCATAAAATTCCTCGTAAAGGGTCAGGAATCAATGGTGCCAATCGTCAAAACCATCCCATGTCGAATAGAGTGCCAGTGAATCCCGGAGCTACCGGAATTTCCCCAAAAAACTCCCCTTATATTTACAATAATAACGACAGCTTTGCCACTACGTCACGAACCCAATTGATACCCAATTCTCAACAAAGTTTTACAAACTATGATCGTAACGAGCACCCTACCTCATCTTCACCATCTTCTGTACGTGTCACGCAGGACGACGCTTCATCTATTATAGGTGTAAGTGCAACCGTGCCCCAGAATATTTTGGATTTGAATTCAGGTGGTGGTTTTCATACCAACCAAAACAATGTAAATATGAATCCTCAAAATCAAATGTTCAATCAACCCCCTTTTGCAACAACCTTCTCTCGCGCCAATTCACCGGCACCGAGTCATAAATCAATTTCACGTTCTAACTCGGATCGGAACCTTGACGCTCGGATTCCGATGCAAAATTCAAACAAGGAAAATACGGCTGAACATGTTGATTCAATGAACTTCAAGCCAATGATACCCCGGGGTCAGCCTATTAATTTAAATTCAGACCAACAAGAACCATTTAATTCGTCACAAAGAGATTTTACTACAGATAGATTTGACGAGAATGGCAATTTTAATCATACCCACCAAGTGAGGGATGATTTGAATGATGAATTTGGTCGAAATCAGACAAACGTGAATGAATCGTCGCCCTACAATTATTCATCAAATGAAAATGATAATTACGGACATTATCCCGCAAATGAAAATGATAATTACAGCCATTATCCTACTACTATATTACCCCGAGTTCCTCCCCCTACTGCGCGACAAAAAGAGCCCCATCAACCGTTAACTCGTGAAAATACCGGTTCGGAACGGGTTACGGTATTTACTAACCCGTCCTTAAACAATAGTACAGGAAGTATTCGTTCTCAAGCTGGTGTCTATAGAAATGACTATAATGTTCCAGAAGTCGAATATCCTGAATCAGTTCATTCCGCAGTTTCGGCTAGTTATAGCGAAGCTACGTTAGCTATGACTTCTCCTGTCAGTAACTCTTCATTCAATGGCCATTACCCACAGGTTGAAAGCCATACAGGGCTTAGGTCTATGCATAGCATGCCAAACATTAATTCCACATACCCACATGCTCGCACGCAACCTTATAACAGAGATAACGATACAGGTAAAAATGGTTATAGCGATGACTACTATCGTTCATCTAAAGAATATGAAAGTACATATGATAACCGCAGAGCCAATTACGATAACGTCAATAACAATAATTGGCAACATCCCCAAGGGCCCCAGCCACAGAATAATAATAATCATAACGATAACACTGGGTATGGTTCTCAGAATAGTGATACTAGCCACTTTAATGCTGGTACCTCTTCTCGATCACTTAATCATCAATCGAGCATGCCCAATATGCGGTACGAAAACGATTCATATTACAGTAATAGCAACTATGGCTATTCAGACCATAATCAAGGGCAACAAGGAAGACCACCGTCTCCGCCGCAGTTGCCCTCAAAAATACCCATTGATGATCTAACACAACTACAATGGGAGTCCCGTCGTCAAGAAACCAGCACACCGCCGAGACCTAACAAAATTGAGGCTCCTCAGCGTCCCACACTACCATGGCAATAATTTCATTTTCAACGTTTTTTGTATTTTAGAGTTTTATTTTCTTGTATTTTTAGATATTTATGTTTATTTTTTGTACAAATACATTCATTATATTGTGGATATAGTTTTTTTTTTTTTTTTAATTTAAAAGGTTAAATTTAAAAGAAACTCTAGATATATAGCAAAACGTTACAAAAATAGGCAAATACACTGAAAAAAAAATAGAATCATGATAGCAAAACAAAAAGTTACAAATAATTTTATTAAAAAAGTTGTGCATTTTCAAAACCCACAAACCCATTTTATTTACAAGTTGCCCTCAAAGCGCAAATCCCATCCAATCTTGGGACCGAGTTTAGGAAGTGACTCCGCGACAGAGTGGACGTCCTTGTCACCACGGCCAGACAGCGTAACGACAATATGTTCATCGGGCTTCATAGTCTTTGCGAGCTGGACAGCACCAAAGATGGCGTGCGAGGACTCCAAAGCGGGAATGATACCCTCGAGCTGGGTGAGCAGCTTGAATCCGAGCAACGCGTCGACATCGGACGCAGAAACAAACTCGGCGCGGCCGGAATCTTTCCAGTAAGCGAGCTGGGGACCAACGCCGGGGTAGTCGAGACCAGCAGAGACAGAGTGAGTTTCTTGGACTTGGCCATCTTCATCTTGCAAAACATAAGTCTTGACGCCGTGCAAAACGCCCTTGTGGCCCTTGCTGAGGGTGGCAGAGTGGCGCTCAGTGTCGATACCATCGCCAGCAGCTTCGACGCCGACCATTTTGACAGAAGTGTATTTTTCAAAAGGAGCAAACATGCCGACACAGTTAGAGCCGCCACCAACGCAGGAAACGACAGCATCGGGGAGTTTACCGTCGTTCAAAGCGGCAAACTGTTCACGGGTTTCTTCTCCAATAACACTTTGGAAAGTTTTGACGATTTCAGGGTATGGGTGAGGACCGATAGCAGAGCCAATAATATAATGGGTGGTATCCAAGTTAGAAACCCAGAATCGGAGAGCCTCGTTGACGGCATCACGAAGGGTCTTGGAACCAGATTCGACAGGAACAACTTCAGCACCAAGCATCTTGATACGGAAAACGTTGAGAGCTTGACGACGAACATCTTCGGTGCCCATGAAAATAGTACATTGCAAACCAAACTTGGCAGCAACAGTGGCGGTAGCAACACCGTGCTGACCGGCACCAGTTTCGGCAATGATCCTCTTCTTTCCCAACTTCATGGCAATAAGGATTTGACCGAGAGCATTGTTAATCTTGTGGGAACCGGTGTGGTTAAGATCTTCACGCTTCAGCCAGATCTGGGCACCGCCAGCATGTGCAGTCAATCTCTCAGCTTTATGAAGAGAAGAAGGTCTGCCCATGTATGGGTAATAGGATCTGAACTCGTCCCAGAATTCCTTAGAAGCAATAGCGTCCTTGAATCCGTTTTCGAGCTCGCTCAAGCACTGGCGCATAGCTTCAGGGACGTATTGGCCACCAAACTCACCAAATTGAGTGACAGGTTTGAGGGTGTTGCTAACCTTGGAACCGATAACAGCTTTGGCGGAAATGGTTTCGTACTCGCTAATAGACAATGCACTAACTGTTCTGTTACCGTTTAAGGATTGAACAAACTTCTTAAGTGCAGAAACTTGCGACTCCAAAGAGTTATTTTCTTGGATGGTTGTGATAATCTTAGAACCAACAACAACACCGTCAGCATATTGTGAGATATCGTCGACGTGTTCCTTGTTGGAAACACCAAAACCGACTGCAAGAGGGGTATCTTTGGTGAACTTCTTGACACGAGCCAGAAGATCAGGAAGGGAAGTATCGAGAGAGCCGCGAGCACCAGTGGTACCCATTCTAGAGGCGACGTAGATGAAAGAGTCAGCAATGGGAGCAAGCTGTTCAAGACGCTCGTTTGTAGTGGCTGGAGCGACGAGAGGAACGAAGGAAAGAGCTTGTTTTGTGCAAACGTCTCTGAAATTGGCAGCCTCCTCTGGAGGAAGATCAACGAGAACGAAACCATTGGCACCAGCATTCTTTGCATCAGAAACCATCTTTTCATCACCGTATTGCATAACAGGATTGTAGTAACCCATAAGAATAATTGGGACGGTAACACCATTCTTTCTAGAATCAGCCACAAGTTGGATTACTTTAGCGGTAGTCATATTGTTTGCAAGAGAAACATTGTTTGCATTTTGAATAGTGGGGCCATCGGCAATGGGGTCAGTAAATGGAAGACCGAGTTCAATAATATCGGCACCACCATCTTGAAGAGCCTTCAAAAGATCGGGGGTGGCTTCTGGGTTAGGAAAACCAGCCGTGATAAATGCAATGAGAGCAGGACGTTCTGAAAGACATAATGGCAAAAAAATAAACAAATAAACGCATAAATAAATTTTGATCCACGTATTGAATGAAGCATAGTTAAAAATTTCAACCATTATCGAATGAAAAACTTGGCTGAAAATTTTTTGACAAACAACAAACCATCATGAAACCAATACGGGACTAACTTATTAGCGTTAATTTGATTTATTGTTCAAACAGTTTCAAAAAAGGTTAATACAAAATTCGAAAGAATCAATAAATTGAATGGATTTTAAATCAAAACATATAAAGGAATTTTAATTTGATAAATCACAAATTGGCAATGATAAGAAAATTTAATACTTACGCTCCTTTTTACAGGTTTCAAAAGTGTGCTTGATTAAAGAAGTCATTTTATTTCAACAAAGATAACGATTGAAAAATGAAATAATAATTGATGGAGAAGAAAAAGGTAAAAGAAAAAAGTAGAAAGTGATGGGAATTTATAGTGACTCCAGAAATCGTTAGTGACTCAATAAAGAAAATGTATGTATGTATTTTTCATCAGATCAGGTGGTTGACGACTTCGGTATGCGAATTGTTTGACCGGGTCCCGGACATTGGGACGGTTTATTTCAAGGTTTAATGATATTTAGTCGATTCAAATTAAAGGTCTAAGTAAGGGATGATTGGGGTTTTTTATTTGTTGTCTGTTCTATATTGGTTGCTATAGCTATTTCGTCTTGTTCCTACTAATTGAATTGATTTAGGTTTCTTTCTGGTTCTTTTTAGAATCTGAATCATTGCATATATTCATGTCGGAAACAGAGATTGACTCATTTTCGCTAGATGTATTTCAATTTGTTTGTTTTTTGTCGTCGCTATGAGCTTTCAAATGTAATTTCACCTCATTTTGATCAAGTCCAGACGTTCAAACATCAATTGCCGTCAGAAAATTTGTCTAACATGGAAAAATTGCCACCCAGGAAGATTTTAGGACCCGAAATAAAAAAATGAAAAAGCAAAACTTTAGTATACATATACTGGAAAGATTGGTCCAGTAGTTGAGTGCCAGTGCGTCATTTCCAGCAACACGTTTGTGGGAATCACGGATTTATAGTTTCGAGGCATCGTCAAGGTAAAGATTTGTATAGTCGTTCAATGAGGATGGTTTTTTTCCTGGGAATTAAAACTTCTAGAAATCATATTCCCAAATGTCGCCGGCTTTTGAAAGTGTTGCAATATGTGTAAACTTTTCCGGTACTCCATTATCAACTGATTCACTTCTTGATCCAACGATTGTGCGTCTAATGCCACCCGGTGCAAAATGGCTTGCACCGAGTCGCCTTCATTGATTCCAGATGCAAGATAGTTCAATAGCTTCGGGTACTTGTACTTTAAGTTATCAATCAACTTTTGAAGTTTTTCCAATTCTAGCATATACATGTCTATCGATTCAACTTGATCAAAATTTAACGGCTGTCGAGCATTTTGCTGATGTTGCAGTTGCTGAATCTTTGATCCAGATTTCCCTTCATAACCTTGTTGGCTGTTATCATTTCCTAAATGCTGTTTCATCATGGTGGAAGAATTTTGAGTGCCAAACGATTTTAAAGAAAGATTGGTCGACATTGGATCGGGATGGTTAATTTGATTGGTTTGGTAAAATTTTCTTGAAAGTTTTAAATATGCTGGTGACAGGTTTTCAACCTCGATTTTAAAAAAAGCATTCAATACATGAATATATTCGTTCTTTAAAAAAAAACTGATGAATCAAAGTGTCGGATTCGTGTTTTATTCCATGTATTTAAATCAAAACTTCCTGAGTCTAAAAAATAAAAAACACTCCAAATATCTCACAGCCAAAACCAAAAAATATAAACAAATACTCCTGATTTTAAAATAATCTTGAGGATACAATTTATGATATATTTACGAAAAAAAGAAAACTAGTTAAATCGAGCTTGGTCCACCTTTGAAATGAATCGAAAAACTACAATCTAATCAGTCTCCAAATTACACAAAAATAAAAGATTTAGGTCCGGACATAATGGCCAAAAACACTGGTATTGCCATGATTGAAATATGCTGTACATTATCAATAAATTATAGTCATTTTTAAATTACATATAATACTCAATAGCTAAAATACTGCTAGACAATCCATTCCCAAGTATTGGTCGTCATATTCATTACTACTACCCCCATTGGTATTGTTTTTTTTTTTTTTCCTTCCTTTCAATCTTTATACTTGCGTCTCCAACGTCGACAGCTTCACAAACACTTCTTTCGGCATCTTGTACTGTATCATACCTGAGTACACCATACAGTTCTTTGTGATGCCCCTCAACTTTTCGATTTGAACCGTTCTTCCATCATTTGAGAAATGGCTTTGTCTAATAGCGGCCACAATACGAGCACAGCATTCCAACACCATCACCAGCAACGAAGGTACGTTGCGAGCGACCGCTTGATGCAACATCACAAACTCTTGTGCTCTTTGGCGTACAACAGTAATGTCCACATGTGGCTCCAAAACTAAAATGTTGGTATCATTAATGACCTGTAAACACTGCTCATATTCACCTGCTGCATACAAGTCACGAGCTTTAACAAGTCTTAAAAGTGTAGCACAAGTATCCCGATTTCGTTGCTTGATCCGGTTGTAAATAGAAACGTTAGCAGTGTAAACATCCAGAATGTGTCTAGCAAGCTGAGCAGGATTGCCATTTGCAGCAAAAATCAAAGGCATGCTAGAGTTGTCAACTCCTTGAGAAACAGATTGACCCAAAGGCTGAACTGCTAGCATTTCACCAAGAGACTTGTTAACAATTGTGACAACTGTATCATACTCTTCAGATAACTGGTAGAGCAACACGGCATCAGCAACTCTTCCATCTTCTTCAGCCTTCAACGCAGCCTGTTCAGTAATGGCACGCAAGTATTCTCCAAGATTATCCAGACAGATGAGTGGCATACGCTCTTCAATAGCACCAGGCTTGCGAGAACCATCAGGTCTGATATCACCAAGTAATTTGGAAAATTCGCGAGTCTCCAACACCAATTCTTTAAGGGCTTCATGACACATTTTAAGATGTTCAGCTCCTTGAGGAGCAGGTAAATCACCGTTGAGACAGATGAGAACAAGGTATTCGACTGAATCGATACAGTCTGATCGTCGGAAATCGTGAGTATAGTGGCCCATGAGTCGTGCAAAGTTGAGTTCTGAAACATCGTTTTTGTTAGTATAGAGAAGCTCGTGTTGAAACTTGATTACATTGGTGATTGGTCGAAGCAAACCGTAGTATGTCAATGCAATGCTGAAGTGAACGGCATCAATTTGTGAAAAGGAATAGGTATAGTGCATGGCTTTCTCAAAAAGACCAACCATGATAAGAACTTGGCAGTAAAGGGTCGGGGTCTTGTTTTCGGGGTTAAAATATTTGGGGCCAAAGTTGGTGACCACAAGCTGCAAGTTTTGCAATGTGTACTTATCATAAATGGCACTGAGCTCGTCGACTTCTTCATAAACAAGAGATAAATGAATCCATAACCAATCCTCAGTTGTATCAATGACTCCTGGGAAGCTCTTTTTGGACAGCTCGCAGCGACCAATAATCTTGTATAATGCATGTTTGTATGGATCAGAAGATCCGTCAAAGTATCTGATTTGCTCATTAAACTCACGGCGTATATTTTCCAGCAGGTTCTGAGGCAATACCTTGTTGGGAGATTCATTAAAAGCTTCAAGATACGTGGGGAATGCAGAACCAAGTTTCAAAAACTCTTCACGGTGAGAAGATGTGTAACTAACAGCTTCGTCGATGTAACCGGCTCTAATCATGAAATATACCATAGCCCAAACGGGAACATTGTTGATGATCTCCAACGCGGGGTATGCCCATTTACCATTTTCTGAGAATCTGAGATTTAAAAAGGCCCGAACTTTGCTTTGAACAGAAGGAATACCTCCAAGCTGGGCCTGTACTGGATTCTTTGAAATTGCTGATTCAAGCTGATCCATAAACTGTTTTTCCAAAAATGTCTTTGATCCCTTAACAATGGTTTTCCGCAAGTCGATTGCTTCTCTCGAGTTTTGGTCAGCCACAAGGTATGAATGTGCAAATTTTCTTTCAGGTATAGGTGAGTTGATTGTTTCACCGGTGATTTCGTGAAAGATTCTCCAAATATCTTGAAGTTGTTGTGATCGAACATCGCTTCCAGTTGATTGAAGGGAAACTTGGTAGAATTTGGTTGAGATGGGGAAGGTTTCCTTATTAAGCCTGGCTTTGTTGAATTCCCGAACAAGTTCCATATAAATCTTAGCTCGAGCGTGAGATGAAGGAATATTTCCAGTAGATCCAAAAAGTGTCTGGGACATAGAACCTGAGGTGGACCCATTGGATACATTTTGTGAGATTTCGACATCTGTAAATTCACCTCCACCGGATACTGGGCCAATGACAGCTCGGCCGATGGAGTTTTTGTTCCAACCAGGAACAACGGCTACTGGACCATTTTTGGATTTTTGATTCGTCGCATCTTTTGAACCATCGTTTTGGGCTTTAGATGGAAGCAAACCAAAGTATTGACAAATTTGTTCTTTACGAATCTTCCAGTCCATTGTTATATTTTTGGCCAAGAAGTTGTCAAAATCCAAGGCGGTAGATTGAATAGATTCTTCAATTGAAGCCAGAATATTTTCTTCCTTACGCGAACGCAAGTAGTTCTAAAACGCTTGTTAGAAAAAAAATAACAATAGTAAACAAAAAAACAACCACATACGTCAATACCAAACTCAGAAGTGGTGACATCCGAAGGTTCGTGGTTTTGATGAAATTTGATTGATTTCAATTCATTTTCAATGTTTTCAGCATTGACTCCGCTTCCAGCAAGAAGGTAATGGCTAAACACAAAGTTAGCAAAAAAGCAACACAAACTTTTGAACGAGAAAAAGAAGCATTAAAATCAAACTTACGCCTTTGTGTTATTTTCGACAGGAAGCTTCTTTCTAAGTTCATGGGCCCTTAATCTAATTTCGCCCAAACCGAGACGAATGGATCCAAGACTAGAAGAAGAGTTTGGAAGATTTCGTGACGATTCTACCAACTCTGCCATCAACGCAGCTGCGGGAGGGGTAGCTTTGAGAGCTGCAGTCACACCTCCTTCGGGCATCTTTTCAGCAATAGCAGCAGGCATTGATAATAAGATGTGAATGTGACGGTTAAAAAAAAAAAAAGAGTTTGAATGAGAATGTCAAGAATTTCAAGTGTAAAGATTCTTGTTTATTTTTTGTGTAAAAAAAATTGGTGGTGAGTAAAGCCAAAAACAGGGTAACTCTAAGTCACATGATTCATATAACTAGCTAGATATTAAAACCAACTAAAAAAAAAAGTAAAATGAAATTTAAACCCAGCAAAGAAACATTTGAAAGCTTCCAAGCAACATGTTTGTTCGTTGTTTTTGAATCGAAAATAACTTGAATTTGGTTTTTTAATCTGAATATGTTGGAATCACATCTTCTGATTGCAGGTGTTGCTCGAAAAAGAGCCTGACTTACATTTTGCAAGCACTGTGAATGTTCTTGTCGACACCATTTCAACTGTAAGAAATCAGAATTTCAACAAATTTGAACTGTTAAACATCAAGAATTGAATTCCATGTAGCAGTTTGTTCTAATATTCAATGACAGACTCCTTTTCTATTTTAAATATTTTTTTCTGGTTCCAATGAATCTTGACTTAGTTCACTTTCGGCTTCGATTGAGTTCTTGAATCTAAACCATTCTACTTTTGTCAAGCTTTAAGTTGAATTTGGTCTGTATAACTAATCTTATTTGCTTCACTTTTTTATTTGTCATTCTTTCCATTTCACTGTTTTTCTAACTTTTTAAATCAATTTTCCTGTTCATGACAGAATGAATTTGAAAGACTCTGTTTTATTTACAACTCTGCCATTAGAAATACATACTGCCATTTCCAGATACTTACCAGTAATTGATTGTCAAGTTTTGAGTCAAACTTGTACCACAATACGTCCTATATATAACTCAGCTTCTTTGAAATGTATTCTCATTGTCAATGAAAACGGAAACATAAGCCCAAATAAATCTCCATATTGGGCCCGGCTAATCCCTGTAAGAGTCTTTGTCAATCCTCACAAGTATTCTTGGTTTTCCAATCAAACTGTCCAAATCGTTTTGAATGGTCAACTGTGCGTCAATCGAGAAAGGATTATCTCCCAACATGAAGAGTTAAATTCAAACTCTATTTCATCATTGCAATCAAACAGGAATCAACAACGATTCAGTAACTTACTGATTGCCGTTCATTTTAATGGTGCTGATAGTAATACTTTTGGCGTGACTGATTTTTCTTGGATACCCGCAACATATCCTGCCTTGCATTGTTTTCAGTATGAATGTTGCTCTTTTTTCTATGAGTCTGTTTCTTATTCTCCAACATTATGGCATTTCACCACCGCAGAAGAACTTGACGCTTTTGGAACTCAATCTAATTTCCCAAATATTTCTAATCACCCAAAAGAATCTGCTTTAGACTCGTCTCTGCAGCCCATAGATCGAGCTAATGGCCGATACTCACTAAGATGGCTTAGCAATAATGCTTCTTCCGCCCAAAACTTTGAATCTGATGTATTCAATAGCATTTTCAACTTTAATCACACAAAAGACATACCCACGAAAATCCACCCATTCATTGACTTGACCTGTTACCCCGAAAATAGTTTTATGATGTTTAATAGTTGCAAGTGTTCTGAATTTATTAAAAGCCTAACTCTTTCATGGGAATCTGGGTCTCGTTTGATCGACTTTGTATTTCCATACTTTCCAAACCTCGAACGATTTATATTCCGTCCACCTGAATTTTTCCCTTATCATTTGTACATCAACATTCTCTTCGAACTCGGCAAACTAGTCCGGTTAAACTATGTGGAAACACTACACCACATCACTCGTCTCACAAACACAACTATAGCAGGAATGGTATATTTGCCTCGTAGTCTAAAATTTTGTGAAATTGTGTTATCTTGTAGAAAAATGAAGTATGATGAGTCAGAAATACCTTTTCGTGCAATAATTCCTCAAGTAACACATCTAACTGTTAATGACTTGAAACGTCTCGATTATCTTTACTTTATGGCATCCTTTCCAAACCTTGAAACTCTTTCACTCACTCGAGTATCTGCAACACACGGGTTTTCAATTGATTCTCAATTTTGTGCAACTCTTAAACAATTGCAAGTTTACTCGGAAACAAAAGTAGCTACGCTGAATTTCGCATACCATTTGCAAGGGTTTGAAAACTTGAAAATCTTGACATTCATACCGACAGCAATCAATTATGAGTTTTACGGCAGAGCTGTTCGGAGCCCAGCTGACGAGCTTCAGGTACAAAGCTTTTACAACCAGACAAAACAAGCATGTATTGGACCTGAAGACTCTGCATCAGATATTGCAGAAAAGCTTGCTCGTCTATGCCAGTCAACCTCAGAAGGCTCTACTCTATATTCCAGTAAACGGCATTTTAACATTATGGTCAACATGATTGCGGATCCCCTCGTAAATTTAGAACTTCCCGGCATTCATGGTGTCATGTACGCATATTCCTTTTGGGAACTTTTATTTCGACAAGTCCGACTGCAGCTGCCCAATCTCGAGTACTTATCGGTTTCAGAGTACTACGCCGTGAAAAAAAGTCTAAACTTTAAGTGGATGCTTCAGTCCCACAAAAATCTCAAACAAATCATGTTTGCTTCAGAAAAACTGGACTGCGACGCATCAGTAACCAGCTTGTTTGGTCCAACACTTTCTCCCTATGTAAGCACATTTGAAGATAGACGTCATTTACTGAATTTACAATTGTTGCGTCATGAATTACATCATGTTGCAAAAAATGGGTCTTGGACTATACCAATACCTTCTGCTGTGTCCCAGGCCCCAACCACTGTCTCTCTATTTTCTTCAGAATCGTCAAATTTGCCGGTGTATGATCCTCTCAAGTGTTTCTATAAACAACAGGACTCGCAATCCGATTTTTTTGATACTTCTGCCGTTGATCAAGAGTCTGGTGGATATGATCCCTGGCAGTTGTGTTTCCGACATTATGACACTGAGGGACAATACCAGCGACTGGGCAATGAGTATTGTGCAACTTACAAAGGAGAAGATGCCATGACTGATAGATACATTCATAACGATCAATTTTCAGGATGGGTTGTCTAGTGCTGCTGGTATATCGGTGTAATAATTATTTTATTTATTTATTTATTTTTTTCTCTTTTTGTCGTTATTGATAAAAATTCAAAATGACCAACTGGAAATATACTACAATGCTTTTTTTAAATCCAATCATTAATTAAAAATACACATAAATTACTTGGTTTGACGTTTCGTGTGTGCACTTGGTCAGTTTACATATATTTCCTTACTATAATTCACTGTTTATCGATAATTTCCCTGGTAATATTTTGCCAAATCATTTACGGATTCGTTCAAATGATTTTGCCATCTCAGCAGAGAATCTTTGTACACTTCTTTTCGGAGGGACGAATCAATGGTTTTGACCTTGAGTTTATACAGGCCCATAACAGGTTTATGGTCAGAAACCCGTACAGAAAGAGAACCATAATCCTCAGGAGTTACTCGCGAATCGCGGCCACGGTAGTAAATTCTGTCACACCATGCTGGTACGCGCCGTTTTTCAGAGGTGTCATACGTATCAGTTCCGACATCAAACTTGTATGTCGGCGGGAAATTGATTTTTGCTTCTTGGAATGCGCGGAGACGATGATTGGGATCCTTTTTCAGTTGCATGAGCAGCTGGTCTGCATCCAAAAGTCTTGGGTAATCTTTTTCTTGGATCATTTGGAGCGCAGTTGGTCTATGCAAATTGATTCTGTAATTCAAATCACCAGCAAAAAAACAAAATTCATGATCCAAAACCATGACACCATTACCTCCGTTGGAAAATATACCTTTTCCAATATACTTTGTATTATCAGAATCGTGCAAAAAGGGAGTTTCGAGAATTGTTTCAATATCTTTATTTCGGTTGGATGTATGGTTTTGGCCAGCTGCTAAATGACTATTGACAAAACAAATAGATGAATCATCAACCATGAGTCTGACTGCAATTCCGCCCTTGTTTCCATGGAATCCACCGAGACCTGTTTTTGTTTTGCCGGACTTAATACTTCTGATTCGAGACGACTCACCTGCTTTCACATACACGCAGGTAAACAATCCAACCATGTTCGATGAATGAACTAGATTATAGTTATCAGCAAAATATGCTGTGACCTCACGTCCCAATCTATCTTGCCAATCTTTATACTGGTGCGAAATATGCGTGGATGTTGCTACCTTTTGGTATTTTTCCTTTTTATCCTTTTTCGATTTGAACATTGTTTTTGCTGTAACTGATTTGTTGTCCAGCTCCACGAGCTCTTGGAACCCAAACACAATAATCTCTGGCCCATTCTTGTAATCCGGACACGCACGATTAAAAGCAGTGCTCAAAAACATGCGATCATAGTCTGTACGATCAAGATCAGAAGGGCGTGCCGCGCCGGCGTTCCAAGTGACGTACAATACGCCAATGTCATCAAAAGAACAGAATTCGGAATCATGTTGATTCATATCATTCTCGATCCAGTCTGTTTTGAGCAAACCATCCCAAATCAACATTCCTTGTTCCGAACTGACAGAAATTACAGGCATATGTGTCATTTGCGGAGACGAGAAAAAGGACTTTTCGTTGGAAACTATGGCGCGAACAGAAGATTCGTGTGCTTTCCACTCTTTAATAATCTTCCATGGCTTCACACCGATATCTACAACAAAAATAGTACCAGATTGTGATCCAACCCACAAATGAGAACCGACACCAGACATGCTTGCAATTTTGTGAAGCGCAATGTTCACTGTCTCAATGGCAACTCCTTTGGATCTGGAGAAAACGGTAATTGTACCATCATCATGGCCAAAAAACACGTAATCAGGATATTTTTGGACACATGCCGCACAAGTGAATTCGCAGCCTGTTTTACCAGGGGATAGTGGAAAGCTTGGAATTGGTCTGCCAGTGATATTGAATGAGTCTTGTTGTGAGAGAGAAGGATGGTATGCACTTACCTGACGATTCTTTCCAACCCAAATGTGATCTCCAATAATACACCAAGCCTTAAAATGAGGGGTCATACGAAATACTTTGGGTGTATCATTGATGTAGCTTTCCCAAATGCATATTTTGCCGTCTTCTGAAAGAGTCCACATCGTATCGCCTACTGCTTGAATGGCCACTACGGGAAACATGTGCACATTGACTCGCTTTTGTCGGATATCAGAGACATGAAGATCAACTTCCCATAAATGGCCTTCTTTCGTGCCTAACCATACTATACGACCACACAATTCAGGATCTTTTTCAGGTTTGAACTCGATTGCAGTGATTTTGGTGTCAGAATGCGACAAAGCCCAAAATCTTTCACCAGTCAAAATGTCCATTGCTACTGTTGTGGAAGCAGATGAGAAGCATACAGTTGTTCCATAAAATCCAATCGCGTCAACTTTTCCTCGGCTTGAAATTTCATGCAAAGGACCACCAAATATAGGCGCGCGACGATTAGATTGCGAAAAATCTGGATATTGCATGTTTTGAGAAGAAGCCGCAAGAGCAGTAGGGGATCCTTCGTCTGAATCGCCCGCACCATCTTCAGATGACTGATTGTCAATACTGTTTATGCTGGCATTACTATTGTTGGAAAAGTTTGTACCATTAACCGCGTTACCACCAGTACTCCGCCTAGTAGGTGGAGGGTGTAGTAATGACATTTGAGATCCATATGTTGAAGAAGATACGCCGTGACTGCCAGTACTTGCTGTAGAGTCGGAAATACGACGAGGGGGTGCAGGAAAATAGTCTCCACGTTGAGGTGGTGGTGGAAAACTGGTAGGATCAGGGAGTGAGCTTAGAAATGAAGGCGAAACTAAAGGCACTGCAGCCGGAATGAATTGGGAATTTGTAGGAAGTGCTATTGTTCCTGGATGTGCAGAGGAAGGTGGAATTGGTGTAGTAGCTGAAGGCGGCATGAGTGACAAGGTTTGAGTAATAGGAACTGCAGTTACTGGTACGGGAGCTGCCATGATGGGTGCTACATGATTCGGGGCCATATGGGCTACGGGTATTGGCGCAGATACCTGTTTCTGTACTGGAATCGATGCTGGTACTTGTACTGGTACGGGTATGTGCACTAGTGGTGTTGGTGTTACTGAATTTACTGGTACTGGTGCTACTGGCGCTGGAGCCACAAAATTAGGTGGTACTTCGGAGGTTTTGGGAGAAATAGCACGGGGAGGAACGATATATGACTGAGCTTGCAAATCATCGCGTAAAATGGAACTTGGAACTGGAGATTTAAGCTTTCGAGAGGGTGGTGGTGGCGGTGCTATGGGGGATGGAGGTGGTTTGATTTCGGCCCCTAAATGATTTTCCAGGCCATGAGAAACTGGTGTCGATGGTTTAGGATGATGCAATGGTGGTGGTGGAGGTGGAGGCATCAGTTTAGAGCTGTCTACTGCAGCTACAGCATATGATGACCCGCGTCTATGTATGGAGTGAGCAGCGGTGTTTGATGAATAAGGATCAGGTGTTTTCGATCCGGAATTAATGGCATGATGACGTAGTGGCGGTAAAAATGATGTTGGGGCAGGTGAAAGAAAAGATGACGGCTCGGCAGTCGTGGGCTTGGTTTGATTAAGATCTGACGCAGAATCTGCAGCAATATTGGATTGCATAGGAGGCGGTGGAATATGAGCGGACTTGGGTCCTGAGGAAGGAATGGGGTCATTTTCAGGTTTGTACAAAGGCCTCGTTGGGGTAACTGGTCTCGATGGAGGAACCGGGGGAGGAATTAAGTGCGAATTGTCTTTGCCCACCGAACTCGATCGAGCACAAATAGAGGAATGTACAGGGGTAGGAGAGGGAAAAAGTCCATTCGGGGTAGAAACGCTTCTATTTGCTTCAACCTTGTGGTCTTGACTGTTGAAATATGAGAATGATTCGGCGATAGCGCTCTTTGGACGGGTGGTATCAGAGCGTTTAAAAGCGGGGGGTATTTCGACACTTAGAGAATCTTTGGAAACGGCAGGTCTAAGTTGGCGAATGGAAGGGGGAGGAGGAGTTGGGCCACGATTAATGTTAAGATTGTCATCAGAACTATTTTCAATCCCGATAGATGGCGTAGTCGCGATAGCGGCGTTGGACGTTGATATTTTTAAACTTTTACGCGGGATTTCAGGAGGCGGCGACAAGTTCTTTCGTTCAGGAGCTTTCACGGGGGGCTTTTTTGCAATGTCAAGTTTAAGTTCGTTCTTTACAGTTTTCAAATTAGGATTGGAAGTTTGTGATTTAATAAATGAATTCAAATTTGGTTTTTGGGATGGAGGAGGGGGAACATGAGGCTTTGAAAGTTTCGACGCGTCCACAGAGGTAGCCAAATCGCTGGGCTTTTTAGACAAGTGGCTAGGTTTTTTAGAAACCACTGGCTTTGGCTTAAAACATGTTTGAGGCTTGGAACTTTGTGGGGGTATTTTAGGCTTATTGTCGACAAGAGCAGTAGGTTTTGTTTCGGGTGCTGGCGATACAGAAACAACATGGATTTCGGGTGGAGGCTGGAAACTTTTGGAAGGAACATCAGTACAAGGCTCGCAAGACGATTTATTGTGAGTTGATCCAGAATACGGGTTTGCAATAGCGGTTGGCTTCTTGAAATGGTTGGATGAAATGAATACAGATGAAGTATCAATTGAGTCAGAATATGTGCTTTTGTTATCGTTGTTGTGATCTACCTCGCTGGTATGGCTATTTCCATTGCTACCAAGATTATTGGGATTATTATCAGAAGCATTTGAATTTCGATCCTGCCGAGCAAGTTGTTCCCATTTCTTTCTTGCTTCTAATGGAGTGAGAAGTGAAGTATTATCTGTCGACATGACAATTGGTTTTCTAAAACGGCTCTCAATTCTACTAAATATAGTATGTGATCTTAGAAGATCCGATCAGCATGAGTTTTTAAAGCCGGGTATAATGCCTGCGGATATAATAGATGAAATGTAAATATCAATGGTTTTGATGAATTAGAAATTAGAATTAAAAAAAAAAGAAAAAAAAAAAGGAAGAAAAAAAAAAGAAATAACGAGTAAAAAACGATCAAAACAGAGGGAGTTTGTTGTTATTTTCAAAATTAACGGAATCTTTAACCAACTAAGTAACAAACTTTGTAACATATTTTGTCACATGTTGTGTAACTAGTTTGTGCGACACTGGTTGTAACTAATTTTAATGTGCAAAATGGCTGAAAGCCTATTTTAATCACAACGTATAGTTGCTAAAGCGATATTAATTAAACGATAGCATTACACACAGCCTCGGTCTGTTTGCTGTTCAAGATAATTTTGACGTTGATGGCCAATCAAACTCGAATTTCCTAGTCATAAGCCGGTACTCGAATATAATCGAGAATAATATGATTCCAAAAAAAGACTTTTACTTGGACTGAAGATCACTTCTCCTGAGTTTTTAATAGCTATTGTGCACTTATGTCATCATTCGTCATCAGTTATGTAATTCTTTTCGGATCGAATTGCGTTTTATACAAAGCAAAACAGTCTAGCCGCACATTGGTTTCTGGCTTGCAAACAGTTGTGACCACTCGATTTGGCCAACATTTACAAATTGTCATGGACGTTACAAAATCAAGCAAACTTGTGTTGATTCACCATTTTCATTCTATCTAGTCTGTTTAGAATTCTTAGTCTATAATTCCGATTGTTTTTTGCTAGGTTTTCTTTTTTTCTCATACCTCCTTATAAAGCTAGCAAGCCCACATATTCTTGTTGGCAAGTCTATAACCCGTACGTTCCTGGGATTCTCCCTAAACTTGACGGTCAAAATTCTATATCAGCATGGCTTCAAAAAAAATTGAACCAAGTCTAGATTTAAAAGGTTTGTGTGTGTTTCTAACCACAAAATATGTCGAGAATGTCGCTTCTGCTTAAATGAGCCAGGATTGGTACGAGGTTTTTTCGTTACACTCGACTCTTGAATTTGATATTGTGAATAGATTTTCTAATGATATATTCAAAAGTAAGATAGTAGTGAGACATATATCACGGAAATATTAATCCTAACGTTTAAAATTTTGAAATCTAAATACATTTGCTATTGATGCTGTTATGGTATTAGGTATATCCAGCAGCAAATCCAAGGCTAGGCTATTGGTGTAAATTGGTACTGGTATTACATTACCACTAAAAGTCCGAATATCCGATATTGTAAGTTATAATGTGGGTTTTGACGTATTCAAAATAAAAGATGTATAAATGCCTTGATAAATTTATCGACACAGTATAATCATCCCATGGTTTGTATTTTCTTTCATCTAATACCAAGAAAACTTGTTCAAATTAAACTTGAAATAAAAATGTTTATATTTCAGGTGTTTAATATAGATTCAAGAATGTTGCCAGCAGAAACTTGTTTATCATCTTCAAACTAGTACTACTAGTACTTACTAAGATGGCACATAATTACCATACCCAAAGACATAAACTCTATGTATAATAACTAGACCATGGACAATATGCAAAGCTTTTCACGGTGTCTTACCTCACAAAAGATTCATTAGAATAAAATAAAATAGAAACGATATTGAATCATCTAGACAAATCATCTTTGATAAACCATACAAGTCAATGTAATAGCCCAACTAAAACTACAACCTAATTCAATCCCAATTATGGTCTTGGTTCAGATTTTCAAGTACAAGTCAATATGAAAATCCGAAAACCAAATAAACACAAGTCACCAATAAAATTCAATGAAACTGAGTTGAATATGTTTTAACAAAATGATAATTTAACGTATAAATACAATTTACAAATATAAATCTATACAAAGACCCAAATCACATATACATTACACATTTTGTTTACTTCTTAGACAACCGGGTTGCAATGTTTGTGGCTTCTTCGACAGCACCTGCAACCGAACTTCTAACACTTCCCTTTTCCAAAACAGACAGGCCGCCAATGGTGGTGCCGCCAGGTGTGCAGACAGCATTTCGGAGAACGGCAGGATGGTCGCCTTGCAAAACCATTTGTGAAGCGCCATGAAGAACCTGGGCTGCACACTCTTGGGCGAGGGGATATGGCATACCCATTTTGACGGCACCATCGCTTAATGCTTCAATCATCAAGAAGCAAAAGGCAGGGCCACTACCACAAAGAGCAGTGGCAACGTCCATATACTTTTCGTCCAAAACCATAGATCGGCCGGTTTGTTCAAAGATCCAACCAATAGGACCCTTGATGTCGGTAGGAGCGCTTTCTGGGTATGATAAAACGGTCATACCGGCACCAATCTTGCTAGGGGTATTGGTCATTGCACGAACAACTAAAGCATTGTTACCGGTGAGTGCAGCGGTCTGTTCAATGGTGGTACCAGCCAACAAACTGACAATGATCTTTCCTTTGAACAACTCATTGGGAATGGGTCCGAGAACCTTTTCAACCATGAATGGCTTGCAACCAAGGATGATAACATCAGACTCTTCAACGATCTTGTTGTTGTTTCCAGCAGAGGCAGCTACCTTCGATCCAAAGATCTTTTCTAAACGTTCAACTGACTTGGGTGTGTTGACGCCAGCAAGAAATTTTGATGGTATAATAATCTTTTCGTCCTTATCTTTCTGGCTGATGTGCTCAGAAACTGCATTGACAACAGCGTTGAGAACAGCTGTGCCCATAGTACCGGCAGCAATAACGCCGAAAGTGTAGCCGTTTTCAATCTTGAAAGACATTATTGGAGAACTTTTTAAGATAAATGTAGTTGTAACAGATGGCAATTAGAGAATAAAATTGTAAAATAAAAGGCAAGTGAACAAAAGTTGGAAATGATTCATAGTTGATGTGTCACGTGGTATAGGTTATGTATATCTGTCGTCGACACTCATTTAAAGGCAGTTATCGCCGAGATTGGTGAAAAATATAAAAATGGTTGTGAAAAATTAGTTTAATGGACACACAAAATAAGTTGTATTAAATACTAAATACAACAAACATAAGGATAATAAGAACAGCTATTTCGTAATGGTTTTTTACAAATATAAAGGCTTTAAGCGAATGCAGGAATTCCAGTAATGGCTCTGCCTTGGATGAGGGCATGGATATCGCTTTGACCTTCGTAAGTTTGAACGACAAACAGGTTATGAGCGATTCTGCCAATATGGTACTCGTCACTGACACCATTGCCGCCAAAGATTTCCATCAATTTTCTGGCGTGATATAACGCGCGTTCAACGTTTTGGCGCTTAACGATGGAAATCATTTCTGGGGTAGCCAAGTGTTGGTCTTTCAATCTACCAACCTGTAGTGAGGCCATCTGACCATATGCAATGTCAGTCATAGCTTCGGCAAGCTTCATTTGGATAAGTTGGAACGAAGCTAATGGCTTGCCAAATTGTTTGCGGTCTAAAGCATACTGACGGGCCAGGCTCAGGGATTCTTCCATGGCACCAACGGCACCCCATGAAATACCAAAGCGAGCGCTATTTAAACAGGTGAAAGGGCCCTTGAGGCCGTGGACTTCAGGGAACATGTTTTCGGCGGGGATTTCGACATTGTCCATTTGGATCATACCAGTGATGCTTGCTCTAAGTGCAGTCTTGTTGGAAATCTTTGGAGTTGCAAGACCGCCAGATCCGGCATCGACCTTTTCACGTTCAACGATAAAGCCTCTGATCTTTCCGTCAAGTTTTGCCCAAACAACAGCAATATCAGCAATTGGCGAGTTGGTGATCCAGTTTTTTGCGCCATTTAATACATAAACTCCCTTTTTTGTTGGGTGGGGTTTGGCAGTTGTTTCCATAGAACCGGGATCAGATCCATGGTTGGGTTCGGTCAAACCAAAGCAGCCAACAAGTTCGCCGGTGGCAAGTTTAGGAAGGAATCTTTCTTTTTGTTCAGTGGTACCAAACTCGTTGATGGGAAGCATGACGAGGGAAGACTGGACACTCATGGCCGATCTGTAACCGGAGTCGACTGCCTCGACTTCGCGGGCAATTAAACCATAAGCCACAGAAGACACACCGGCGCACCCATAGCCCTCAATTTGCGGACCAAGAAAACCCATTTCACCCATATCGCGCATGACGTGTTTGTCAAACGTTTCAGTACGACTGTCTTCGATTACACGAGGGTACAATTGGTTGCGGGCAAAATCGCGAGCACTCTTAGAAATGGCCTGTTCTTCATCAGTCAAAAGGGTGTCGAGTCTAAATGGATTTTCCCAATCAAACACAGCTTTACCCAATGCGCTAGTGCTTGAAAAAGTTCTGCTGGCAGATCTTGGAATGGAAGTGAGTTTAGCAATATTTCTAAGAGTATTCATATTGACGATGCGGGGGTATTGATCAAGACTTGATGGATTATATTTGGATATTTGTTTTAAAAAAAATTGAAAATAACAATGAAAAAAAATAATTATAAAGAGAAGATATAAAATCAATTCGGTGAAATTGGATTTTGGAAAGCTTTTATAGTTGATAAAACCAGGATTTTACCAGCAAATGTCCAGTTACGCGCGCTCTTTAAAGTTTTTGGATCCGAAGCAAGCGGTAAATTATGTTGTGGGTTAGGGTTGTAAAGTCGAAACTACACGGCTGGATAGCGGAATCATCGTTCCGTTTAGAATCTGGGGTATGGATCAACGCTTCCTGGAAAATGTTGACAGCTACTTGTAATTTACAATTGGACAGTATTCTATTCCAATTATTATGTGAAAAACTATGGAATCAACTAGTCAAAGTCAGTTGTTTGTTTGAATGAATTGCCAACTTTACCACTCGGCAAAAAGGCCAACTTTTGTCATTTGTCGGCTATTTTTCGGATTACTTTTTACAATCTTTTTCCCGCCAGTTCTCACAAATCTTAAAAGCCTTGTACTTAATTCTAAAAGACCTCGGCGACCATTTTGTTTCGCTTCTCTTTCAGAGATGTTGGGCGATAGTGAATTCCGTCGGAGAGCTAAAGCCTTTGATAACAAAAGTTTAGGAACAGCTTTAAAACTATATTGGGTTCTTTGGCTCTCTTCTGTTTGTATAAAACGCATCAACCTGTTGATCATTGATTGTTTCGTGAGTTGATCTTGAGAACGGTGTTTGTCTTTTAGGTTATGAAGGACGGTGGAAACTTTGGTGAGTCTTGACCTGTACTGAGACTGGTCTTTTTTGTATTGTCTAGACGTTTGGCGGGCCTTACTGTTTCTGTTGGCGTACAACCACATTAATGGTACCAGGATTGTTTCTATCCAAACCCTCATCATGTCGGCAAAAGACATTTCGGGATCTACAAGAATTTTCAAAGGAGCTTGTGTCAACGAGGCCACAACGTCGCGCTTTCGATACACGTACGATTTGAGCAGTTTGGCTCGAATGTGGTTCATGGGGTTTAACGTTTTTTGAACTCGTTTGAAATGACTTTGTGATAATATCATATTTTCCCATTCTGAGGCAGTAGGAGCAATGTAATTGGTCGCCGGGTACAGTTTTGAAGAAGAAGACAAGGCTAGGTGCTGTGAGTCTACTGGAACGTGGTTTGGATATATAGAAGGATACTTCAACTCTGAAGGTTGCTCAAGATCAGACCTCAGCATATCGAGAGAATAAGCGTAAAGACGCCTTCGATTTGAATTCACACGGGATTGGGCTGGAGACAACAACAACCGTCTCAATAATTGAATTCTGCGACTTGATCTCGTTCCGGCTTTTTTCAAGCCATACTTGTTTGTAGGTAAAGATCTACTTTTACTCAGCTTAACCCTGCCATCTACATAAGATAGTAGTTTTCCAGCCAATATATGATTTTTCCGTTGGGGAATTGGAAGGTATAATTGCAAATTTTGGTGTTTATGATTTTTCTGGCTTTTCTTCATCTGTTTCTTTTGCTTTTTACGAATTTTCTTTTCAATCTTTCGAAGGCTTTTAGAATCTTTGGGAACAGCTGTTGGAATATAATAATTAGTGTTGTCCAGTCTTCCCTGAGACTGGTACATGTTTTTGTAAAGTTGTTTCTTTCTTCTTCCCCTTAGTCGTGAAGTTCGTTTTAAAGAATTTTTTTTTGGTTTGAATGATTGATCTAGTCGATGTGTATCTGGATAGTATTGGTAAATAGACTTATGTCCATGTTCATTCTCATACCTGTGAACGGCACCGTGTGAGATGTTATCAATGAACTGCAATGCCCTACGCTTTGCACTTTTGCGTGCTATAGGAGACGGATCAAGCATTCTAGCTGCAGTCAAAAGTATTTGTATATAAAAAGAAATAGATTGAAATGCGATGGAAAAGTTTTTACTAAATTGTGTAATTTAATAAAACGAAATGTCGAAATGACGTTTATTATGAGTATTGTCGTCAAATAGGATTATTGAATGAACAAAAACACGACAAGACTCAAGTATAAATTCAATTCATAAACAAAAAAAATCATATATATATATATTTACAAGCTTTTATATAGATTTGCATTTATTTCAACAACAGAACCAATGAAAGCCTATAGTTTACATTTGTAAACTCAGTTCTTGGTTTGTTTTGTTGTATTATCTACCATAAAACCGACATTTGTGATCTTCGGAAAGATCCGCGAGTAGCGAAGACCATACTTTTCTTTTTCTTTTTTTTTTCAGCCTTTCACTGCCTAAAAAACGTCCCCGACCGGTACACGAATGTTGACTTTCGGAAGCGGCATTGGTAATTCTGATAAAAGGATCTGGGTTCAAATGGACATGAGCGTTTATTTTGTTCATTTTTATTCTCGTTGTAAACATATTTAAAGGTTGAATGTCTTTGGTCGTAATTGAGTCTATGTCTTGCGTGAATCAAACTGGACATTGCCATACTTTAGCTATTGTATTAGTTTCTTCATTTTTACTTCTTTATTGATACTTACACATACACCTATTTGTGTTGATGGACATTCGCGACCGGAAAGTCATCAAGGACCGACAAGAGCACTTGTCTCCATTGACACATTTGGTTTCAGCGGTTTCACTATCGTTTGCTTTATTTCTTTTTTTGCAATATTACAACTTTTCCCTAGTGTCTTTATTCCCTGTAATCATCTTTACGTTGATGGTAGTTCCTGCTTTTAATCGTCAGTTTGGAAGAATGCCACCCCGCTTCTCTTCGCCTAAGGCTAATCCAGCTCCTTCTGCCCGGTCGGAAACTTCTCATTCTTCGTCTTCATATTCAGTACTGTCATCAGGTTCAAATTCCGCAGCTTTGACTTCTACAGCATCTTCTTCTTCTTCATTATCGTCGTCATACCCAAATTCAAATCATATTCGGAATAATGGCTTTTCTTCGATCCCGCATTCTTTTTCTTCGTTTTTTTCTGGTCTTCCGTTTTCGTCGTCTGTCGTTTCTCCTGATCGTCAGACTTTGTTAAATGTTGTTGCAGGTTTAGACGCGTACAAGGAACGAACACAGTCCATGATCAGTCGCCGCTTCGCCCTCTTTTCTAAAATGTCTTTCAAACATAGAGAACTAGCCTCAAGTGTCGGGTATCTCGAGCGTCTAGCTGCACTTGAATCCAAGGTTTCCGATAATCAACGTATTTTACAGGCCATTTCTCTGTTTGCGTTCGATTTATACAATATCCGTGAATCTGAACTTCGGCTTGCTAAACCCATTTCAAATACCACCGTTATAGAGTTGCTTCACCACTTGGTCCGTGACTGGTCGCACGATACCGTTGAGCAGAGAAACATTTTGTTCAAACCCATTTTAACCGCTCTTAATAAGGAATTCCCAATCTCTTTGAAGGAACAAGAATCACTTTTAATTGCTGCCCAATCTGCAGCTTGTACTTACCCATCCGATCCTAAACACCAATCATCAAAATGGAATACAGACCCTTTTCCTGTACCAAAAACCTCCAGATCCTCTCTCAATGTACTTATTCCGGGGTCCGGTTTGGCACGCCTTGCATATGAGACAAGTCGAATGGGATTCCAAACAGATGCCCTCGAGTACTCTTGCCTAATGGATATCGCGGCAAAATTTGTGTTTACATTTCCGGAAAAGTTGACCTTTTCTGAATCAGATCTCCCTGCAACATATTTTGATTTCTATCCTTATATCCACGACTTTTCGCATCAAGTCAGTGGCGAGTTTCAAGCACGATCATCACTAATACCCGAGTTTCATATTCCTGAATATTTGATACCAGCTAATATAAATATAAATACCAACGGTACTTGTAATGGCTCAGAAAAGGTTGTGAAACGTGAAAATGAAAAAAAAGTAACAAACTCGGAGGACGTGATTATGAAGGATACTGTTGAAAAATTTCAATCGCAACACCCACTGCTTCGGATTCCCAGTACTCTTTCTCTAGGCTACGGAGACTTTACACAATTACCTCAAGAACCAAGCAACTTTCAAAGAGTTTTCAATCATAGCCACAGTTCGGCGCCGACATCATCACATTCTTCTTCTTCAGTCCACCCGACATCTAGTAATGTAGGCAAGTACGATGCTGTTGCCACACTCTTTTTAATAGACACTGCAGAAAACGCGCTCTCTTATATAGAAGCCATCCATAAGCTACTCAAACCAAATGGAATTTGGATCAACTACGGCCCGCTTAAATGGGGAACAGCTCCCCAGGTTGAATTCACGCTTGAAGAGTTGGAAATGGTGATTGAAAAGATGGGATTCGCTATTGAAACAAGATGGGAGGGCGAAAATGAGTACAACGGCGACCCAAAATCGCTATGGCAGGGTATTTACAAGATTAGAGGTTGGACTGCGCGGAAAAGAGTGATTTGAAAAACCAAAATGTCTGTATATTATTTTAATATTGTTTTTTCTGTATTTTTTCCCCCTGTTTTATTATTATTATTGTTATTATTATTTAATGTGCTTTGTAATGTTTTTGTTTTATATCGTTTGAGCTGCCAATATGAGACCGATATTTAGCTTTAGAGCCAACAAGCAACTTTTAGAGTATATAAACATATTCAAATCATATAATAATAATAATAAATCAAACACTTTATTCAATTTTTATTCCCATTGACGATGGTTTGTAATTATCAATTATACCTCGCCTTGTTTGCAAAAAAAATGAAGCACTACCATTACATCTCAATAGGTCTACGTGGGCTACAGATGGACCAAATCCCAACATTGGAATTATGTCTTTGACGAATCAAAACAAATAAATCGAGCATCATTGGTTGTATTGGTTAAATATGTCTTTAGTTTACGGTTTCGACGTATTTGGACTTCAATCCAAAACTAATCGATGTTATCATTACAAAGATCAAAATCAGTGCTTTGTAAATATTAAGCAAGACTGGAAAACTTGAAATTTTTATCAAGCCATTTAATTTCTTTCACGTGACTAAATCGTTTACTCAACCAAAACTTTTTCAATTCCTAATTCAAACATTGTTAATTCATGAAATCCAATTAATTGAAGAACTTTATCCTTACTGATACCACTGTTTTTCACATTCTGGAAAAATGTCGACGCGTAAGTTGAAATTTGCACCCAATTCAGAAACTGCAGCTTTGTTGCAAAATGCTTCCGAAGATAACAACACTCCATATCCCGAGGATATCCAAGAAGCGTTTGTAAACTTTCAAAATTACGATAGTGTCCAGGCAGGCCGTCGTCCTTCATCTTCAGCATCATCTTTTCGTTCTCGTCAATTTCGATCTAATAGTGCTATCAGCTTTCACTCGTCGCCGCAAAGTTTATACTTTTACTTATATCTCTCACACTTTTTATCCACTTGGAACGCTAGAGTCTTGGAGTACGGTGCAACACTGTTTTTATCTTCGCTATTCCCAAAGACATTTATTCCACTATCTTTATATGCCCTATTCAGATCTCTTTCTGCTATAACATTTTCTCATCAGCTTGGTGAATATATCGATACCACAAATCGGTTAAAAGTTGTGCGCACTTCGATTGTGTACCAAAGACTGGCTGTAGCAGTCACTTGTCTGGGGTTTTGGGCAATGGATATTGATATTAATAGGTCTCGCGAGAAGTCGCCAGAAAATTCCATTTATACCTTCCAAATAGTCTCTTTGATGGTTATTATCATTGTTTGCGCATGTGTAGAGCGACTCTGTTCGACAATGAATATGGTTGCAGTCGAAAGAGACTGGGTGGTGGTGTTATCCAAGTCATCTATCCTGCACGAATCCTTTGATTTTGGCGATTTGGACTCTAATGAGTCTCAACAGGAACAAGACACATCCTCTTTGCGGTCTGAAGACACTAGAATGAATAATTCCAGAATTGTTCTTCAAACACTCAATGCTCGCATGCGACGAATCGATTTGATTTGCAAGCTATTAGGGCCTCTTGCTTTTTCATACCTTTTTGCATACTTTGACATTGTTCCTTGCCTAATGATTTTGCTGTTTTGGAACTTGGGTTCAATGTTGATAGAATACGGTACAATTGAAAATGTGTACCGTCGTTGCCTCGAGTTGCATATACCTAAAGCTCAGAAGGACGGAGATGCACCGTTGTTGGATGCTGGCGACGATGATCAGGCCTCAGACCGTAGTGTTGCTCCTAGTAACTCTCTTGGTTCACAGCGATCAATCGTTTCCCGTTTGGTGCACGATATCCAAGAAAACTTTATCCGTCCATTCAGTTTTTATTTCTCACATCCTATGGCTCTGGCCTCCTTCAGTCTTTCGCTACTGTATCTTACTGTGCTATCCTTTGGTGCTCAATTGGTATCTTTTTTGCTGTTTTGTGGAAGCACATCTGTTGAAGTAGGTTTACTTCGTACTTTTTCTGTTTTATGTGAGCTTTCGGCAACTTTCATCGCACCGTTCGCAATGCGCAAAATAGGTCCCAAAATATCAGGTTCTTTATTTGTATCATGGCAAGCACTGTGTTTACTCACCGGTTTAGTGATTGCCTGGCCAATTTTAAACTGGAATCCTGAAAACGGTCCGTTAGTGTATTTATACAAATTTCTTGACCTTCAAGGTTATATTCCGAGCTCTTATGTCACTCCATCAACTTTTCCAAAGTTTGATTTTGGCTCTTTTTCGCCGAAAACTCTGCTTTTTGGGTTTGTGTTTAGCATTGCATTCTCACGAATCGGTCTATGGGGCTTTGACTTATCGGTTCAGGTTCTTATTCAAGAGGGAGTCTCGCCTACTCATCAAGCCCGGTTCTCTTCAACTGAAGCAGCGTGTCAATCTTTCTTTGAACTGCTTTCATTTGTGCAAACTTTGATTTGGAATACTCCACAGCAGTTCAGATGGCCGGTCTTGTTAAGTGTTGTCCTTACCATTACTGCTGCTTTGGTTTTTTACTTGTTTTTGGGTAAATCGAAACGAACAAACGTAGTCAACCCCTAAACTAACAACCCTGGAAATAAACGTAGTCAACCCCTAAACTAACAACCCTGGAAATAAAAGTATAATCAAACTTAATATCTGCCATCACTTGACAAAAATAACTCAGCTTTTTCTTGCTAAAAGTCTTTTTTTCTTTCAGCTGACTGAATTCATAATCCTGTTTTCATCTTTCAAAAAAAAAAAAATTGTAATATATGTACGCGTCATGTGAAACCAGTCATTTAGCCAGAACTTTTTTCGCGACAAACTCATCTTACGTAGAAGCAAACATTGTCTATTCTTAAATATTTAACAAATCATATTCTTTTCTTTCAACCTACCAACCAGGAAGACGTAAAAACCAGTTCATATATATTATTTATATGTTTAAACTAAATCATATAATTCTCGGTTTCATTTTCCATTATTTTTTTTTGATATTTTAAACTCTCAATTATAATATGGGATCAGAACAACAAAAACCCACAAAATCAACGCCAGTTAAACAAAATGAAATATTAAATCAACGTCATAGTTCTAAACCAAAATTCAAAGATCGGACCAAAAAAAAGACTTCTTCTTCCTCTTCATCAAGTCATCTTTTTCCGCAACGCCTAGATGCATCACGACCATCTCGCGCAAACGCACAAGCAGCTTCTCGAACAGCGATCAAGTCGAAATATGGAGCGCCAATTGGAAGGCGATATGACGCAACAGGTACTCCAATTGATTCCCAATACATGGCGATGCTAGGTAGTGTACTAAAAGACAAGAGTGGGACTAGGAATTCAAATTCATCTTCAAAGTCTTTTACGCAAAACGAAGCAGTAAAACAAAGACAGCCACCAAGTGGCCCGATTCGTAGTAGAGACAGAGACAAAAACCTCACACCAGGCACTGATTCAGAACGTTTTTCATTATCTTCCGCTTTGGCAAACACTATCAGAGATTCACAGCAACATGAAAGCAAATCAGCGACCACGACAAAAAAGTTACCGTCATCAGCAAGAAGACGGCTGCAACAGGAAAACAAAAATAAAGAACAAAATATACCAAAAGACGAAAAGGTTAAACATCAGGATTCCGTCAAAGGTTCGAATTTGACTTCACCATCTCATATCACACCTAACATGAAAGAAAGTCAAAAACACAATTTCGATAATACAGATGAAAAAGAAGATGATCAGGAAGATTCTGAAGAAGATAGCCAGTTGGAATGGGAGAATGTTGGCGAGGAAGATGATAGTGAGGAAGATGCTGAATTCGAAGACATTTTGGATATGAATTATGATCATGAACAGAGCGATGAAAACGATTCAGACGACGAGGACGAAAAGGCCCGCCGTAAACGACATGAACTTGCTGTTGAAGCGTATAAAGCTCAAGCCAAAGAAGTGTCAGAAAAATTAACCATTGTTCTTGGGCCCAATAACGCCAATGAAGCCAGAGGCTCGGACCAAGCTTCTGTATCGTCCAGATTTATTCGTCCGGATCTCTCAAATAGTAAACAGACCAAAAAACGTGGGGCTACTACACTTTCGAAAGAGGAAAAGAAAGAGCGCTTAGCAATTCATAAGCTCCACTTGATTTGCTTACTTGGCCATGTCAGAGTACGCAACGCTTGGTGCAATGATCCTTCAGTTCTTGACAAGCTGAGGAAGCTTTTGCCAAAATCCATACGCAAAGAATTAAAACCGAATTACAAAAAAGTCAGAAAGTACAATCAAGAGACTCAGGACTTGATGTTATCTCGAACGCTTTTAGATGGTTTGAGACATGCAATGGTCTACTGGAACGATCATCTTTTTAATACTGCTAAAGAACGAGGTATGAAAAATGTATCTTGGTCCGATATTTATAAAAAGGTAAGTTTTAAAAGATCAATTTGCTTTGGCTGTTTATTCAAAATTGAGATGAAATCAAAACAGAAACTAATAAAAAAAATTTCACATATAGGATCGAATTGTTGAATCAAAGGTTGATAAAAAAAGATTTATCAAACTGATAACAAAACGATTTAGAGGATCCCGCGACTTGGCAACACAAGCATTTTGTTCTCTTTTACGAGCTGAAGGCATTCCCGCCCGTCTTGTGTGTTCATTACAGCCCTTGGACTTTACGTCTAATGTTCCCATTGTTGGTTTCAATTTTAACACCACCGATGGCCAGTTCAAAACAGAAGCAAAAAATGATCAGGACGACAAAAATAAACAAGATATGAATGAGTTTGGTGCTCCTGTTAACAACGTTTGTAGTCCCCATCCCATTTATTGGGTTGAAGTTTGGGACAGATATTTAAAACGTTGGATATCAATTGATCCGTCAGTGACGGAACATGTTGAAGTAGCCTCGCTACGTAAACACTCCAAGTTTGAACCAAAACTGAACGACCCTGCCAATAACATGAGATACGTATTGGCGTTTGACGTCGATGGTACTATAACGGATGTAACTCGCCGTTATGCTTATTACTACAATGCAAAAGTTTACCATAAACGTATCACATCTACAGAAGAAGGGCAAGAATGGTACAGAAAGCTATTGGAACCTTACAGACACAAGATACCATCATATCGAGATAAGCTTGAACAAAAAGAAATGGAAGATCGCCACAATATCGAGCCTTTGCCCAACCGAATCCAAGATTTCAAAAACCATCCAGTATATGTTCTTGAGCGCCATTTGAAGCAAACCGAAATTTTGGAGCCCCGAGTTCCTTGTGGAACACTTGCAATTAAAAAATCTGGCGGTTTGGCTTCGGCAGTCCCAGCAGTTTTAGACGCCAACTCAGCATCATCGTCATCATATTCAGCTTCGTTGATCAGAGCTGGGGCAATCAACAACCAAAACCGAACCCACACATATCCTGGATCATCAAACAATCATAACGCTATTGCCATTGCCGCAGCAGCTGCATCTTCATCCACTGTCGAGTATGTTTATCGTCGCAGCAACGTCAAAGAAGTTCGTAGTGCGCGCAGTTGGTATCAACAAGGTCGTATTTTGAAAATTGGAGCCTTTCCCAAAAAACATATTACTCGCAAGAAAACGGTTGGCGGGTTGCCTGTTGGACTTCGAGGTAGTACCTTGAGAGACCTTGACAATGATGATATGCTTAGTGACGACAATGATGACGAAGACAATGGCCAAATCGAAGTTGGACTTTATTCATATGACCAAACAGAATTATATGTTCCGCCACCACTTGGTCCAAACGGCGAAATTCCGCGAAATGCCTACGGGAACATTGACGTTTTTGTTCCATCCATGATCCCCAAAGGTGCAGTTTTGCTATCTGAACCCCGCATCGACATTGCTGCACGGTTGATTGGTGTTGATTACGCAAAGGCTATTGTTGGCTTTGATTTTGGACAAGAGGCGGCATCCAAACGTGCAGAATGGGAGGCCAAACGTGTGGGTCGCGGAATACTCAGTATAAACAATGGAGGAAGCGCACATAGAGCTTTGGCAAGGATTGGAGGAATTGTGGTTGCCAAAGAATATGAAGAGGCAGTGTTGGCGGCATACTCTCAATTACAGGAAGAGCAAGAAGAAGAAGACAAACGGCAGGCAATCGCACAGGCATTGTTGAGATGGCGAAGGTATTTGCTGGCTCTGAGGATCAAGGCTCGTTTGAATGAACAGCACGGAACTGTGGAAGATTTGGAAGTAGAAGAACAAAGATTGAGACAATTGATGGAACAGGAAGAGCAAAAAAAGCAGCATGAGCTTTTTGGAACTGGAGAACTCGACAGCAGACAAAACGAAGTTGAAGAGTATGACGGTGAAGAAGGAGATGACGGTGAGGGAGGGTTTATTGGAGAGACTGGATATGGAGAGCACAATTATATTTCAGAGTCTGGAAAAACCGGAGGGAATTTCAAAGAAGATGAGGGTAAAGGACTTGACGATATTAACAGTGAGGAAGAAAAGCCGTTCATTCCAGATGAAATTGACGATATGGATGGAGGTTTTTTGCCTGTTAAGAATGAGGATATGGATGGAGGTTTCTTGCCTATTGAAGATGAAGATATGGATGGAGGATTTTTACCTGTTATCGAGGATGAAGATATGGATGGAGGATTTTTGCCACCGCCGTCAAACTTGAGCGAGACCAACGACGAAAAACAAGATGATAATGCACCAGAGAATTCTTTTTTGATACCAACTATCAAATTAATCAATAACGACCCAGATTTTGGACGTGATGACCATTACACTTATGATCCAACAGCTCAGCGCACCTGTCTTTCTAAAGACCAAAATACGGCTATAGATACAGCTTCAGTTGTAAAAAACGAAAAGTTTGTGGTAGAAGATACCAAGCCTCTATCATTAAGCGAGCTTTCAAAATTCAACAATAAAGCTAACCGGTCAGATACCGACTCTTTTTCGACATCTTTTTCAAATACACAGAAACTAGGCTCTTTTCACACATCTTTTACAGATACACAGGATACGGGTTTTTCTAGTCTTTCTAGAATTGAAGTTCCACAACTCACAGAACTTGGATTTGATGATACTGACCAATCTTCGCTGTCTGAACTTTCTTCTTCTGATTACGACGATATCGAAATCACAGACTACAAACCATCTACAAACAAAGACGAAAGTGACAAAGGAAAAAAAAAAGACAGATATCCAAGCACAGGAACTTTAGGCTATGATTATAACAGTGAATTAGATCCAAAGGGAAAGGGAAAGGCTCGTGTTGCTGTAGTCAAGATTGAAGATAATGATGGAGCACAAAGATCAAACTTGACCAAGAAGCGAAAAGCATTAGAATGCGACTTGAACGCAAAGGTTTCAGGAGGCAAACGGAGTAGACATGGAGATTCAGGAGAGAAACGAACTGATAAAAAAGGTACAACTAGTGACGAGTTTGATAGCGAAGACTCTGCGTGCGCACTTGAAATGGCAATACAGGTGTCGTTACAAGACCAACATGGAGTGGCAGACAATAACGATGGCTTTCACATTGGAGAGGAGCAAGCCAAGATTGTAAACAAAACTGCGAAACCTGAAGAACCAGTGTCGGGTGGTACATATGCAACAAACAACGACAAGATAGTTTTAATCTCCTCGGACAGCCAAGATGAAATACGCTTAATGGCGCCAAAGGTCGATAATAAACAACAGGATGGCTCCAGCCCTGCTAAAGCAAAGAAAGAAACCAAAAGGAGTGACAATCAAAACAATCCCAATAATCTGAGTGTATTGACTGATTCAGAGATTGGCGAAACTCCTACAGGTTCCCAGCCAGATGTTTTGAATGAGACATCTGAAGATGATGGGGAGCCGAACAGTAGCAACGATGATACAAACTATGAAAGTTATGAAGAGGAGGAAGATGACGATTTGATTAGTGAATCGGATTTGTTGGATGCCTTTGATAATTAATGGGTGTTGGATTGTGTTTCTATTTAAATTTTATAACCAGAGATGAGTCAACAATTCACTTGTACATATAATGAGAAGGATTTTTTTTTTCTTTCTTTTTTTTTCAATAAATTTTAATTATAATTAGAGAGATAAAGCTTTCTATTAAAGGATTGCTGATATGTCTCTGAATCATTGTACTAGGCCTAAAATCCGACACGAGAATTAATATTAGTACAGATCAACCGATACAATTAGGATATAATTCCAAGAATTGTAAACCTTAATACAGAGCAGCTGTTATTTTATAGGTAATGGTATTTGAGTCATGCTGCATTTTATTTTATTTATCCTTCTTCATATCCCGAGAACTGATTGGTTCGGAGAATGGTGTCAATGTTGGAAAGAAAAGTTATAAAATACTTTTTACAACAAAAACAGCAACATTGAATTTATTGAGATGGAACAACGAAGCCGTCGAAATAAAAAGCAGTTATGATCACATCGGGTCTTTTTTATAAAAAAGTGTTGTTTCTACATCTCAATGCATGTTTCGTGTATTTTCTAGTCATTGAACTGTCAAAACCTTGAATGTATTTGGTTCCTACAATTAACAACCATATGTCGTGATACTGTATACATTGAATATGGAAGCGATGTGTTTATCAAGATGTAAAAAAAAGACATTTCAGAAGTCTCTTTACAAAAACTCCATTGATATCAGGTTTAAAATGACTTGTTTTTGTAGTTTATGTTTGAGCAACGATGGTGACAATCAGTTACAACTCGGTAAGGTACAGTCTGTATGAATGGGACCAAAGTGATAAGCAGTCATGTTTTTGCAAATATAAAATAGCATAAAAGTAACAGAATGAGATTTATGAGCAAATTAACGGTTTCAGATAATTAATATAGTTAAAATAAATTTGAATACTCATTTTCAAAGAATTTCAAAATCTGCTGTGTTGGTTTAATTGGTCTACAAGTACTCGGAAATTTTTTCAATTATCAAAAAGCCTGACAAATTGGAACCAACCATTCAAATTATACCAAATCAGTGAAATTCTGGCATTTAGAGAAAGAATTGAGTAAACTTCTTATTTGCTGATGAACCATACATGCCTGGTCATTACGGATGATTCGTCAATTCAATCAATGGAAATGGATTATGTAGTCGTCAGATGCGCATTCGGGAAGCTATAACAGACATGTCTACAATGTCAAACGGCACAAGGAATTGATGTTGATGAATGGATTCAACGGCATCAATTGAAGAATCGGAAATCTTTTCAAGTTGTTTGTAAATTGAATCTGATAATCATATCATTGTGAGTTTATTAAGTCTGGATGTTTGGTTTTACCTATTTTTCAATTTTCATGTATGTTTTTTTTTATTTTTATTTTTTTAAATTTTTGTTACACACTCCATAAATAGTAAAAAAAAAAAAAAATTCCAACTTGTTCTTCATATTTTTTTTTTTTTTTTTTTTTTTCAAGATTCCGTGACTTTTTTCTTTTTATTATTATTTTTTGTTTCCAACCAGAACATATTTCAATTCTTGACCAGAATATTTCATTTGCCTCATACATCATTTGTCTATATGCTTATGAATTAATATCCAGGCCATCCCGACCATGGCAAACTTTCATAATCTTCCTCTTGGTATCCATCTAAAACTAGCAACGTATCTCAATGTCCAAGACAAAATCTCTGTCAGCCAATCCTGTCGTGCAGTTCGTAATCTCTACAGAAATGCCTCTTTCCAAAACACATATGTCACTGGCTACGAAAAACCACAGGCCCGAATGCTTATCCGTACCGGTGACCTGGGATACACTATTCGCGCCATTCCTTTTTATGTATTCACTGAACCTGATAAGTATCACTGGTTTGAACGCAGTTCCATTGTTCATCTCATGGTTGGCCCAGAATCAGACTCACGCTGGCAACAAGTCATTGACCAAATTGTCGGCGATACAAAGTATATCCAACTCAAGCGCGTCGAGTTTGACTTTACGCTCAGTGCCCCCGAAATTGAAGAAACAGTTGTGCCTCCTGATACCGACCTTTTTAAGGCAAACCTCTTATTTCCTGCTCACTTTGATTACTTCTTTCCAATGGGAGACTCAATTCTTCCATATCATATTGTAGAAAGCATCTACTGTTCGTTATCCCAACCTCCACGATACATGTCTCCTGATCATAACTTTGATAACCTCAAGCTTTTAGTTATTCGTAAACTGCCACCTTCGTACTACCAAGGTCTGGTCCACCGACTCAACAACACAGATATCTGCAAAAACCTCAAACTTTTCATTGCCTACCACTGGATCAATCTTTCTCAAAGCCAGCCTACCATTGATCCAACTATTTATTTTTTTGCTGAAATCAAACCTACGTTTGCCTGTCACATTGAATTCTTTGCCAGCAACAATAGTGATGGAACACCAATCACTGCGTCTATCCAGCTACCCCAGGTAAGTAGCATTTCCTTCAATTCCAAAATTTCAGAAGATCCCCAAGGTGAAGACATATCCCGAGATCCAAATATCCTATCGCCGTTTCTTAAAAATTTACAGATACCCTCCCTCAAATCTATAGAAGACCACCGTGTTTTATTTCTAGACAACTTTATGTTTGACACTTTGGTCCTTAACAATATCACCAAATTAATCTTTTCTCCCCGAATAATTCCTCGTCACATTTATAAACATTTGCCAACTACCTTTAAAAACTTCAAATCATTACGGGAACTTCACTTCAATATAAGCTCGCCTCAGCTCAACAGCGGCAATAAAGTCATTCATTATTTTGGCGAGATGATGATGTAGATTTTTCACGACTACATTAATCACCAAAACATTGACGCTGAATATATGGCTCAGAAAGTCAAAACCAAGCTATCGCCATACACAAAAGTTAGTCAGGATTTGATCAACGGAATTAGCGAAGCCGTGTTTCATCCTTTGTCTACTAAGAAGCTGGAATGCGACACTTCCTCTATACCCGCGTCTTTGCAAGATGGTTTGGATGATTTCCGGATATACGAATACATTTTTCTGCATCTTGTACTTTTGCCACGACTTGAGTATTTATCACTTGATTATTATCGAGACACATATCCTTCTTTGCAATTGTACTACGTTCTTCATAGGCTCAAAAGCATCAAGCAAGTCTTTCTACGCTCATCCAACAACGATTGGAACAAAGCCCCAGTGCCTTGGATCATCACCACCCTTCCTTTTCAAGAACTGTTTCCAATAGAACTTTTTCGCCGGTATTATCCTCGCGATAGTGGTGTTTGTTCGTATATAATTGACCTGGAACAGCGGAAGAAATATGAACCTTCACTGGCGACTGCAGCACTCAACAACATTCCCCAACGTGAATATTTGATGAAAAAGGCTCGCGCGTGGGTGAATGGCATGGCATGGGCCCATCCTTACTGTGACAGTATGGTTGAAGAATTTCAAGGATGGTTATAAAGAGAAAAAAAAGTAAAACGGCAAAACACTGGAACATTGATGTTATTAGATATATCAACTTTTATTACTCTTATTGCTATTTTTTACTATTATTTTTATGTCTATTATCATTGGCTTTTTTTTTTTTTTTTTTTGTTATACATATCATTACCATTAATATCATTATTATCATTACTATTAATATTATCGCTATCACTTTACATTTATCAACACTGAAAACAATCAAGACTCGATACTGTTCAATCTTAGAATTACCAGTTTGGCGGCCGTAGCCATTTGAGCCATGAATCATACCGCGACTCAGATTACATAAGCAGACACATACGTTACACATATATATATTACCATTACATCATAGTGACATTGCACATGTATTACGACAAACCTAGCATGTGATATTTCATTCCATGTCATGTCACCAGCACGGCTGACTCTTTCAGTTGCCTTGTCTGTAATAAAGCCCAAACTCTCAAGCTTTTTTTTGCCAAATTTTAGTTTTTCTATGCAACAGAATACAATAAATCAATACAAACTTTTTTTCTATTATCAACATTCAAATACCCAGGCATATATTTATGTATACCCACCAATACATTCTTATCAGCACAATCCGATTCAATGGCATCTCCTCGCCCAATTAATAACAGCGTTTCCAAAAGCCGGCGCATGTCTAATCAGACCTTGACTGAGTCGCCGTTCCGTCAATCGGCACGTTTTGGAACTCCTCCTACTGGCAGTATTCGGAACTTTCCTTTTGGTTCTAACACAAACTCACGCCGCACATCTTTCGATAACCTCTCGGGCCTTAATGCCAACGGTGTTGATATTCCAACCGTTCCAGTTCTTTCGGGATCTTTTCAGTCTGGGCATCACAACTTGGCCTCGTCTTACAGTGCAACTGCCGGGGGAATAGGAGGTGCTGGCGGTAGTAGCGCCATTCGCAGCACTACACCATCGGTTTATTCTCTAAACGTCGATAATCCCGATCCCGAAATCGTCAAAGTTGTTGGAAGGCACTTAGTCACTGACGAGGATATCTCTTCCTCTTACAAAAGTCAAACACTTGGTGTTCATGGTGCTACGGATGGCATTAATAAAGGAGGTAACTCATCTTCTGCTTCGGGGATACCCTCGGCAGCCAACACCAACGGCTCAGTCTTGAAAGATAACAACTCCACCTCTGGTGATTCTAATGGTGTCGATAGAGGAAATAATGAGTCGTCGTCTGCTTCTGGAAATAATCCTGAAGAATCATTTGACTCTCTAAGACTCCAAGGTGGTGACATCACCAGACAACTTTATAAATGGCAACAGGACCACGAGCCTGATTCTTTACGTGGTCGCACCAGACAAAAGCGCTCAAAATCTTTCGATATGCCTCGTCCTATCAATCCAGACACTCAAAATATTCGGGTTCCCGGAGGCTTTCGTAGAAACTTTATTTCTCAGCGTGCCCAAGAACAAAGTCAGGCTTCACCTAATTTCCTCACTAGAAACTTCATTGAATTCCTGTCGCTCTATGGTCATTTTGCCGGTGAAGAGCTTGAAGAAGAAGACGAGTACGATGATGACGAATATTCTTCAGACGATGTCATTGATGACCATGGAGTCCGTCGCCGCGGCGGAGATGATGGAGAACCAGATGAGGAAACATCTCTTCTGCCCCGTAACAAGGCTGGAAAATCAACTGCTCCTCCCGCCAATGCCACTGCCACCAAGGCTGTTTTGTTGTTACTCAAAAGTTTTGTTGGAACTGGCGTCTTATTTTTGCCTCGCGCTTTTTTCAATGGTGGCATTTTGTTTTCAACTGTCCTTCTTGTTCTCGTGGCCTTGTTGTCGCATCTTTGCTTTATCTTATTGATTCAGTCGAAAAAGGCTGTCGGTGTTTCTTCATTTGGTGATATCGGAGGCTCGCTATATGGTAAAGGCATGCGACAATTGATTTTGTTCTCGATTGTTCTTTCACAGATTGGCTTTGCCGCCGCGTACATTGTGTTTACTTCTGAAAACTTGCAGGCATTGATTCTGGCTATAACCAACAACCAAAAGCTAGTCAACATTGAAACTTTGATTTTCCTTCAATTGTTGATCTTTTTACCGTTGTCAATGGTCCGTAATATTGCAAAGCTTTCCGTCACTGCATTGGTCGCTGATTTTTTTATTTTATTGGGTCTTTTGTACCTGTACTACTGGGGCGGAATGACGATTGCCCGATTTGGCGTTGCCGATGTGAAACTATTCAATCCACGAGATTGGACACTTTTTGTCGGTACTGCTATTTTTACCTTTGAAGGCATTGGCTTGGTGATTCCGATCCAAGAGTCCATGAAGAAACCCAAGCAGTTTACAACGGTTTTGGCAGGTGTAATGATCGGCATTACGTTTATTTTTGTCTCGATGGGTGCATTGTCGTATGCAGCATATGGATCAAATGTCAAGACTGTGGTCATTTTGAACTTACCTCAAGACAGCAAGTTTGTAAACATTGTACAATTGCTCTATTCTCTTGCGATTCTATTGTCAACCCCGTTACAATTGTTTCCTGCTATCCGTATTTTGGAAAACGGCCTGTTTGTTCGCAGCGGCAAGTACAATGTCAAGATCAAATGGCAAAAGAACATTTTTAGATTTTTTTTGGTCTTTTTCACAGCATTCGTTGCCTGGGGTGGTGCGGATGATCTTGACAGGTTTGTCGCGTTGATTGGATCATTTGCCTGTATTCCCCTCGGATACGTCTATCCACCATTGCTCCATTTGAAGTCGTGTGCAAAGAGTATACCAGCCAAGGCGATGGACATTTCATTGATTACTTTAGGCATGTTTTCAATGATTTATACCACATACTGTACTGTTTCTAGTTGGATTTCTAATCCCTAAAACAGACACTGAAAGCATCAAATTAAAGCATTCATAAATGCTTACAATTGACAATACAATATACATTGTGTTTAAAATCAATGCAGACTTGTTTCGCCATTGCTACTATATGGTTTCCAGTCCTAACCAAAGTAATTTTATAGTTAAATACAAGTCTCAAAGTCTAAGTCTTAAATAGTACTTGTAGTTGTATGTATAAGCGTGGTCGCGGCTGTTTTTGGCAAAGCAGCCAAAAGATTGAGTTTCATTTTTTCCTATTTAACGAGATTCTTGGATTTTGGATTTTCCGTAAATCTGAATTGGGAATCATAAAACAGTCCAAAAAAAATTTATTTGTTCCCATTTCGTTAATAGGCAAGGCTTTGGTTTTGTTAAATCTTTGACTGACTCGAAATACGTTGTAGCAAGGTCTTTGATTTTTCATGCTTGGATTATTTTTATTTTTATTTTTTTGAAAATTTAGTGGCACGAACTTGATAATTAAAAGATCTCCACCAAGCCAATGAATGAACAAAAACCTCCATATTTTGATTTTTTTTAGTTGATCAGTGAATGTTGTTTATAATCTTTTTATTCCTTTGCTTTGATAATACTGATACCAATTACTTTAAACCCTCATTTTTACCAAGTGTCTGTATATCACAGATAGAGATACCCTCGTTGTTTGGTCGACATCTTTTACTTTTGATAAAGAAACAATATTCATTAGAAGCACTGTAACTATTACTGTCCGATATTTTGCGGCCGTCAAAAATGGAAGACGAGCATGCCAATTCCTTTCATTTTGACTATGGCTCTTTTAGAAACGAGCATTCCTCAACCATCACCGTTAAATCTAGTCGTTCTTTTGTATGTCCATTTCTCCAAATTATTCTTTCCAGAATTATACTAATCACGTTGCTAACTTTCGTTGACTTGCATTTCCAATCCATGTTTTGGTACAGAAAATAAAGGAAAAAATTGGTAAAGGTGCTTATGCAACAGTGTACCGTGCCGAGTACGATAACGGCGAATCCATAGCGGTCAAGTCTATTGATACCTCCGGTATTTCGCACGAGAATCTGGATTTGATCATGATAGAAGTAAAGCTGCTTAAGAACCTGGATCACCCAAATATCGTCAAGTACTATGGGTTTAAGCAAACATTGAAGCATGCCAACATCATTCTGGAGTATTGTGAAAACGGATCTTTGGCTGATATGTGCAAAAAGTACGGGAAAATTCCCGAACATATAGCTGCTCTTTATGTCGAAGATGTGCTCCATGGACTGGTGTATCTTCATGACCAAGGTATCATTCACCGAGATATAAAAGGCGCTAACCTTCTTATTTCTGCTGAGGGTGTTATCAAATTGGCGGATTTCGGCGTCGCAACTTCTGCAAAGCTTGACGGAAACTGTACAGTTGTCGGAACGCCACACTGGATGGCACCTGAGATCATTGAATTGAAGGGTGCTTTGAGTGCGACAGATATCTGGAGCTTAGGATGCACGGTCGTCGAATTGTTGACTTGCCATCCGCCATATTACAAAAAACCAGCAATGGTCAGTGCTTTTGCCATTGTAACTGAGAATACCCCACCTATTCCAGATGGTGTTTCTGAAAGTGCTACAGATTTCTTGCATTTGTGCTTCATTAAAGAGCCGAAATTTCGAGCTTCAGCTAAGCGTTTATTACGGCATCGATGGATCACTTCGGCGAAAGAACTCACTAATAAAGCCATCAGATTTGATGACGCTGTCAAGCTAGTCAAGGACTGGAATAAAGCTATGCAAGGGTCTAAAAAAGCAAAGGTTTTGGTTTCTACCATTAAACCCACAATCCTGGATGATAATAGTGCCAATTTATCAACTACAACAATACCTCCAACAAATTGGCAGTTCTATCCGTATTCATTTCTGAATGAAAACTCTTCTTACAAAGAAAAATCAAATAATGAGTATTCATTTTCGGACTTGGAGGGCGATATCGACCTATCAAAGTTTTTAAGAAAGTATAATTATAAACCAAAAGGTGATGAAACGTTGAAACGACAAGATTCCGGTACACACAATGAAGAGACAACTGAAACAAATCACCCACAACAACCAATAAAAAGCAGTCAAAGTCGACATCACCACACCAACTCCCAACAATCACGAACAAAGTCTTTGGCAGCAGCGCGTTCTCCTTTGAAACTTTCCAAGAATGCTAGAACCTATGTTGAAGAAGACGATGAGCAGCATTGGTCAGATAGCTTTGTTTCTAATGATTTGACGGAACGCACATTTTCTCAACGCATTGAGGATTACAACAGTCATCGCCATTCTACATTACTGCGATTCAACCAATCTAATCGGAATTATCCAGAACATTTGGATCTTCAAGAGGATGATCAGTGTTGTACAACTACTCCGTCGTCTCCATTTCCAATATCTTCAGAGAACTTTGACGCAGAGATAGAAGATGCCTTTGACCACAACTCGCTTGATTCAGAATACCAGCTCAATCTTCATGTATTGGCTAGTCAAAACATTGAGATCCACGAAATTGCAGCTAAATTGAAGCCTCTGTCCATTTCCACTCAAGATCTCTCACATCATTTAAATTCCCTAGTTTCTATTCTTACTTCCCACCCGAAAACCCAAACCAGTCTCGCGAAATGCAACCCGTTAGTCCCCCTTGTCCAAATTCTCGACATATACCAGGAAGAGCATGCCATTATTATCAATGCTTTAGATGTGCTGTATGTTTTGCTCGGAACCAGCTCTTTAATTATCCAAAAGTTTTGTTTGTTGGGGGGTGTTCCTTCACTTTTACAGCTAGCCGATATCCACAATCCTTTGCATATCCGCTATAAGGCATGTCTGATTATTGAAAAGTTCCTCGAAGCTAGCAAGTTTGCAACGGGTGTGATTCTTGCTAATGGTGGGATTTCGACACTGGCTCAATTTGTTAATGAAATCTTTGGAGAACAAGAGTGTTTACGTTTAGTCGAAGTTGGAATCAAGGGAATTTTTTCCATTTTTAAAATGCAAGGAAAAAGTCTAATCAGTGAGCTTGGATACCAGTTATCTCAGTACCAAATTCTGGGCTCGTTGGTTTTTGCTTTGGACCATTTCTTTTGTTTGAAGCAAGACATTTTTGATTTGGCGATAGATAAAAAAACACATGCTGCTGTTACTCGCGCAAGCAACGTTGCAGATATTGTTGAAAAGCTTATATCGATTTTTGTGGTGTTTTCTAAAATGGAAAGTGATGTTCGGGACAGCATGTTAGATAGTACGCTTTTTGCAAAACTTTTTAGGCTGGTCAAACGCATGGAACCATTCCAACAAGCTCGTTTGCTTAAGTTTTTTCAGTCCTTATCCACGACCCCACAAGGCGTTGATACCCTATTAAAGGCATCGGCATTCAGGCACTTGATTAGTATTTTGAAAAAGGCCAAGACTAGTGATGTCAATTCTCAGCAATACTTGACAATAGGCGAGTGTATTTTTTCAACAATCCAAAACATGTGCGTCATGGTGCCTGTGAGCTCTAAACACAAACTCAATGATTTAGTTGATACTGATGCCATTCCATACCTACGCGAAGCAGCCGATATATCATCGCCATTGAAGAAATATGCTCTTGACATACTTTTCAAAATCATAAACTTGCATTCGCAGCCCAGTGTGCGAACTACGTTTTTGCATGAAGGAATCTTGCAACTTTTTTTGAAATACGTAGCTGACCCTTCTGCCTGGCAACCATCGGCATATGATGCAATTTCAACCTGGCTAGAGAATGATAGACATGAACTTGAGCCGGAACTTGTGAAATTGCAAGTGTCAAAAAAGCTGGTTCAGGGCTTGGGTGTTGCATCTATTGAGACGGTATTTGACTATTTTTTAAAGATGATTATGTCGAGCAGCCGGTTTTGTTTTAGTGTTGCAAGTTCAGAGGAACTTTGGGCCATAATACACAAGCGGTTACAAACCGACGACCCTTTTGATCGGCTGATATTGCTAAAAATTGTGCGAGCGATTTTGGATAACGTGAAATGTATAGATGCCGCGCACTACTTTTGTCGGAAACTTGGTGTGGAGCGAGTGATTGAGACTCTTGCCCAAAAAGAAACGGCAGTGCTTGTGAAGGCTCTTTCGGACGATATTTTGAAGAAACACTTTTCAGCGGTCAAGCTTCCGAGCGACGAGCCAAAATATGTGATTACTCATCAGACTCCTACGAGTTTTAACAATGCATTTTTTGGATCTGGATCAAATGGATCTGTGAGAGGGCTTAGTACAGCTACAACGAACCCGGTTACTCTGCAAAACCAGCAAAACGGATTTCTACTGCCAACTGTGGTCAAGTTTTCCAAAAATGGCGAGGACAATAAAGAAAACGACTACAATGGTGCTGGCGATATTGTTGGCAATCAGAAACCTCAGTCGGCAATACAGCGACGAGACTCTGTGGGCATATCGAGATGCCAGAAACTATTCAACAGAAAGAATGATGTGGGGACCAGCGGTCCCCATATTATATCTAGATCCCCGACCCATCGACACCGTTGATCTGATGCAATACTCTTTAAAAGATTTGGTGTTAATACATGGTTCACGCATTAGTCGACTGAAAAACCGGCTAAAGGTGGATTTGGTATTTTTCATGTATAAATTGTATATTTATTTATAATGTATTTTTATTTGTTTAGTAATTACTTATACTTTATTCTAATTGAAAAGATCTATATGATATGCAAGATAATTTTCAATACTGTGGAAACTAGTTTATGGGAAATTTCTTGGTTAATCAATTGAGATATGAACATGTCCAAGGTTGAAACGGGTGCATTGTTAAAGGATATAAACGCATATTCTACCAAACGATTCATTAGTACTGTGTTTCATGAGTAGGTTTGAACCGTTTATCCCTTCTGTAATACATTACTTGGAGAGATGAGCACATTATCATTTTGAACAAACTGGTTTTACAAGATGAAGTAAATATTTTATAAAAATTTCAGGAGCGAATGCGCAATCAACATATGTGTCCCCTTTGTGTTGTTTATCAATGAGTTGTCACATATCAATATTGATGGATACGTCCCTGATTTTTTATACAATGGAAAAGGAAAATGTCAACACGCTAGTGTCAATTGATCTTTATTCATAAATAGAAAAATCGACCTAACCGTTTCATGATTGTTGTTGACCAGAGATTCAACATGTAAATAGTCCGATATTGATAGTGTTGGAAACGAATACAAGGTACAAACATATGTTTGTCCGATACAAGCTAAACTAGGCAATTTCAAAACCTTTGATCGATCCAATAAAAACAAGCCGCTTCCAAGAATGCTGCTTTTTCTGTCAAAAAAAAAAAAAAAAAAAAGACTAGCTTAATAACAAATCAGCAAGGTAAAAAATATTTTCAATATTAGTTAGACAATTGTCCAAATGTACGAGATGAAAGGTTAACTTATTTTTCTGAAAATCTTTAAATAAGCTAAGGTACTCGGGGATTGACTTTTGGTAGATTGAACTAATGGAACCAAACGGATTAAAAGGTATCAAAATGAATCAAAATGTAGATACAAACGTCAATTCCTCCGAAACGACTTCATTAGTTAGATCTAACACTTGAAGAGGATCAAATGTTTGTTTTGACGACGTCGGTACCAAATAGAATACAAGTCAACAAATGTAAACAACGAGGCTGGAAACAAAGGCTTGTAACTCTTGATATGAAATTTCGGGAATGTTTGTAAACAGTGATTTTGATAATTGAAATCAACAACATCAACATCATCAAGATTTAAAATAATACACATAAATAAAGCAATAGGAATTGATTCAATCAATAGAAAATAAGACCCGAACATTGAAATCGAATAAAGTCCCGGAGCCGTTTATGTATATCGGGTCAGGACTTGTTACAACAATTCATTACTGGAATGAAGGAACTGGATTGCAACTAGTCTTGTAACAGAATGTGATAGGTCCCGGTTTGTTGTAATGTAACAGATGGTTTTGGAATATAAACCCAAATCGCTGCTCTTTTTTTTTTTTTCCTTCTTTCTAGATTTATATTTTGATTCTTACTCCTGACATTTTTCATTCTTATACTTTTTTTTTTTTTTATCATTATTTTATTTTGTATCAACAACGATAGAATCGATCCAAATGCTGGCATCTTTTGGCTCCGGCTCCCCTTTTTGGGCTAGTTTCAAACATAATAAATCATCTAGTCGTGATGATTCTGCAAAATCAAAACACAACAAAAACCTTGATCATATTGCTTCTCCAACCCTCAATTCTAAAAATCAACCCAATCTAAAAAATCACATCTCAGTCGATAATTCATCGTCATCAAATGTACTTAATCCTTTACCTTCTCCGATTTCTCCTACTGGATCCTCCTTCAATCCAACACTCATGCCTGAAACCCCCTACGAGGATTTGTTTCCTTCTTCAATGGAACTTTTGGTTTTAGACGAACTTGTATCTCAACTTCGATCCAAAATTGCTGAGGAGTCTGCAAATAATTCAAAATCTTCACATTCTTTGAACCGTTCTTCTTCAATGAGAGGCCGTCCGCGCCCTTTATCGGGGTTGGGAATCGGTGCCTTGACAGGAACTGGAGCAAACACCCCTAAAAGGCACTCCCGTTCTCTCAGTCGCTCTTCCGCCCTGTCTGTCGATTCAGTTTCTGCCTCTGCTGTTGATAACAGGTGTTATGAAATATATCCATACTGTGAAGTAGTTGGAGAGCACATTATTAAATTGGCTGAAAATTCCACTCACTGGCCTTGGGCTATGAATTGTTTCAACAATTTGTCCCAAATTTACTCCACCTTGGATTCGCTTTTTCTAGATAAAGCTCCGGCTCTTTACATTATGACTATCATGGGTCTTTTAGCATGTCACATGTGTAAGGCCTTGCAAATGCGTGGAAGTGCTGAATTTCCTAGACGCTCCAGCAGCGCTTCTGATACTGCTAAACAAAATGATCATGATCCCCAAAAAGACTCTGCCGCTAATCCTGTCATTGCCGCCGTGTCTTTTTCTAATACTGAAGATGACCCTCTTGCAGTTCAAAATGCCCCTCTGCCTACCCACCCACCTCATAAGAAATCACATCGTCGTGGAAAATCATCGGTCTCTGCAATTCCTTCAATTGTGAACAAAGGTGGAACTTTGGAATTCACGGAAACTGAGCCAAACCCTCGTGTAGATGACGCTGCAGGACCTACTCCAGATGAACCCAGTCGTAAGCTCAACAAAAAAGAGCTTGAGCAATTAAATAATGACTTGTGTGAACACGTCTTGTCTGCATTCTCCGCACTAGTCACCTCTCAATCCCATTCATCCACCCTCAATCTCGTGCTGGGACAAACCATTGTATATATTTTGGGTAACATACACTTGACTCCCAAATTTGTCAAGCTTTTTTTTGAAAAATTGCGCAGTGCTCAACGTTTATTTTGGTACCCACGAAGCCAAGTTTTACGCCAATGGCGCCTATATTGGCTACAGGTCGTCATGGATCGTATGGTGGTTTATACCAATTATTTTGTCACCCAACACGGCGGCTCCGCTAATACTAACTCAACCACCAATGATTCCAAGCATCAAAACACTACTAAAGATCACAGTTACACAAGTAACAGTAATCGAAACTCTCATATTTTCCTCCCTTCTCACAACAGTCATAATCCATCAATTTCTTCAATCAACTTTACGTTGGAAAATCTAAATCTCTATAGCGCTGCTAATGGAGGTAACCGTGCTGGCAATACCAACAGCGTTGTTTCCACTGCCACAAATGACAGCGAAGCTACAGGAGTCGCATCATTAGGCTCATCCAATTCCCCAGCTTTGTCAACTACGAGCACCATGGTAGGCAGCAATAACAATTTACCCACAACTTTTAGTGAACATGGAGATACTATAGACGGTAAAACCATTATTGAGGAAGAAGAAGAACGATACGAACCCAACCCGTATCTTTTACCAGTCGATCATCATAATATCCCATCGTTGGCCAACTTGAAGAAGATTTTAGCCAATTGTATTGATGAAATTTATGTTGGAATTGGAGACGAAACCGACGCCATTTTGAAACAACATACAGAAAATGTATATAAGATTAACGGGCAAAGGTATGTTTTTTTTTTTTTATTTTTTTATTTAATATCTGGGGCGCACACAGATACGTAAAAATGGAAAATATCAAGGTAGTGCATGAATGAAGAGATGTGCTACATTCCATCGAAATACAATTGTTACACAACAATGGAATAGGACAAAGTACTAACATTGAATTTTAGTCGATCCGAATATGAGTACCCTCAGACTGTGGAAGCTGCAGAAACATATTTGTTGTCGTTAGAAGGAACACCTAAAGAGCTGTGCACAGCAATGAGATCGACATTGGTAGTCAATGCAAACTCTGGAGCTTCTTTTGTTCCACCACAATCCCCGACATCAACTTCTGCTACCCCGATTGGTGACTTTACATTTCCATCAGGAACAATGTCTGTAGGAAATGGTGGGCCAATAAATCCATCAGTTGCTGGAACTCAGATTCGATCCATGATGTCGGGATCGCCGCTTTCGTTGAATCTTAATTCGAAGCGTAACTCGATTATCGAGCAACAAGAAGAGTGACGGATTGTAATGAAGATGAAATACACAAAAAAGCAATACCACTGACAATATTAATATATACCTTTTTTTTCTTTTTTCTATGGCTTTAGTAATTTTTTTTTTTTTTCTTTTTTTATCTTTTACTCGGCAATTGATTTGCTACTAATTTACTAATTTTAATGACGTTTCTATTAATTTTACATGTAAAGTATTTGTAACAACGGTTTTCTGAATTTTTCAAATGTTGGAAATTTAAAAATCCAAAAATTACATAATACGTTACGTAATTTTATATCGCGTGACTGCAACATATATTTCACATGACTTTGTTAATGCCCCAGGTTTTTACTTTTTTTAATTGGTTTTTTTTTTTACTCCATTCACGAAACTGTTTCCAACAAAATAAACCAATCTACATTATGAAACTGGCTGATCCTCAACAGCTTTTTTCATAATTTCTCAATGGATTTTATTGATAGTCTCAGCTAATTCCATTCATCAAGCGTATTTTCCATATCATTACAAATTTATTTATTTTAATTATTTTTCATCCCGACTCCAAAAGTAACCTCGAAACAGGTTAACTTTGTGACATTCCTAGATTGAGACAATCTACAAAAAGGGATACCCTATTAGATATATTCCACAGTTTGAGGTTTTTTTTTTGAAAATATCCATCATTATTCTAGCTGAATATACCCTAGAAATAAACCTCAACATCTTTTAGAAGCGCTTCGTTGGCTTTGTAAACACTATGATTGATTCCAACTCTTCTCAAAAAGAAGATTCCACAACTACTGTCAATCCTTCCTCGTCTTCACTATCTATTGAATCACGTTCTGAACCTTTTTTTGACACCATCTCACAGCAGTCTACTTCATTATCAAACTCCCGGAAACGGCCTTTTTCGAATCCCACACATTTGCCATCCCCAGATGTCCCCAGTCCCCAGGATTCAATAGCGTCTACTGCGACAGAGACTCCAAAAGTTAAACGAAAGTTTTCAGTGACTAGCCATCATGATAACGAAAAAATATACTCTTCCAACACTACTACCTCGGTATTACCACCGAAAAATAGTCATATGCCTGTATTGAACTCAATTTCCAAGTCGCCAGTCAAGTCCTCGGTTGATTCTACAATTAAGCACATTGCTCCAAAGCCTCCAGAGCTTTCTAGTAATTCGATGTCTCGATACCCAAGTTTACCCACTGATCGACATCTATCTCTGTCTCCAAGCTTTGGTCCCACAGGAAGATCTGTGTCAAAGCCCCCGGCTTCTGCGACCCCAAACACCAACCAATCATCCATCTTTTCAAATTCTAGCTTGTCTCGCCCTCGCCCTATAAGGTCTTGTACCCATTGTCGTCAACAGAAAATTAAGTGCAATGCTTTGGAAGTGTTTCCTGCACCTTGTTCGCGTTGTGCGCGAGCAGAACGTAAATGCGTCATTGATCCACTTTTTAAGCCCCACAAAGGTGGCCAAGTCCAATCGCTACGCGACGACATTTCTAACCTCAAACAACAGCTGGCAGCGCTCAAGCAGCGCGAATCGGCCCTGGCGTCTGCTCTTGAAAAAACAGCAGTCACTGGCTCTCCAGACGCCGTAGCTGCCGCTGCTGCTGCCGTGTTGAATCTCCAGCAACAACAAAGCCAAGCTGCACGTTCCGAATCGGAGTCCCCTCCAGACAATAGTACACTGAAACAATTGCTCAATTCAACAACAGCTCAACTGGCTAGCACTAACCCCAACCTGTCCATTTCGAGTACCTTCAATCAAAATTCAAACACTACCCCAATAACTACGAGCAATAACAATAACGATATTACTAATTCTAACATTAATTCCAATACCAACAATACAAATTCCAATTTGACTCTGTTGAACAATTTGGCCGATCCGTTTAGAAATGTTGCAACCCCATCTGAAAAAATACCTTCTTCTAACGCTCCTGATTCCCGTCAGGCCTCGGTTTCTGATTCCGAAACTCATCCGGAATATTACGTTGTAGGCGACGTCCGCATTTCTCATGATCGTGCCGAGGAATTACACCAGAGATTCATGACCCAGTATCTTCCCTTTCTTCCCATTATCCATTCAAATTCTGCTGCTGAACTTTACCAACAGTCACAGCTCTTGTTTTGGACTGTATGCCTGACTGCCTCCTTATCAGAACCAACTCCTACCTTATACAACAGTTTGTGTTCGCTTATTAAACAACTGGCTATCGAAACATGTTGGATCCAAACACCCCGGTCTACCCATATCGTACAAGCTTTGTTGATTTTAGGAAACTGGCCGTTACCTAACGAAAAAGTTTTGGATGACTGTTCCTACCGCTTCATCACACTCTCCAAATCTCTGGCAATGCAACTGGGTTTGCATCGCGGTAAATTTATTTACGAGTTTTCGAGAACCCAAGTCAGCTTGCCTGATGCCGAAAAATGGCGGACTAGGACATGGATCGCAATATTTGTCATGGAACAAGTATGGTGTGCCAACTTGGGACTACCGCCAAACATGCCCATGGACTATCTGCTCGAACAGTCTCGTACGGACTTGTCACTGCCCAAGTCTTTTCGTTCGTTAGCCTGCTTGGCGATGTTTTGTTCAAAGCTCGTTAACCTTATGGGCTCCTCAGTGACTTCTCCTGACGGCACTTTGGAACCTAAAAACAGGTTTTCCACGCTGGGAATTCTTGAACAAGAACTGGACAGATTGGTGGGCGAGCTGGGCACGGACGATGTGTTTGTGGAGATTTATTTTTTATACCTAAAGATGATGATTTGCGTGTTTTCTTTTCTTCCTGAAACGCCAATCCAAGATCAAACAATTTATATCATAAAAGCGTACCATGCTGCGACCCGGGTGGTCACGCTGTTTAGTGGGCTCGCCGAAAAGCGACAAATCATTGAATACCCCATTTACATCCGGCACCCAGTGAGTTTGGCGGGATTTATTTTATTTCGATTACATTTGTCGCCATTGCTGCTACCCCAATATGTCGAAAGTGCACGTCAGTCAGTTGTCACTGTCCATCGCCTTTTCCGGAATATGCTGACAGCATGGAAAGATGTACAGAATGATATTTCGCGTACAGCCAAGATTATGGAGAAGTTGAATTTTGTCATAATCACACATCCTGAACTATTTACAAAAGCGTCAGGAATCATTACCCGTATGCGGTCTCATTTGACAGCGTCGTTGTTCTACGAATTAATTTGGGCGATCCACGAAGCAAGAAGAAGAGGAGGAATTGGATCTTCTGTTACCCATACGGCAGCTTTTGTAGCAGCCCGTGCAGCTGCTTTCAAAAATACATCTACTATTAAATCCAGTGGTAATAATCAAAACAGTAGTAACGATAATAATTTATCTAGAAACGAAAGCAATGGTAATGAAGCCAATGTTTCCTCTTTTTCTTTTGATTCCATCAACAGCATTCCAGGTAGCCATGTGGATAGCGTTCCACCGCTTCCATTTTATAACCAAATCACTAAAGAAGATTTCACAACCACCACGACAACAACGCCTAATGGAACGACAGTCACTACTTTAGTTCCGACGAACGCAAACATGACGTCTGCACAGTACGGTGGAGGATCAACGATCATTTATGGGAGAAATGGAGTCAGGATTTACACAAACGAAAACGATACTCGAAACGGAAACAATGCTAGCAATGGCGATGGTGGCGATGACGACACAGATGTTCGCCAAGGCCCTCTGACCGGCGATAACGCACAACGGAATGTGTCAGGCGTAGAAGGGGTGACAACTCTTGCGGGAATTGGACATCCTTCTACAATGTTGACGACTGGGGGACCGGATGTGGCTGGATCATTGACGGTTGACAAGAGTGGCAAAGGGACCGATGGTAGCATTAGGGCTGTCACTAATAGTGTGACTATCGGTGACACCAGCCAAAATAGCAGCGACAAGAGTCTAAACAACAAGAACCCTGTAGCTAATGCAAAACAAACATTTGTCCCGATTCCCGAATTCCAAAAACCATTGAGAATAAACCAGATCCAAAATTATTCAAACGACACGATGAGCACGTCCAAAGGTGGATTTGGAGATCTCTCTTCGGCTGAAGCCGTGGCAAAAATTCAATCATCACAGCTACAACTGTCGACATCTTCGTCAACCCAGCAGCAGCAACCAACCGGATTACCAACAGCATCTGGCGGAAACCAAAGCAATAATATCACGCCGTTTTATGGAACAACAGGGAGCTCGACAGATCCGTTACATTTGGATACACTCATGCAAGGTATCGACTGGTTAGACCCAAAAGGCGACGATTTATTAGGATGGATGGACAATTTTGAATTGGACTTTTGATGTTTTAATATTTGTATTTATTAATTTATGCTTTTTAATATTTATTAATGTTTAAGTTTTTAGTGCGATGAGCCCAACTTTATTTTTATTTTATTTTCTTTTTGTCTGCCTTGTTGATGCAAAGGTGTTTTTGGAGATAATTGGTATGACGTAATGATGATTGAAAACTAATGGAAAGAGCGGCTCAGAATCAGAAACACCAAATATAAAACTTTAATATTTTTCAATATTTCAAACATGAATTTTTAACCTTTTTTTGTTTTTTTTTTTAAAAAAAATGATTTTCTTGGAAACAAAAGGTTTCTGATAAAAAGTCGGTTACAATGTTTTTGAAGGGACTTTAAGCAATTTGGATTGCCTATTTTTAACTTCAAACTATTTATACAGCCCGATAATAATATCAGACATATACAAATAATATTCGACTGTAACACAAATACTACATTGGATAGCAAGAACTGACCGGAAACTAAAATAAATAAAAATCTACAACGTTTTCCTTCTTTCTTTTGTCCAACAACAAAAAGCTTGGATTCGAAATATTCTTTTTATTTTATTTCAATTGTAAACATTGTTGATTTCTTGTTTTTTATACTTGTGATTGGTTTTTTTTGCCTTTACAAGAATACAAAGTCGCGAAACAGGTCGCAAAATACCACATAGAAGTTGAGATATCATAGTATTGATAATAAACCAATTAAGAAATAGAAGCAGATAAACATGTTACCACAGACTTCTCTTGCTTTGTTATGGGTTTGTTGTTTGAGTACGACACCTATTGTCACTGCCATTTCTCTAAACACTCCGGCTTTGACAGAAGGAATCTCCAACTTCAATTCAATACAGTTTTTGTTAAGCAATGCGAGAGCAGCAGCCCATTTCGGGCTTGTTGGAGAAAAAAAGCCGGTTAATAAAGACCACGCCCGCAACGAAAATACCCAGCTGGAAAATAAAGACTATGCCAGTTACGGTAATACCGGCATTGATAAAGATCACACGAATTCTCAGAATTCCGAAAACAAAATCGACCCGTTCAGCTCTCGCGACAATAAAATAGAAGTGCCTCGGACAGACCTTCTGGCACATATGCTAGACCAGAAACAGTCAAATCCCAAGGTGGCTGAACCCGAATGTATGGACAAACACCCGCTTTTGACGCCTTTACAAGTGCTGCTCCTGCCTTTGCGGACGCATCTCGAATCCCATTATCAGACTGAAAAGCATCAACAACAGGCTGAAAAAAATGGAAACAAACCTGCTGGGAAAAGTGCATCCCGTGATACAGCTGAGACCAACCGTGATTCTCTGAATTTGGTGTATGTTCCTCGTGTTAAAAGACAAGAGGGCGGGTCGAGTTTCAATGCATCGTCAACATCCACATTGCCTTTGACTACCTCTAGTATAAGCTCTTCATCGGTTTCTGAGTCATTGGTTTCCACTTCGCAGTCTGCATCCTCCAGCTCTTTTACTGACACTATTCACGGTTCTACAACTCAATCTGCTTCATCTTCTTCGGAATCTTCTGAAACCCCTACTTCCACAAGCATTTCTTCAGCAATCTCTGAGCAAACATCAATTAGCACTTCTTTGAGATCTTCCACTTCTACTGCTACAGTCAGTACCAGTTCCGAAACTAGTATCACATCTTCTAGTGAGTCTTTGACTCAAATATCCACTAGTTCAGAATCCAGTACTTTGACCGAATCACCCACGTCTGCAGCATCTACCGAATCTCAAACAGCTACTTCTACTGTTTCTTCTACTGAGTCTCAGTCCTCCTCTTCTGAATCTTTAACTGAATCTTCCTCTGTTTCTTCTAAATCTTCGACTGAATCCCCCACCGAATCTGCAACCGACTCCTCTGCCGATACATCAACTGAATCTTCTTCAGCAGTCATTACTACATCGTCTAGCAAATCTGTGACAGAATCCAGTACCCCTTCTTCTAGTGAGTCTTTGGCTCAAACCTCTACTGATTCTGAAACTTTCGCATCGACGAGTTCTGAGCCTGAGTCAACAACTTCTTCCAGTCCAGAGTCTACTACCGCCAGATCAACGCGATCTGTGTCTACCACGTCAACACAGTCTGATTCAACGACAGTTACAGATTCGGAATCAGTTTCCTCAAGTGAGTCGACATCTACACAACCAGAGTCTACTACATCAACACAATCTGAATCAGAAACATCTACTCAGTCTGAATCTCAGTCCGAAACGTCTACCCAATCTGAATCCGAAACTTCTACTCAGTCCGAATCCGAATCATCTACTCAGTCTAAATCTCAGTCCGAATCTTCTACAGAATCCCAACCGGAAACTTCAACGAGTTCTGAACCGTCGCCAACAATCACTACAGAACCATCCACAACCTCCACATCTTTTCAATCCCCAGTTATCACCTCTTTTCCTTCTACACTGATCGCGACCACCACCTCGTCCGGCATTATCCACACCATCACCCAAGTGACATACGTCCTCATTACAAAAACACCGACCCCTGTCAGCCACCATTCGTCAAGTTCTCCAACCTCCTCGACCTCACCGACTGGGTCTTTACAAACACGAGAAAATGCTGGCATTTCTTTGGTTGCTCGGGCCGCGGAGGCTTCCTCCGGTCTTGTGAAGCAGGTCTCGGTGATTGCGACAATCACAGTGCTATTTGCTGGAGCCGGATTCACTAGCATCTTTTTTGCATAATTCGTTATACATAGTTGTTTTATTTTTATTTTTTATTTTTTATTTTTTATTTCGTCTCTTGCCTTTGTCTCTTTTTCTTTTTATGTATACATCTTTTGAAATGAACATTTAAATGCTTTCCATTTTTTGTTTCCATCAAACTTTGAAACGTACCCAAACAGACCATATCCAGTCTAATTATCTTTTCGGTCTGTGTGATGGCTCACAATCTCCTTAACCATCTCCTTTGAATCCAAGATGCCTTTCGACGCGTCCAAATCCGTCTCGTGAGACTTCCATCGCTTGCCGCCGATACGCACTAGGAGCGCCTCAACGAGCCGGTACATGGCCATGGTGCAAACGACCAGGCCGCCAATCACGTTCACGACGCGCACGACAAACTGGACAAATGGCAGCCGGGTATCTGTGATTTGGAGAGCGATGGGGGAGATGTCGTACTTGAGGTATATGCCTGGGGGTGTAGAAGAGGCCCGCGAGTCGCGGTCGCTGTCTTGCGAAGAGGCGGGTGTGAGATCTGGTCCTGGAATGACGTACAGGGACTTCAAGGCTTTTCTAAGCAACGCAAGCTTCTTTTCTTCATATGCTGCTTGCATCTGTTCCTGAGATTTTCCGTCGTTTTCAGTGTCGGAAGAGGTCTCAAGCAGTTTGTTGTCGTTAGAGTCGTCGTCAAACTCGTACTGCCACGACATGTCTCTGACCTGCTCAGTGACTGCATACTGGTTGGTTTTTACTTTGCGGCCAGTGGTTGACGCGATGTAGGTGGTTGGGACAATGGACAAAAAGTACTGATAAGCAGAAATAGCAGATGCTTGGTTCTTTAGTGACTGAACCAGAGATTTCAGTTTATCTTGCGAGATTCCGGAAACCAAACTCTCGACCTTCTTTTCGTTGCTCTCGTAAGTCCCAGCCTGCTGGATCTGTTGCTGCTTTTGTTGCTGTTTTTGCTCGGTCTCGCTATGCTGTTTGAACAAGGTGCGCAGCCTGTTGCGCAAAATTCTGCGTGGCCATCGGCTTTTTGTTCCATCCAAAGGGTTGACGAGACTAGGAAAGTAGGGACCAAAGGACAGCTCGTCAATGTAGTGGGTAAAGTTTGATTGGGAAAAGATGTAGTGCGTGATTGGGAATCTGCTACGATGCTGTCTCCACAGGTCGTTGCGTCCTTTCTCGGAAGTGAAGACGCGTTGTTGGCTAGAACTCAAGTGGCCAGCAGAGAGGAAATAAGCTTTAGAAATGATGTGTAAATTTCCTTGTACCTTGGTAACAGGCATGCTTCCGTAGATTCTGCAGCCAAGAGAGCCATCGCTCATGAATTTGGGAATCTCATCGTAATCTTCTGGCTTGGTCAAGGCCGATACCATTTCCTGCTTCATGACTTTGGGGAAAGGAGAAGTTTTGCGAAAAGAGGATATGCTTTTGCGAGCATGTTTCAAGACCGAGTGCAACGTCTCCTTTCTTTTCTCCAAACTGTTTTCGTCCAAGTCGTCATTGTTTGATAACAGGTCAAATATTTCTTTGTTGGCAGTGTACTGCTCAGTTCCGTCATCGGCATCCTCGCGGTCATCGTGGTGGTTTGAGTTTTTGTTAAAGTGATGCCATAGCTCAAGGATATCGTCTTGGGGAGCCGTAAACTCCACGTCGTCCATACGCAACACCTCTGACGCAAAAAGACGGTCGTTGGACTCGTCCAAAACGTTCACAGTGAGCGCATGACAAGGCGTCGCGACAGTTATGTCAACGTTTATTTGCATTTCGGTCGCGACAGTGTTATCGCCGTCAATTGCAAACGTGTGTGTTTCTACACCACCCAAGTAGGCTGCAAACTGGGTCCATAGCACAAACAGGCAAGTGATGCCCAGAAAAATAGTAATGAAACCGCCGCGAGACGATCTCACTGAGTAATGCGAAGATACCTTTGCTGGATCAAAAATTAGATGCAGCTGTCATTAGTAGCTGTGCCAATCAATAAAAGCAAAACAAAGTGAAACATACGAAAGGCGTCAAAAGACTTGAAAGCTTGTGGAAAAGCCGAGTCCATTGTGCTGTTTAGTTTTTAAATTCCGTTTTGGGTAGAATGGAATAAATAAAAACAATCGAAATCAGGGTTTCTGGATTTCATGTCTTGAAACTTGGTGTCGTTTTTTCGCAAACGTTGACAATTAGGTCACGTGTTTTATGCGGCTGAACAAATATATGATTCTGAGAACTGAATTCAATTTTTAAAAATATAAAAAAGTACTCGGCAACGGGGAATTGAACCCCGGTCCCCCGCGTGCTGCGAAATGCTGACAGGCGGAAATTCTAGCCACTAAACTATTGCCGATTGATGAAAATTTTGGAATTTCGGATTACATATAGCATATTGTTAAATGTGAGATAACCAATGCGTTAAAGATATAGTTTGAGTAGCTGATGTTTTAGGTTTCCATAGTCTGATAATAAAAGAATATATATATACCAATACCTTTAAGTTGTTTTTTATTAAAACTGCTGGTTGATTATTTCATTTTTTACAAGCTTTCAAAGCCATTGCTTAATACATTTTAAAAGTTCAACTCTTTATACGAATTGTTCACCGTTCCAATATTTGATAGTTATCCAACTGTTTAATTCATTTAAACAATATTTGCGACATGTTGATTAATTGTTTTTGTTTTTTTATCGACATTACATTGAATGTTGGCGACATTGAATTGTCCGGAAACGTTGAATCTCTCGTTTTTTTATTAGAAATGTAGACAATTCAGAGATCTAATGCACAATTATTTTCATTCTGAATTCAGAGCCCAAATTGGCCATCATTATGTTGCAATTTCCAATTACGTTATTTCTACATCAAGACGGAAAGGGCTTTGAAAAAAAAACAATGAGTATATCTGTACTGTTTTTGTTTCCTATTATTCTTTGCATTGTTTTTGGAATTTATCTGATCAAAGACAGGTCAGTGATTCAATGTGCTTGTCAGTTTCTTAGTTTTCGGTTGGGAATTCTAGTTGTAGAATCCGACATTTCAAAGTGACTCAAACACAAGTATAATTCTTCTCTTTTGTTTTTTCTTACATTTGCTGTTTCCTATTTTCATCATTTAATATCCAAGGTTTATACTATTATTATTTACAAACATTTCCTTCAAAAAAACAAAAGTTGGATCCAAGTTTTTCAAACAGACATTGACGATTGTTTTTTTGATTAGAACCAAGGCAATGGCTTCTTGCTCTTCTTCTCCATCTTCTTTCTCCATTTAGAACCTCTGGCGGCAGCAATGACCTCATCGGCCTTTTCAATAGCTTCCTGCATTTCAATCTTTCTTCCAGGAGCCCGACGCTCAGCAATAGACAACTTGAACTTGGTAGCACCGCGGATGGTAGGCTTGTTTTCATATCTCTCTTCGTAAAAGATTTTGCCGTTGGCTAACGGAGGAAGCAAGTTGGTGATTCCGTATCGATAAGCGGCTTTGTAGAGATCGCTTTGGCGACGCAACGAGTATAAAGGGTCATGACGTTTTCCAGTCACAGGGTTGATGTTGGCCAAAAAGGGGTTCGCCTTGGGGTCGTTCAACTGGACAGGAACATTGGCGTACTCACGAAAGGGAGCAGGGGGGTATTTTTTGAAAAAGTTGGCAAGAGGTGTGGGCAAGGTGTGGAAATAGGCGTTGCCTTCTAAAGGAACCTGGGGCTTGGGGGGTTGGACGGGTTCTGCTTCAATTTCGGAACCAGATTCGCTGGTATTGTGTTCTTCGGCAGAAGGAGTCTGAGCCTTTTTTTGTTCATACTCAGAGAGAGCGTGTTGGTATTGGACTCGGCTGGTCTTGATCTGTTCAGCAAGTTCTGAAATCTGTTGGGCACGGAGGCGGTCACGAAGACGAGGAGCAACAAGTGATTGTGCTGAAATCTGCTCAGTGGCATGGAACAATGACCGAGTATATCTCATGATTGTTTATGATGTCTAAAGGATTAGCTTGTGGATTTGTTTTCGGGGTATGAATAAAAACGAAATTCAAGTCGCCTTTTGACTGGTGGAAAGTTGGAAAAAAAAATAAACTAATAAAAAACACTGAAACTTTTTGTTGCTTATGTAATATCACGTGGATATATGTTTACTAGTCATGTGATTATAAATGACTGAGCCCGTTAAAATGACTAAATATCAATCCCGAAAGTGTATAAAAAGGGCAGCTTTCCAAGGTGAAAAAAATAATAATAATAATCTGTTTTACTGCTATTCGTGGTTGAAGTACAAATATCGAATTAGTTTTGTTTCTAATGTTGTCTGTTTTCAAAAAATCTGTACCAGTCGTTCGCGCCGTTGTCCGTGCACAACCAGCCGTTATTTTATCAGCTCGGGTATGTTTTTGATAACCGTAATCACCAATTCATGCGTGTATATAGATTTGGGTTGACTAACCTTGGGATGTGTAACAGGCATATTCAATTTCAAATGAGGCCCAGGAACTGGAGATAAAGCAGGATATTGCTCTTGCGGATCATCCGATCAACTCGCCTAAACAGTTTGTTGCTTCATTGACTGATTTCATGGTTCCTACGTATAATCGTCCAGCCGAGACGGTTTTTGTGCGAGGCGAAGGGTCACACATATATGACTCTGCTGGCAAAAGGTTTATTGATCTTACAGCTGGCATTGCAGTCAATGCTCTTGGTCATTGTCCACCATCCGTGAACAAGATTTTGGCAGACCAGGGTGCTACTTTGGTACACTGTTCCAACCTTTACTACAACAAGTTTGCGCCAATTCTTAGTAAGATGCTTGTTGAAAGCACTATAAACACAGGTGGCATGGAGGACGCACACTCAGTCTTTATTTCCAACTCGGGCACTGAGGCCAATGAAGCGGCTCTCAAGTTTGCCCGCAAGTATGCCAAAACTGTTGGAGACGGGCACAAGACTGGTTTGGTTGCGTTTAAGGGCGCATTTCACGGTTGAACATTTGGGGCATTAACCATGACTCCCAACCCGAAATATCAAGCGCCGTTTGCACCAATGCTGCCTGGTGCCAAGTATGGCGAATTGAATGATATTGAGGGCCTTGAGAAGCTTGTTACGAAAGAGACTGCTGGAGTAATTGTTGAGCCGATCCAAGGAGAAGGTGGTATTAATGTAGCAACCAAAGAGTTCCTTACAGCACTGCGCAAGCGATGTGACGAGGTTGGTGCTATTTTGATTTACGACGAGATCCAGACGGGATTGGGCCGCACGGGTAAGTTTTGGGCGCATGCGCTTTTTGGTTCGGAGGCCCAGCCGGACATAATTACATGTGCCAAAGCCCTTGGAAACGGATTTCCAATTGGCGGAGTTGTTGTGAACAAAAAGGTTCACGATGCGATCAAGCCAGGTGACCACGGAACCACGTACGGAGGCAATCCTCTGGCATGCCGTGTGGCCATTGAGGTTGTTTCTGAGCTCTCTAATACTTCATTTTTGGAGGGCGTGAATACTCGCGGTGATATTTTGAAAGAGAGTTTAGAAGGTATTGTTAAAAAGTATCCTAAGCTTGCGACCGAGGTTCGAGGCAGTGGTCTTCTTCGAGGCTTACAGCTTAGCATTGACCCGTCTCATATTCTTGAGCGTGCACATAAAAGGGGAGTTTTGATTATTACATGTGGTAAAAACACGCTTCGATTTGTTCCACCGCTGAATATTCCCTTGGACACTCTTGCGGAATCGTTAGTTATTCTACAAGATATTTTTGCAGAGATTGATGCAGAAATGCAGGGTTCTGAAGCCGAAAAGCAGTGATTTTGGTGAGAGAAGTCCAATCAAGGAATGTGTTAGTTGGCTAGTTTGATTCGGTAAATGTGCTTTTTTGTTATTCCATGTAGGATTCAATGACTATTCTTATATATACAATTTGTAATTGCCATCAAGGAAGTCGCATTATTAGGAGGTTTACTAGGATGAAGCACGTGAAATTTCAGTAGTCGTACTACAAAATAGCTAACGGTTTTTCTGAGTAATGTACAAATTGAAATCAGTTTTATGAGCCAAGAGCGAGGAAACTAGACAATAGCCGTACAAACCAGCATGTATCATGTGACTTGATATGGGACTTTTTATGGTTTTTTTTGTTTTTGTTTTAAAACAAGGAAAAGAAATGTTGGAATTTAGTGGTTTCCGGCCGATAAGGTATCGGAAAAAACAGAAAAAATAGTGTGCTGACTGAAGTTTTGACAATGGATGTGGCTTTTAGAAACGTGTTGGGAATCTGACATTTGACGCAAGATACTGAGGACATACAAATAGAAGTGAGCATTGATATTTCATTTCCATTCATTTGTTTTTCACAAATCTCGGTCCATTCGCAGATACTCATTCAGTCACGATTCTTGCCAATGATTTACAATATATACTTGACGGATTCTTGTTTTCGTGACGGGATAGACTTGCAACAAAAGTCGAGATTTAATCCGATCTGTAGATTAACGTGAGGGGCGGCTGAACATGCGGCTGTAGATGGTTCCCGAATGGTTAAACACCAATTACTGAGTTTTTTTGGATTTTTTTTGAATTTTTTTTTTGGGGGGGAAGAAATACGCGTCAATGTAGGAATTTGTTGATGTGGCATTATTCAAACGAAGAGAATTAAAATTATCAGGCCAGATTTTATAGTGCAATGTTTGATTTTTTTTTTTTTTTTTTTTTTTTTTTAAAAATATATTGGAAAAACGGTGAATTGGACAAAGATTTGTAAATCATATTGGCAATACACGTAGAACCATAATATGAATCACTAGAACAATTCAAATATGCCATACTACATTGAATTGTGCATCGTGTCGTCATATGTAAAAACACACACATATATATACACACACACACCACCTAACGCCCGGTCCTCAAGGATCATTGAGATCGGATCAATTCTCGAAAGCGTCGCACAAAGTTTGAAATTATAAAAATAAAATTAAAACATGTTACGTAAGCGTCAAGAATGATTGGCCAGAACAAGAGTTACTCAACAAAAAATGTAAAGTTACCCGGATGTTGGGGTGGCTTTCAGTGCCTGAAACTACATTACTGCGTAGAAGTGGGAACGAATCAAAAAAGTGCGGCTGTGTTTGTTGGCCAGAAAAACCCATGAATCAATAAACACAGCAAGCTGGTTCAGGCCTCTGATAAACTTTTGACATCGAACATTAATAGTGTAAAAGATGGAAAAACGAGCCAATGAAAGGAAATACGTACGGAATAAAGGATCAATTACGGTGTCCTCGATATTTGTAGCATTGAACTGGATTAAAGCGAATTGAATGGAAGAAATCAAACAAAAGACCAATCTTTAGACAAAATACACACATTTCAACGTTTGAAGCTCCATTTGCCAGTTTTCTTTAAAGCCTTTCCTGGAAATAATCGTTACTGAAAATTAACTGCTCGAACCGAATCTCGAACCGAATCGGTGGCGTTGAAAATAAAATAAAATAAACTGGTGCTGGAAAAACGTTACATTGGTCAAGTAATGAAATGTGTGTCAGTTCACCATTGATTATTTTGTTGAGAAAGGCCTTGCCTCCAAACCAACCTTTATAAAACCAGCGGATTTCCCACCCATTTTGTTTTTTTTTTTTCTTTTCTCTTTTTTTTTTTGATTTTTGATTTTTTTTGGTTTTTTTTATTTTCAGCTCTGACAATTCATTAATTCTATTCTTTTTGAATCTGTTTTTAAAAAAATTATATATCTTTTGATTTGATTCTCTCTCACTTCAAGTTCCACTTGTATTCATCTCTAAACAGATATATATATATTTTTAACTAGGATTCTATTCATACCCATTCTTTTATATTCCACTTTTTACCTTTATTGATCTTTTTGTCTTGATCTATTGTAAGTTGTTTTCTTTTCATCTATTTCAGGCTTTATCTCTTTTATTTTTGTTTTTTTTTGTTTGTGTTGATGTATTTCGAAAATATTGTTGGGAAACCTTTGGCCAATCTCGTCAAATTTAAAAAAATTTATACCAACAATCTACACTATTTTTCTCGATGGATGTTTTTCGGATTTCTGAAACTATTTTTTTTTTTTTTTTTTTGCCGATTATCAGTTTGAATTTTTAAAATCAACTTTGATTCATTGGAAAATTTTTCGTTTCAATATCTAACTATTTTTTTATTGAAAATTTTTCGTGACAGACACTCTCTAATATGCAACCCGTCACTGGAGTTTCTACCCCCAATTCGGCCGCTTCATTGCGTCCTTTGAACCTCGCTCATGGTTCAATCGAGCACGTTTTGCTTGTTCCCAATTCTCTCTACCTCAACTGTTCCCAACTTCGTGACCAGTTTTACACCACCCTCCCTACTGCCTCTGAAGACAATGGAGGCGATGATGAACCCGCCTCCCCTACTGAGTTATTAGCTGCTTTCCTCGGTTATGCCGCTAAAACCGTTGTTGATGAGCCTGGCCCATATGATGAAGTTCTCTCTCTGCTCCTCACTGAATTCGAAACTAGGTACCTTCGTGGTAACGACGTCCATGCCGTCGCCGCTGCTCTCCAAGTTCCTGTCGATTCAAATACTACCACTGCCAAAGTCGCCTCAGTCGTCAAGTCTTACTATGCCGCAAGAATTGCTTCTAACCGCCCAATAAAATCTCACGACTCTGCTCTCTTCCGTGCTGCTGAAGACAAGCAGGCCGATATCAAGGCCATTTTCGGCGGTCAAGGTAACACTGAGGACTACTTTGACGAATTGGTTGAAATTTACAACATTTACGGTGAACTCATTATTGATGTTTTCCAACTCTTGTCCGATACCCTTCTTAACTTGTCCAGAACCCACAAGGATGCTAAGAAGGTTTTCTTCAAGGGCCTCAATGTCATGGAATGGATCAAGAACTCTGACGCCACTCCTGATATCGATTACCTCATTTCCGCTCCAGTCTCGGTTCCCCTTATTGGTTTCATCCAGTTTGCCCATTTCGCTGCTGTTGCCAAGGTTTTGGGTAAGACTCCAGGTGATCTCAAGGCCTACTTTTCAGGTACCACCGGTCATTCTCAAGGTTTGATTACCGCAATGGTTATTGCTGCTTCTGATTCTTGGGAGTCTTTCAACCAAGAAGTCGTCAAGGGTATCACTTTACTCTTTTACATTGGTCTTTACTCCCAACGTGAATATCCTTTCACCTCCCTCGCTCCTTCTATCCTCGAAGACAGTGTCGCCGAGGGCGAAGGAAAGCCTTCTCCTATGCTTTCTGTTCGTGATCTTACCAAAGAACAACTTGAGTCTTTTATCGATGCTACCAATAAGCATCTTCCCAAGGAAAAGCATATCAACATCTCTCTCATCAACGGTGGCCGCAACATGGTTGTCACTGGTCCTCCCCAATCTCTCTATGGTCTTAACTTGACTCTTCGTAAAGCCAAGGCCCCATCTGGACTCAACCAGAGCAGAACCCCTCACTCTCAGCGCAAGCTCCGCATTACCAATAAATTCTTGCCAATCACTTGTCCATTCCACTCTCATCTTCTCACAGGCACCACCAACAATATCATTCGCGAGCTCAAGGCCGCCAATATCACTTTTGACACAAAGAATATGACCATCCCCGTCTATGATACTTATGATGGATCTGATCTTAGAAAGCAAAAGGATATTGCCACTCGTGTTGTCGACCTCATCACCATCTGGCCTGTCCACTGGGAAACTGCCACCAACTTCCACTCCACCCACATTATCGATTTCGGTCCCGGCGGTGTTTCTGGTCTTGGTCCTCTCACTCACAAGAACAAGGAAGGCACGGGTGTCCGTATCATCCTTGCCGGTGTTTTGGACGGTGCCCTCCCTACCGATGAATTTGGCTACAAGCAAGAAATCTTTGACCGTGATGTCCACTCTGTCAAGTTTGCCATTGACTGGGTTAAGGAATTCTCTCCCAAGCTTGTCACCACCAAGGACAAGCAAACTTTTGTCGACACTAAGTTTTCCCGTCTTTTGGGTAAGCCTCCTATCATGGTTCCTGGTATGACCCCCACCACTATCCACCCTTCATTTGTTTCTGCAACTTTGAACTCTGGCTACCAAATTGAATTGGCCGGTGGTGGTTACTTTAGCCCTGAAATTATGACCCAGGCTATTGAGGAAATTGAAAATGCTACTGCCCCCGGTGTTGGTATCACTATCAACCTCATTTACGTCAATCCTTTCATGATGAACTGGGGTATTCCTTTGATTAAGAACCTCCGCGCCAAGGGCTACCCTATCGAGGGTCTTACCATTGGTGCTGGTGTTCCTTCTCTCGATGTTGCTAACGAGTACATTCGTGATTTGGGTCTTAAGCACATTTCTTTCAAGCCTGGTTCTATTGATGCCATTGCTACTGTCATTGCCATTGCTGCTGCTAACCCCGAATTCCCAGTCGTTCTTCAATGGACTGGTGGTCGTGGTGGTGGTCATCACTCTTTTGAGGACTTCCATGCTCCCATCTTCCAGATGTACGCTCGTATCAGAAGACAATCCAACATTATTCTCGTTGCCGGCTCTGGTTTCGGTTCCGATGTCGACACCTATCCTTACTTGACTGGTGCTTGGTCCGTCAGCTTCAACTATCCTTCTATGCCTTTTGATGGTGTTCTTTTGGGTTCCCGTGTCATGGTTGCTAAGGAAGCCTTGACTTCTCCTGCTGCTAAAAAGGCTATTGTCGACGCCCCTGGTGTTGATGACAGCCAATGGGAACAAACCTACAAGAAGGCTACTGGTGGTGTTATTACCGTCAACTCTGAAATGGGTGAGCCTATCCACAAGCTTGCCACCCGTGGTGTCTTGTTTTGGCACGAACTTGACAACACCATCTTTAACCTTCCTAAGGCTAAGCGTCTCGAAGCCCTCACGTCTAAGCGCGCCTATATCATTAAGCGTCTTAACGAAGACTCTCAAAAGACTTGGTTCGGTCGCGATTCCGAAGGCAATGTTGTTGATCTTGAGGATATGACTTATGCTGAAGTTGTTTCTCGATGCATTGAACTTTGTTATGTCAAGAAGGAAAAGAGATGGATTGATATTTCTCTTAGAAACTTTGTTGGTGGCGTCATTCGTCGTGTTGAAGAACGTTTCACCAGCACTACTGGCCAAAAGGCTGTTCTCCAGAACTTTGACCAGCTCAACGAGCCTTTTACCTTCCTTGATTCTTTGGTTGAGAAATACCCCGAATCCAAGACTCAGCTTATCAATGCCCAGGATAAGGATCACTTTTTGATTCTTTGCCGTATCCCCACTCAAAAACCCGTTCCTTTCGTTCCTGTCTTGGACGAAAACTTTGAGTGGTACTTTAAGAAGGATTCTCTTTGGCAATCTGAGGATCTTGCTGCTGTTGTTGACGAGGATGTTGAGCGTACTTGTATTCTCCAAGGTCCTGTTGCTGTCAAGTACTCTACCGAAGCTGACGTTCCCGTTAAGGATATTCTTGATGGTATCCACAATGGTATTATCAAGTCTCTTTTGAAGGACTCTTATAGCGGCGACCTCAAGAAGGTTCCTGCTGTTGAGGCCTTTGGTCTTCCTCCTACCCCACCCAGTGACGTTCTTGAAGAGAAGCTCGAGGCTAACACCATTGTTATCCACGACTCATCTTCCATCACCTACAAGATTTCTGCTACAGAATCTTCTCTTCCTACTCTTAATGAATGGATTGAACTCATTGTCGCTGACAAGCCTGGTTGGTTCAAGGCCCTTCTTACTACTGACGTTATTGTTCAGGGCACCAAGCACAGATCCAACCAGATCCGTCAGCTTTTCACTCCTGTCAAGGGCCTCAATGTCAAGGTTTCCAAGGCTGAGGGTGACAAGTTCACTGCCGTTGTTTCTGAGTTGATTGATGGCAAGCTCACCGAGGTTATCAAGATTTCCAAGTCTTCTAACATTAAGGTTGGGCTTATCGACGAGCGTTCTTTTGAACACAAGCCCGTTGCTCTTGAGCTTTTCTACAAGTACCGCCCTGAAATTGGCTATGCTTCCATTGTTGAAGTCATGGAAGACCGTAACGAACGCATCAAGAAGTTCTACTGGACTCTTTGGTTTGGCAGCAAGGACCCTGTTGACCTTAATATTGATGTCACCAAGCCTATTGTTGGTGATGAAACTATTGTTGACGGAAAGGCCATTGCTGACTTTGTTTATGCTGTCGGCAACAATGGTGAAGCTTATGTTGAGCGTCCCAACAAGGTTACTTATGCTCCTATGGATTTCGCTATTGTCACTGGCTGGAAGGCTATCATCAAGGCCATTTTCCCCAAGATTATCGATGGTGATATTCTCAAGTTGGTCCATCTTTCTAACAGCTTCAAGATGATTCCTGGTGCCGAGCCTTTGAAGAAGGGCGACAAGGTCACTTCCAACGCTACCCTTACTTCCATTATCAACCAGGACACTGGCAAGGTTGTTAAGGTTACTGGTGTTATTTCTCGCGGTGGCAAGCCTGTTATGGAGGTTGCTTCTGAATTCTTTTACCGTGGTGACTACACTGACTTTGAAAACACTTTTGAGCGCAAGTCTGAGGCTCCTATTCAGATCTCCCTCAAGACTGCCAAAGATGTTGCTGTTTTGAGATCCAAGGAATGGCTCCATCTTGATGACGAAAAGACTGATCTCCTTGGAAAGATCCTCACTTTCCGTACTGAATCTTTTGTTCGTTTCAAGAATAAGGATGTCTACTCTTCTGTCAAGACTACTGGTCAGGTTCTTCTTGAGCTTCCTAGTAAGGAGATTATTCAAATCGGTAAGGTCGAATACAAGGCTGGTGCTTCTCACGGCAACCCTGTCATTGACTACCTTGTCCGTAATGGTGAAACTATTGAGCTTCCTGTCACCTTTGAAAATGCCATTCCTCTTAACGCTGGCACTCAGCTCGCTCTTAAGGCTCCTGCCTCTAACGAGCCATATGCCAATGTCTCTGGTGATTACAACCCTATCCACGTTTCCCGTGTTTTCTCCACTTATGCCAACCTTCCTGGCACCATCACCCACGGCATGTACTCTTCTGCTGCTGTCAGATCTCTTGTTGAAGTCTGGGCTGCTGAAAACTATGTTGCCCGTGTCCGTGCCTTTAAGTGCTCTTTTGTCGGTATGGTTCTCCCTAACGACGAACTTGAAGTTAAGCTTGAACACGTTGGTATGATTAACGGTCGTAAGATCATTAAGGTTGAGTGTGTCAACTCTGAGACTGGTGCCCCTGCTCTTGTTGGTGAAGCCGAAGTTGAGCAACCTACTTCTGCCTACGTCTTTACTGGTCAAGGTTCTCAAGAACAAGGTATGGGTATGGATCTTTACGAATCTTCTGCTGTTGCTCGTGAAGTTTGGGACCGTGCCGATAAGCACTTTATCAACAACTATGGTTTCTCCATCATTGACATTGTCAAGAACAACCCCAAGGAACTTACTATCCATTTCGGTGGTCCCCGTGGTAATGCCATTCGTGAAAACTACATTTCTATGATGTTTGAGTCTATCGACGAATCTGGAAGTGTCAAGTCTGAAAAGATCTTTAAGGATATTACCGAAAAGACTGACTTTTTCACCTTTAAGTCTCCCACTGGTCTCCTTTCTGCCACTCAGTTCACCCAGCCCGCTCTTACCCTTATGGAGAAGGCTTCCTTTGAGGATATGAAGTCTAAGGGTCTTGTTGCTACTGACAGTCCATTTGCTGGCCACTCCCTTGGTGAATATTCTGCTCTTGCCTCTCTTGGTGATGTTATGCCCATTGAGAGTCTTGTCGAAGTTGTCTTTTACAGAGGTATGACTATGCAAGTTGCCGTTCCCCGTGATTCATTGGGACGCTCCAACTATGGCATGTGTGCCGTCAACCCATCTCGTATCTCTGCTACCTTTGATGATGCTGCCTTACGTTTTGTTGTTGACCACATTGCCCAGCAGACCAAGTGGCTTTTGGAAATTGTCAACTACAATGTTGAAAACACCCAATACGTTACTGCTGGTGACTTGAGAGCCCTCGACACTCTTACCAATGTCCTTAACCTTCTCAAGGTTCAAAAGATTGACATTGTCAAGCTTCAACAACAACTTTCCATTGAAAAGGTCAAGGAGCACCTTAACGAGATTGTTGATGAAGTTTCCAAGCAGAGTCTTGCTAAGCCCCAGCCTATTGAATTGGAGCGTGGTTTCGCTGTTATTCCTCTTAAGGGCATTTCCGTTCCTTTCCACTCATCTTATCTCCGTGGTGGTGTCAAGCCATTCCAGCGATTCCTTGTCAAGAAGATTCCTCAAAACGCTGTCAAGCCTGCTAACCTTATCAAGAAGTATGTTCCTAACTTGACTGCCAAGCCTTTTGAAATCACTAAGGAATACTTTGAGGAAGTCTACAAGCTTACTGGCAGTGAAAAGATTAAGAACATTTTGGATAACTGGGCGAAGTACGAAAAGGCTTGAGCCTTTGAAGAAGGAAAATTTAAAAAATAAAAAAGCCAACAAGTTGTGTTTTAATCGACTCATATCTTGATACTTTTTATCATATTTACTTTTTTGAGAGAGAAAAGTCAATTGTGATACATTCATGTATATGGGAAAATTAAGTTGTTGGAAATTAATGAAGAATAAAAAAAATACTCAAAATCTGTTTTAAGTAAATAATTTTAAAAATTGAAAAAAATTAAAAATGAATTTTATGTCCCGTTTATGATTGTAAACCTTGAATACAATTTTTTTTGTTTTTTTATATATATAAATATTAAATCTACTATTTTGAAATTAATTCAAGGTGTGAAAAAAGAGCTCAATGGTTTACAGCTATTTTTCATGAACCAAACATCTTTATGTTTACATTTATTTACTTTATAAACTATTGCAAGTGACTCTCCCACTACTTTGAATTCTTACACACTTTTTGGTACATGGACATGATTTTAACTGACGGAACCTTTCTTGGCCAAAAGTATCCCGCAAAGGCCCACAGATGCTTCCGCAGTTTTTCGGGGTCGCGTTCGCCCGTTCCCTTTTCCTCCTCAACCACCTTTTCAATAAAGTCGCCGACCGTCAGCATCTCGCGCTTCAGGACGTTTAGAAACTCCTGCCGGTCCAGCCCGTTCATTCCCTTCTTCAGGGTCCGCAGGCTGTGGCGGACGGGATGGAGCTCGGCTTTGCATACCTCCTCGTCCATGCTCTCGTACTCGACGCTGTCGTCGCTCTGGTCCTCGTCGTGCTGTGCCAGTGCAACAGCAGAAGTTGCACGCGCGCTGTGTCCGTTTGCTGCAGGGCTCTTGCGGTGTACTGAAGCCGACCGCCGCGAGCGCGGTTTGCCGGAAGTGGCTGGAGACGCCCGTTTAGTAGCATGCTCGTGCTGTTCGTCGCTGCCGTTGAACGATCCTTGTTTAGCACGGCGGCTGCGTTTGCCGGGCCCTGCACTGACATTGCCGTGATTATTATTATTAGTATTATACACATCCTCGCCCTTGATTGCAGATATCAGGTAATCAACGCGGCGACAGAGATGGACGGCACCAGGCATTTTGGCCATAACCTTTTCGCCAGCATTATCGCGCTGCTGCTTCTTTTCGGCACGGTGCTCTTCTAAAAACATCTTGTCGGCCATGCCCAGTGTAGGATCGTCGCGGATATTTGTCCACGCACCGTAGCCATGTTTCTTGACACCAACCAGCAGTCGCGAGTCTTCTGACACGCTCCACTCACAGTTCCATCCATTAACGGCCTTGATATTTTTCGGGATCGTCCAATCGAGCGGGTCTTTCTCTGGAACAAATTCCCCGATCAGGTTCATATCTTCAGGCCGCTGCAACACAAGTTCGGCATTGATGCCACGCACACCACGGTACTCAAATAATATTGCACGCTTTTCTTTGCGACGCGCTAAATCCCCATTCTTTTCGGCTGCTGCAGCTTCTTGACGGGACTGCGTCTCGGCTTGGACTTGCTCTTTACTGATACGGATGATGTTTGCGTAAGCTTCTTTAACCAGCAAAGGATTGCTGTTGGGCAAAATACCTTCAGTAAACAGCTTATCCCACATCTTGGTGATATCTCCGTACCGCAAAAGCGTTTTGTAAATCTGGCGGATCTCACGTTCTGCAAGCACGCCGCCATCGTTTGCATTGTTTCTAGCGCGGCCGCCACGAGCCTTTGCCTTGGCAGGACGTGCATCGCCACTTTGCCCTTCGTCGCTATCAGACTCTGCAAATTGGCCAGACGACTTTACAGCTGCACGGCGTTTGCTAAACATGCTGATCTGCTCGTTCATAAACTCCTCTTCTTTTCGTTTGGCTTCCTCGGCTTTGATTTTGGCCAGCTCTTCAGGTGGAATAATGTCGTCCCACTTGACATCTGCCTTGTAATCTGTGACCTCAAACTGTCGAAGAAAGTCTTCGCCGCCAAGATGGGATTGGGCCAAATGGGCCTCAGCACTCTCATGGTCTTCTGCGTGGTCCAAAACGTCATCCAAGTTCATGTCCTCCAGCTTCTTTTGGTTGTTGTTGTCTTTAAACATGTTTCCGGCACCAAATTTCAAAATTACAGAAAGCTCGTCAGCAGAGGCATCCTTTTCGCTATCTGTAGTTTTCTTTTGGTATGTGACACCCATTGAAATTACAGCGTACTCCAAAACCATTTTCCGTTTGGCACGTTCCAAGATTTCTTCTTCAACAGTGTCTTTGGAAACAAACCGGTAAACCATGACATGGTTCTTTTGGCCAATACGATGAGCTCGCGCCATTGCTTGTAAATCAGCTTGCGGATTCCAATCGGAATCAAATAGAATAACAGTGTCTGCAGTCATCAAGTTAATACCCAATCCGCCGGCACGGGTACTCAGCAAAAACACAAAGTCCTCACTGTCCTTGGAATTGAAATGGTCAATCAGAGTTTTACGGGTATATGAAGGAACAGTACCGTCTAGTCTTTGGTATTTGTAACCCTTAACAACAAGATAGTCCGCCAGAATATCAAGCATGCGAACCATCTGGCTGAAAATAAGCACGCGGTGTCCATCCTTTTTGAGTCGCGTGAGCAGCTTGTCGAGCAAAACCATTTTTCCGCTATTCATAATCAAACCTTTAATGTTATTTTCACGGTTCCTGATGCCTCCATTTTTTTGAATGTACCGCTCCTCGGCTGATGGAAACAAGTATGGATGGTTAGAAGCTTTTTTGAGCTCAACCATGATGTTGAGCAAACTCATTTGGTTACCGCCAGAAGCACCAGCATTGAGCGCCGAAAAGTTACGCGAAATGATATTGCGATAATAATCAGTTTGCATGTCAGACATTTCCACACGGAGAATGCGTTCGGTTTTGCCGGGTAGTGACTTTTCGACATCTTTTTTCAAACGACGCAAAATAAAGGGCTGTAAACTTTTATGAAGGGCACGAATTGATTCTTCTTGGTCGGCAGCACCCTGATCCAAGTCAATTTCTTCAAAAGCCTGGAAAGAGTTGTTTGGTTGGCCGTCTTTCAAAAAGGTGATCAGAGCAATAAGTTCCTTGATGTTGTTTTGCAAAGGAGTACCAGTAATCAAAAGCCGGTTAGCGATCCGGAATTCGGATAGAGTAACGGCCAGATTTGATTCTGGATTTTTAAGTCTATGTGCCTCATCGACTGCTAGAAATTGCCACTTGATATTTCCAAGCTCGGCTTTGTCTCTGATTGAATATTCGTATGTTGTTAAAACAACGTTGAATTTGACCTTTTTAGGGTTGTTGTTGACAAAAAACTCGTAATGACGAATAATCTTTCGTGACTCGTCGTTACCGTTGTAAACTATCACATTAAGATCAGGAGCCCAGAGCTCAAGGGTTTCTTGCCATGCTGAAATGGTTGACAATGGAACAACGACCAAAAAGGGGCCATTTTGGTTGCGAGCATATACAAGCCAAGAAAGAAATGCTACAGTTTGAACAGTTTTACCTAAACCCATTTCGTCAGCCAAAATGCCGTTTTCGTTTCGAGACCACAAGAATGCCATCCAATTAAGGCCAGTGAGTTGGAAATCTCGAAGCTCTCCATTTTTCACAAAGCTAGGCTGCTCCGTCAGTTTTTGGAAACGAGGCCGCTGTGCGCCGTAGACAACGCTATTGCTTGGAACTACCTTTGAGTTTTGGCGAGACTGAAACATTTCCACTTCTCTGGGCGCCATGGCTGCAATAAGTTTTGCATCCTCCCATGTGCACAAATTGTACGTTAAACCTTTCCACTTGACATAATACTCGAGGCGGGCGGTGTCGGTTTCGGTGGTGACACGCTGGGATGCAACAATACGTTCTACCAACTTGAAAACGTTCATTTCGTCGTTTCTTTTGTTCATTTCCAGGCTGAAAGCCTCATACTCATCTTTGTAGATATCAGAGTTGCCCAAATATAGTGATTCTGGAAGAACAAAGTTTTTGATATAATTTTCAACGCGCTTGATACCTTTCCGATGCTTTAAATTTTCAAAAGGTTCCCAAGTGTTGTGGATATGTGCCAAGCCTTGCCATTTTATGAGATATTCAATATAATTTTTTGGGTCTCTATTTGTAGCCCCTTCAATTTGGCGATGTCCAACAACCATATCGATAGACTCGGATGGGTTTTCGACAATGTAGTCCTGTACGGCAGGGCTCACACCGTAAGCCTCGTCATCTGAGTACATTAAATCGGCATCGTTATCGTCATCAATAGCGTAATTTACGACTTTATTATTTCTAGAAGAGAATCGTGTAGGAATAAAAGAAGAATTAAAAGAGTTGGGCGTTGTTGATACTTTTTGGTGTTTTCTTGTTGATTTGTTAGCAGCGCTTGCGCGTTTGTTCATGAAAAACTCTTCATCAGAGTCGTCCTCCTCATCAAAGCCTTCTGCAGTGGCTACTCCATTTTGGAAAGAATCGTTGTAATACTCAAAAGAGTCGTTGGTGGGTTTTGAACGCTTTGAAGTTTTTGATTTTGATTTTGATTTCCTTTTTCTTTGACGGGATGAAGAGATGGGGTCAGAATTGTAGCCATCGTCATCTTCCGAATAGTCATCATCGTCGATATCAGACTCTGTACTAGAGTCGTCATCGTCGGATGAATGCTTAGCTCGGACGGATGATCTGCGTAAAGAGCCATTGGCATTTTCGTCTGTTTGAAACCGTTCGGGAGGGTTATGAGTGCGGGTACTACGACGAAGACCATATAAGGATGGGTTAGTGTCGTAGAACTCGGCAGGAATAGAAGATTTTGTTGACATTTTTTATGACTGACCACAATCAGAATGGGTCAGAGTAAAATATAGTAAAAATAAATAATGTATGATATGCTGAATTAAAAGCTTCAAACAAGCAAAGTTTGGTTTTTTTTTAAAAAAAGAACGATAATGAGGAACCAGATCTCAAGTTAAACGAAGTTTTTTAATGAATGAAATTGTTGTGATTTTGTGAAAAAGATGAAAATGCTAAAAGAATGATTGATGGAAAAGAAAAAGTACAACGATGGTTAATATAACTATGAATGAAACAACATAAAAGGTATCAAGATTGTTTGAGCTTTACGTTGGATACTAATAAATAAACAAATACACACCTGCTGTGAATAAGTATAATCAATATTACAGCAGTCTATTAATATAAAAACAAGTAAATACGGTTTTAATAAGGTCACTGTCGATCAAGTGTATATGGTGGGCAAACAAAAAAAAAATTTAACTGGTGGTGAAAAAGTCCGACAAGAGTACGGCAAAGGTGGTGGTGGTAGTGACAACACAACTCTCCACACAAACTTTACAAAAAGATTATAAACATAATCATATTCACACAATACAAAAAAGTATTTACAAAGAAAAAGAACCACACACATCAAAGCCAACACTGGAAGACAAGGATTTGATAAATATAAAAACAAAAATAGTATATTAAAAACTTGCGGATAATAAATAAATATAATCAACAAGTATTGGTCATATATGTACATCTAACGGTATAGTAACAAGGTTGAAAAGGGTATGAAGACAGATGAGAAATAAATAAAAACAAAAACAAGAATCAAAGCATCAAGGGTATTACACATCATGTCAACAACAAGAGTAGACGACAAGTCGAACTGAGACGAAACTCAAGATGGAACAAAAAACAAAACAAAAACACAATTCGAAATCCACAAGCATTAAGGTCCAAAGTCAATGATTCAGTCAATCCATCAACATGAAGATAGAAACAAAAACCTCAAACGACTTTAAAAGCAGAAATTGAACAAAAATAAAAATAAATAAAACATGAATAAAAAAATCGAAAATAAATAAAATAATCAGTCAATGGCAAAGACCAAAATTTTGTATGCAATGCACAAGTCAGAAAAAAAAACTTGCGCTCGTTGCACACTTGACACCAGAAAAAAATTGAGCAAAAATTTTTGGCAGCAGTTTGCGCAGAAAACAAGTGAATGGTAAGAGTTTAAGTCGGATTCGGGTCGCAAAACAGGGGCAGTGAGGCTATTTATACTATAGTATTGACACGTGATGTAAATTATCTCGGGCCGTATGTATATTTGAGAATGGGTAATTGTGGAAATATATGATTAATGATTATGTAATTAATGTTCAATTTATACTGTCTAAATTATGAAAGCTAAATCCACACATTACCAATTTATCAGTTTCGACTTATGACGAGGCAAAAAAAATCATTCTCGAGCAGCCCATCAAGACCTGTCATGACTCAGCTACACAGTTAATCTTACCTAATTCCAGAAAATTTTCCATATTAATGATATTTAAAGTGTATCTCGAAGCGAAATTTTCATAATCTTTTTTCCTTTTCCTTTTTTTTTTTTTTTTTAAATCTGTAGATATCAATTCAATTTTAAAGTTTATTCTTTATTTGAATATCTTGTTTTCTCCTTTTTGAGCTTTTCGATTTCACAATACTTCGATCTCTTTTCTCTCGCTTAGTCCGATATCCTTCCTTTCCAAAAATGTCTGCCGAACTTACTCACCCTTCTATCAAAGACGGATGGTTCCGTGAAATTTCTGATACCATGTGGCCCGGTCAGGCTATGACTCTTAGAGTTAAGAAGGTCCTCCACGCTGCCAAGTCCCAGTATCAAGACGTTCTCGTTTTCGAATCCACTGACTACGGCAACGTTCTTGTTTTGGATGGTGTTATCCAAGCCACTGAAAGAGACGAGTTTTCTTACCAAGAAATGATCACTCATCTTGCTCTCAATTCTCACCCCAACCCTAAGAAGGTCCTCGTCATTGGTGGTGGTGACGGTGGTGTTCTTCGTGAAGTCCTTAAGCACAAGACTGTTGAATCCGCCGTTCTTTGCGACATTGACGCCATGGTTCCCGAAGTCTCCAAGTTGTACCTCAAGGAGATGAAGAAGGGCTTTGAAGACGAACGTGTCACTGTTCACATTGGTGACGGTTTCAAGTTTCTTGCCGAGTACAAGAATACCTTTGACTGTATCATCACCGACTCTTCTGATCCAGAAGGTCCTGCCGAGTCTCTCTTCCAGAAGCCTTACTTCCAGCTCCTTAACGAGGCTCTTACCGAAAAGGGTGTCATCACTACCCAAGCAGAGAGCATCTGGCTTCACTTGAGCATCATCAAGGACCTCAAGAAGGCTTGCAAGTCTGTCTTCCCCACTGTTGAGTACGCTTTCACCACTATCCCTACCTATCCCTCTGGCCAAATTGGTTTCATGGTTTGCTCCAAGGATGCCAATGCTAACCCCAGAGTTCCTCTCAGATCTTTCTCTACCGAGGAGAACGACAAGATCAACAAATACTACAACAAGGAAATCCATGCTGCTTCCTTTGTCCTCCCAACTTGGGCCCGTCAAGCTCTTAACGAGGCTTAAAGTAACTGTATGATCTCAACTATTTTATAGTCATCAGTTGTATATAAATTTTTTTTTTTTTTTTTTTTTTTTTTTAATATTATATATATAATAATGAAGCTTATATTACAGTTTTAATTCTTGCTCTCATTAGCTGTCAAATAATTATCCCAATATGGAAACGGTTTGATAAACTTCAATATTGCAGTTCTAACCGATAATCACATGTAAATCACATGATATCCAGCCTTGCAACAATTTTTTTTATTATTTTCGCACCATCATTGTAGAATTGTCAATTAACAGAGTCGTGAATCAAGATAAATCAACAGTCAAACTACTTCCAGACTGATTTTTTTATTTACTTCAATTTATGATTTCAAGTGTAAAATATTTATTTTTGAGCATTTTCAAAGACATCTAATTATACAAATAACAGTCCTGAAAAGTAATAATTAAAAATGCCTACCGAAACAATTGTTCTACCAGGTGATTCTGAAATAATCGAATCCCAGCTTCCAAACGATAGTGGCACAATCAAGGTCGGTCCAAGTATCTTTTCGAATCCAGTAACAACTCCTGTTACTGATAGAGCCGGGTATTTCAAGACCAATAAATTAAAAAAAGGATCTTTATTATACGTTGATAGCGCAAACAAGCGAGTATGTGCCTGTAATTATGCGATTCTTGTTAAAAATACAATTTCTAACGCTGCTTTTTTTTTTTCTTTCTTGTTTCGATTTAGTATATACCAGCAGTCAGGGATAGTGTAATCGGCATTGTCACTGGTCGCCATTCAGAAGGTTTTAAAGTCCAGCTCCAAGATTTCAGTCCTTCAGTCCAACTAAACCAAAATGCATTCCCAAATGCCACCAAGAAAAACCGGATGGCACTTGCAAATGGAACCGTGGTATACGGCCGGATACGTTCAGTTGACCCCAATATTGAAACAGAAATGGAGTGCTTAAACTCGGCCACAGGAAAAGCTGACGGCTATGGTGTGTTGAAAGGCGGCTTTTTGGTTGACGTGCCTTTAGCATATGTCAGAAAGCTCTACCATGAAGGTGGCGTAGTCCTTGAAGCTCTTGGAAACTTGGTTTCTTTTGAAGTGGTTATTGGATTCAACGGAAAAGTATGGGTCAATGCAGATGACGAGTTGACAACGTTTAAAGTAGCACAGTGTATCGAACAGAGTGCAGACTGGAAACCAAGCGAAATCAAAGATAACGTATCTAAAGCGTTTTCGATATAAGAAAAGTTTATACAATTGAATATTTAATAATACATTTTTATAAAACGACTCCGCTTTCACAATTAGTTTTACATATTGACTAAATATATAAATTGAAAAAAAAACCCACCAACTCAGAAAGCATCGCAATATAACCAAAAACAAAAACATAGTATTTCACTATATCACTCTTATTCATTTCCGTTTAACCAGTTTGAGTAATAATCCACATTACTTTCAGATACAACATTTGATGCTCCTCCGTACCCCATGAGACACGACTCATTGTATTTTTGGTCAGTTTTCAATACGTCTACCAGTGTCATGTATCGTTTATCAGTAGCCTTGGGGTTGTTCATACGACTCATGGAATATGCAAATTCGTAAACCCTTTGGTCATGGAACGGAACATCTTCAACAACATTTCGATAAACATCCAGCGATTTAGAGTAAAAGTTTTTCCGGCTCACATCGTCATATCGCTCATCTTTGGTATCGCCTAAATGATTTTCCCTCTCTGACAAACTATTCTTGTAACGGTGATGCTTATTATGACTAGCATTTTTTACTTGTGAAGACGACGGATCTCTTTTGGAATCACTATAGCTTGAGTCAAGATTATTTGGATATATGTTTTCGGTATTAGTTCCATTAACTTCTGGTGCCATCAGTTCCTCAAAGTCCGCATATTTTTTATAAATTTGCATTTGTTGTTCTGAAACTTTTGTACTATGCAGTTCGACAAGCACTTCCTCGACCGATTTTTCATTGGTATCATTTTTGCCTTCGTAGTCAACCAGCCCATTTGACAAAAAAGAGTCTTCAAGGTTGGCGCCAACAAAGCTGTTTCCCATAGAGGAATCTGTACTGTTCATCCGTTCCTTGTGGAACTCTTTGATGTTTCCGTCCCCATGTTTGGTGCTGCCCCATAGCCGCCCAGAAAGACGCACAGGCTCAGACAAAAGCCGGTGGAAACTTGGCTTTTTGTAGAATTTCGATGATGCTTGAACCAATGCGCCAATTCCTGAAGATTTGGATTCCATATCCTCTTCCTTTCTCTTTTCCTCATATTCGTGTGTTTTGTGTTCATCAACTAAAGCGGGAATATCAATGCACTCTGGAGCATTTTCCAACTTTTCTTCCAGTGTCAATTCTTTCTTTTGATCATATTGCTGATTATCTGTTGTTTGCTTAAGTCGACCTTGTTTAGAGTGTTTATCTTTGGATGATTTGGGAGGACGATGAGAAACAATTGGTTTTCGGGATTTGAATGGACCCTGAAGATAGGCTCGTTTGTCGGTTTTAGGAGCATATCGAAGCGTGGAGTTCATGTTATATGCAAACAGACTCTTAAAAGATGTCAAAATCCGTGGCTTGTAGTACTCATTCCAGTAATTATCAAAGGTTCCCAACCGTGTAAAAAACAGGTTTTGAATAAGAAACTCATTGATATTGGGGTCTTCCGACAGTATAATATGCTCATGTAAAGGTTGCAACTCTTTTGCGACCCGTTCAGGAGCGGATTGTAGATTATTAGGTGTCCACCATTTAATATAACTCCTTCGAGCTTTTCGAATAGAAAGGTTATTATGCAAGTAATAATCTGTTGACAAATCCCAAAGACGGGGTCGACCTTCTTTCCACTTGAAGTTTCCCAAAAACAAATTGATGGCATCTTGTCGTTGCGAGTCCATAAATGAATTGCTGTAAAAACGACGCAAGCTCTCAATCAAGTCACGCGAATGGCTCGACCATTGATTGATCTTTCGATATGTTTCCATGGTGTTGACTAAATGGGATCCGCCATACTGTAGTGCTATTGTATCACCATGATCATGAAACATTTCTGTTAGTAGATCAACGGCATCAGAGTCATAGTCAATGTCTGTATTAGAAATAACATTCAACACATGGAGTTGGTAGCCAAGTGCCTTCTTGCCAATGACAAATTGTGCAGCATTAGTTCTATCCAAACAGTCAATACAGTTGGTACGACAAATGCCGCTCTGGATCGTGATATCTTCGGCACCAGAACCGTTTCGAAAAAAACCAGTTTGTTGAAGAGTTTCGTCAGCATACTTTTCAAGAAACTCAATCACGTCTTGATCCCTACTACGGGATGCACGACTCATGTCCCAAGCAGTATAATCCATTTTCTTATCGTCTGGTAAAAATTGGTTCAGATACTTGATACACTCGTTAAATTTGACACCTAACTTTGTTTCTCTGGGATTCCGCTCACGCCTCTTGATCAAGTTCAATATCCTGATCCTTGGCCCATATCGCCCAAACATGTCGTCAAAATGTAAAGCAGCCGCAGCAAAAAACGGATCGGGGGTATCAAGTGAAATAGGTGGTTTTGGAGACATGTTGGTGACATCTTGTGACCAGAATAATGGAATGCTTCCACGATGTTGAACATACGAGGTATATCTTGGGCTGTTAAATAATCCCTTTCTAGGATCATGGAATGAAGAAGTATTGATATCTGCAACAATCTGTTCAGTCTCCACCTCATTGGCGACTCGGCCATCAACATTGACACCACGCTTTAAAAATCGTGCACCAGCAAAGTACTGAGACCGTCGTGCAATAATGGTGATGTAGATTGTACGCCCATAAACATCAATTTTTGCTTGATCCATAAATCCATGAATAATTGGCAAAAACCAACGAATAGAGTTTTCGAATCCAGACATTGTTGGCTTCAAAAGAGCTTGATTCCATACAAACATTTTGTTGTAATCTTGAAAAGATCTTTTTTCATTTCTGTTATCAAGATTTCTTTTTTCGCGCACCAAGTTTGTTTGCAGCGTCTGGGTAATGTTATAAGTATAACTAAAATAAAATGTTTTGCTCAAGTCAAAACTTTGAAATGTAGTCAGGTATCTATTTTCCTCAGATCTTCTGTCAGGCTTTCGATAAATGCTGCTGTGACAAAGTGGCAATAATTGTGTTTCGTCGATATGGTAAACATAATGGCCACCAATCAAGGCCACTGTACTTCGTTTTGTAATGACTGATATATAATATCCTTTGGTAAATCTAATGAATCCCATAATTCCCCATGCAGTCAACAATTTGGTGAATCCTCCGTTGTTTTTATTTTCTGCTTCAAATGTCGCTAGAACCTCCATGACTTCATGGCGGTTATAAGGTCCACCCCTTTCCTTTATAGATAAGACATCTTGGGGTACCGTCAAATCAATTTCCAGTATTCGGAAACGCATTTCCCTAGCGTTCGACCCAACAATGTAGAAATGGGTCCGTGTTTCGTATAATGTAAACTTTTGTAATAGAAACAGGACTTTATTTTTGCGTGGTTGAGGCTGATCATTGAAAATTTGAGGCTCTATGTTTTCCGAAGGCAAATTGACAAAGTACTCTGGGTTTTCGTTTTCATATATATAGTTCTCCTCTGGATTGAAGTTTACATTTTCCAATGGTTGTTGAGTGTTATCGACAAAAAGGTCAGTTGGCACACCAATGTGTGTTTCCGGTACCTCTTCGTCTTGGAGTAAATGGTCTCGATTGCCTATACTTGAACCGATAGATATTGGTATAGCGAGCTGGGGTTCAGTTCCTCCCATATTGTTTGTCAAATTGGCAGGCATTGTTGAGTACCAAGGATATAATTTATTAATGTATGGGCTTGTGGAATAATTTCTAGTGTTTTTATGATACACCCACAACATGATACCATCGATTGCAGCCGTATGTTACCCTGTATTGGGCTTTTTTGTCTTTAGCCTTGCATGATTAAAATTTTATATGGGCGGCGTGATTCTTGATGAAATATTTTTCATTATATGCTTTAAGAAGATATTTACACAGGTAATACCCTATATGATACCATGGTTGACACAGTAAAAGAGCCCTCATCGGCTTCAAATGTCACAATAGAGAAGCCTACCAAGAATGGAAAACCCAACAGAGTTGTAAAGACCAAAGTCGCAGCCCGAAACGAAAAAATTCAAGGCACAAATGATTCTTCCATTGTTTCAAAAAGATCTGTAGAGCGACTATACTGGTCTAAGAGGACCCCGGGAATCAATGGAACTGTCATTGATGGGTCGCAACGGGTTGCCGAATTTTTCAGACCTTTTGTGGCCAAACCTCAACGTCGTTCGCCCACAATCAATAGAGGCTACTGGACTCGTATGGAAGCGATTATGAACCATATTGAATACACCATCAGCTCCACATCTACCAAAAAGACAGTGATTATCGGGCTTGGAGCAGGATTTGATCCCTATCCGTTTCAATACCTATATAATCACAAAAGCGACCCTCATGATCCGGAAATTGTGTTTTTGGATGTTGATTTTCCTGACTTGATTCGTCGCAAAACCGCAATGATCAAGCAAGCACCAGAAATAACGAATCTAATTGGCGAACCCCAAGTTATTCCCGATAACCTCAAACATGCTGTACAGCTTCAGACAAAGTCATACATTGCTCTTGGTTGCGATTTGACTAAACTTGACGATCTTTCCCACTTACTAAACACAATGTTTGATTTAGAGAATACCCTTTTGACTTTTACTGCCGAGGTTTCAATTACATATATGCCTAAAAATGAAGCAGATAACGTCATTGAATGGTCATCAAAGTTCCCACATGCTCGTTTTGTGTTGCTTGAACAGATACTTCCTTCAGGTCCTAACCATTCATTTGCCAAAACCATGCTGAAACACTTTAACAACCTCAACACACCATTGAATAGTGTTTTGACCTACCAAAAAGTCTCTGATCAAGTAAACCGTTACGAATCACGAGGCTGGAAATCTGTCCAAGCTTCAAGTTTGTACCAGTTTTACGAAAACGCAATTACCCGAGAACAAAAGGATTTCCTCGACTCTGTTGAGGTATTTGACGAATGGGAAGAGTTTGTCTTATTTTGCCAACATTATGTTATTTTGTACGCTTCTACTAGCAAAACCGATAAATCACCACTCATAAAAGCAGCTACACCTGGACCGAGTGACATTGAAACTGCTCCAGAAACTGCACATGTTGTTCCCAAAGCTACAGAATCTCATTACCATAAGAAGTTTGCTGCAGGATGCTTGTACTCAAATGACGGGAAACAAGGAGTTGTAAGCAACGGAGGTGTGCTCATGTCGCGAACAAATGATAGTGTTTTGATTACCCCAGACTCTTCTGCCAAATTCATCATTTCGAACGAAACCTTTAAAGAAAGAATGTGCCATGCAATGTCTCACATTCAAAAAGATAACCAACTAATTTTGAGTGGTGGCAGGATGGCACCAAATAAACCACTTTCAGATTGTTGGAAGCTGACCGACGGTACTTGGAAAAAGATTGCTGATCTGCCCCAGCCGAGATTTAGACATAATACATTTGTTACTAAAGATGGTCAAGTGGTTTTATTTGGCGGCAAATCAACTTCCTCCGACTTGGATTGGCTAGTATATGACAACGAAGCAGATTCATGGAATACCCTTCCTATCAGCGGTGACAAACTATTTGATATTTACAGTAGTGCCATTACATGGGATGCAAATACAAGTGAGGGACATCTTTTTGGTGGATTCACATCTAGCGATACTTTCAATGACCAAGTTTTTAAATTCACATTAAACCAATCTTCCGTAAAGATTGAAAATATCTCATCAAATTTTGATCAAAAGGATCTTTCGCTCTTGAGTAGACTTGGTTCTAAGACAATTACGATGGGTAAAGTTGTCTACATTGTAGGTGGTGTTCGAGATGATTCTGTGGCTGACTTGAATTTGGATATTGTCAAATTAGACTTGTCTACATTCAAAGTCTCTGCTGTTAAGTATGATGCTGATTTGGCCGATTTGTCTTTTAACCTTCCATTATACGTGGGCTTCAATTTGGATATGATTAATGACACAAATGCAGTTGTGTATGGAGGCGGTGCCGTCTGCTTTTCGTTTGGATCTTATTGGAACGAAGTTGCCACTCTAAATTTTTCCAACTCCAAACCCATTTCTTCTTTACATCTTATCCAAAAATCACCAAAGTTGGTTACCAGCACTGACAATGGTCACAGATTCAAAAATGGCATCAGCAACCAGACAGAGCCCCAGAAAGTTTCACCTATCAGAGAAGTTGATTTATCAAAGTTAACCTCGTTCGACCAGTTTTTAAAGGATGTTTATTCAACAGAAAAGCCAGCTGTATTTCGAAATCTTGAACTTGGACCATGCCTCGAACTGTGGAAAGATCCCAAATACCTGTCAAAGTCTGTAGGTCCAGACCAAAAAGTAATTGTTCACATTTCGGAGAACAAAAACATGAATTTTGTTGCCAAAAATTTTGATTATAAAAACATGCCATTTGGTGAATTTATCAGCCATGTTTTTGGGGAAACCAAGTCGTGTGAAAAAGTTTACTTGCGTTCTCTTTCTACAGAAAGTCCTAAAACTTTGCCTGCCATTTTTGCAAAAGATTTTCCTAGTCTTCATAAAGATTTCAAGCTACCCGATGCTCTTTTCAAACTGGAAGATGTCCAGTTTTCTTCGCCTCTTCGAATTACCTCTCCTGAAACAGCAATTTGGTTACATTACGACGTAACTGCAAACGTTCTTTTCCAAGCTGTTGGTCACAAAACTGTTCGTGTATACCCTCCTTCGGATGTAAAGTATCTTTCCTTTCCCTCTGGGTCTTCTACTTCGTTAGTTGGCAACATTTTCCAATACCCGTCTTCTCAGCCTAATAATGACGGCGAGCTTGGATTAGCACACCCTTTTGAAGTCGATCTCGGTCCTGGAGACGCGCTTTTTCTCCCTGCTTGCTGGATTCATGCAACAGAGTCGAAAGAGCCTTCTATTTCGGTCAACATCTTTTGGAAAGATTTGGACTCCAAGTCATATGCGGCTGGAAAAGATGTCTATGGAAACAGGGACCTTGGCGCATACGAGAACGGACGAAGCAGTATTCAAAAACTGGCAAGTAGTTTTGATGAAAGACACCCTAAAGAGGTTTCTAAATTTTATTTACAGCGATTGGCACAAGAATTATATGAAATTGCTGAGAATATTTAAGCAATTGCGTGTTGTTACTATATATGAATATAAGTATATATATGTTGAATGTAAATTTTAACTGATTTTTTTTTTTTTTTTAAAATTTTCAAGAAACTAGTCAATTTTTAATGAAATACAAATGAACGTGTACATGAAAATGAGTAACTTTAGGAGTCAATTAATCAGATCCAGGCAAAGCACCTTTAGCAAAGCTTGACAAAAACTGAGCAACTTTTGGATCTAAGCCAGCAAACGACGTGGCTGTAGAGCTGTTATTACCGGATGTCGAGGATTGGGATTTTGAATCATCATTGTCAGAATCAAGCTTTGCACGCTTGTTGGGATGATTAGAGTCTGATTCTTCATCTGAAGAGTCGGCATACGTGGGAGCAGACGCGTCAAAGTTAATTTTTGGGGCAGAGTTGTTGTTATTTCCAAATGAAGAAGTACTTGTTTGATTTTCCTCTTCTACAACAGAAAAGCCACCGAAAGCGGAATCATTTTTATTGTACAAGAAGGGAGCAGAAGGAGTTGATGAACGAGCACCATTTTCATTAGCATTTTCTTCGGTTTCATTATTATTTTCATCACCATCGTTACTGAACGAGAATGGGGTATTATGAGCAGAACGGGAAGAACCAGACAATTTACTATCAAAGGGAGGAGTTGTAGATTTACTGTTGGCACGATGGTGATTGTCAACGGCATTTGACTGTTGATCGGGAGCAACCATATCATTCAACTCAAGTTGTATTTCGCGGACATTTTCAACCTTGGATTCCAATTTTTCGAGACGATCGTTGTCTTCCTTGAGAAGAATTTCACTGGCACTTGCTAAGGAATTTAGTTGCTCAATGAATTCCTTGCGTGCGGTTATTCTCTTTGTAAGATTGAGGCGAGCAGCAACCATGAGCGGTTCGAGCTCTTGCATTTTACGAGCGTATTCCTTAGGCGCGGGCAATGTATCACTTTCTACGGTGTTGCTGTACTCTTTAGTTGCCTTTTCCAACGACGAATCTGCTATTTTTGTAAAATGGGACAAGTCTTTATGTATTGATGCCAGTTTACTGAGCACTGATGGTAATTCAGGAGCAGAAGACTGACTAAATTTACTACTGCCAAGGCCACCTAGTCCGCCAAATGCGCCACGAACACTAGGCTTTTTGGTATCGGAAAGGGCTTCGTCAATCTTGTCCAATACATCCTCTGGGAAAATCTGGCGGTGTCTCCAAACATCGGCCACGCGTTTTATCCGGGGCTTGATATCAGGCGACGCTTGTCTATAAGCAAATCCCAAAGCACCAGGAACATGGTTGGAAAAAGCAGTGATGAACTGATCCCATTTCTTTATACGTGATTGTTGGCAAACCTCATTCGCCAGGTAAATAAGAGCAAGTCGTTTGTTTGTAGGAGCTGTAAAGCAATGTTAGCCAAGAAGGTACGAAACAAATAAATTGTGTAATATGAACAACACTGACCTTTTCTTATAGTTCGATCCCAAATTTCGGCGGTTTTATCAGCATAACGTTTATGGAACATGACCTACACAGAGTAAAGACGTAGATAATATGTTAGTCGGGGGCTTATGAGTGGTGTTTTTGAACGACAAAACTTGACAGGACATGTCTCTGCCAATATAGAATCCAGGTCTGATGTTCACATACCCATTGTGAAATTCCGACAATTGAATCTTGAGCTTCCGTCAAAGACGAAAGTTTTGCCAGAACTACGTCTTCTGAAAACGACATTGTAGGAGTGAAATAATTGGTTTTAATCTATAATCTCTGAGCCTTAAAACCAAGACCTTTGTTTCAAAATTCGCAAGAGCAAAATGCAAAATTATGTTAAAAACAAAGAGTTTCGATATTTAAATACGAATCAAATAAATCGGGAGATTTGTTAATTGATTCAAAAGATACAATTTAATCGAGTATTTGGCAGAAATATAAAGTCACGATGCTTTGAAAATGTTTAAAAAACAACATAACGTGATAATAACGTGATTTTCTGACAGTTGGAACTAACGTTTTACGAAGATTAAGGGTCTCGTTTACAAATGTTGAGTTTGATAATATCGGCGTTTTTTCTTCTTCTTCTTCAAGAAACTGTTTAACAGTTGCTTTTTCGTCAAACTCTCTGATATTTCGTCAGAAATCAGTCTCACAATGAAAATTTTTCATATCAAAATATTTGTCACAAAAACATCAATTCTAGCAATTAAAGTTACTCAGCTGAGTATAAATTATTGGATGCACATTTCAAAATGTTTAGTTTTTCAACTTTGTGACGACGCTGTTTTGCTTCATTTGACTTACCGTATAGGTACAGATTTCCAGTTACTAAGCTGGTGCTTCTCAAAGCCAAATTCAAAGCCTCTAAACCATGTGCATAAGACGATTGACAAAACTCTTCAACTAAATGCTTTACAGGATCTGGACGCCAATATATGTCTTTGGGCGAGAAAATCAGCTATATGATGCGGATTCAAGTAGGGCTAGAAAAGACTTTAGTAGTAGAGTGATTAATGTAAATGGTTGAGATTTTTTTTTTTTTTTTTGGCTTGTATGACAAAAGAGATGTTCAAACGCTTCAAGAACCATTTAAAAACTCAGGCAGAAAAGTCTCCGACTGTATTTCGATCGAAATAGTTTCAATCAGAACCGTATAAAAAAGGCCAGAACTTTTCATTTAGAATTATAGAACGTAATGTCAACTCTAACTGATCTCCTTCCATTCCTATTCTGAAAGTAACCACAAATAATAATTTACAAGGCATATACAACTGCAAACAAAAACGTTATAAAATGAGCTGTTTTAAATTTTAAAATGATTTAAAGTTACAAAATACATTGGCCGAAAACTGAAAAACATTTTGAATAAGTTTAATTACATTTATTGATACTCCTAGGTTGAATAACTCAAATGTTATGGCTCAGTTCTGTATTTACTTCTAGACCATTTTGATCAAATATAATTGTCAAAGGGTTTATTAGTAGCCATATATTTGGCCATTACTATTCGATTAACTGAATTAAAAAAAAAAAAATTAATTTCAAAACTGTTTCCTTCTACAATCAATCTTTATTTTCAATGTTAAAATACAAAGTCCCAATAGGTCTTATTCCATCTACATACTATGATGACTAATCACACGTGATCTAATTTTTTAATCTACCCGAATTTTGTTGTCTTTAATTCTCGACAAATCTAAATTCAGGTCTAGGTGTTTTTTTAACTAACCATTTACAACATTCATACCATGCCCAAAATCGAAGAAATCCCAGAGGAAGTGCCAGCTCATTCGCATCAGCATCTTTCTACCGAGCCTCCGTCGTCTGAACTCACACCTGAACAGGAAAAGGCCGCCATTGCCAAAGAAAAGGCAGAACAAGAGGCGTTGCCCTACACCTGGCGCCAGACGTTACAAGATGTCACAATATCGATTCCGATCCCTCCTGGGACCCGTGGCAAAGATTTGGCTGTCATAATAAACAAGAAATCTATCAGCACGGCATTGAAAACCAAGCCAGGCGAGGCTTTTATCAAAGGAGATTTGTTTAATGAGGTTCACCCTGATGAATCTACTTGGTCTGTTGTTGACCAAAAGGAATTGTCAATTACCTTGGAAAAAGTTAATCAAACCGAATGGTGGCCTCATGTTGTCACCTCTGCGCCAAAGATTGATATCAAGAGAATTGAACCCGAAAACTCCAAATTGAGCGATTTGGATAACGATACTCGAGCAATGGTTGAAAAAATGATGGTACGTTAATTTACGCATTGAATTTTTTTGATTCAAATTACTAACTTGAAAAAACAGTTTGACCAACGCCAAAAACAAATGGGTCTTCCAACTAGCGAAGAACAAAAAAAGATAAATATGTTTGAAAATTTCAAAAAAATGCATCCTGAGTTGGATTTCAGTCAAGCAAAGGTTGATTTCAACAATTGATTGCGGTTCCATTATTGAACACGGATCAAAGCGTATAGTATTTGAAAATATATTAAAACTGATAAAACATTAAACAAGAATTGATAAAGGCCAAAGTTAAAACATATAAGTTGGTTTTTCATCATTTTGGCTTTGTGAGTGGAAAGTTTCGTTGCCTGAAAACAATATTTTGATTATAGTAGGCCGGGATACCAAAGAATTGTAAACAAAAGTCATTTTGATTGTGATATAAAGCAGAGTTTATCAGGGCATGTATAATATTTCTGAAAATTTTCAGAATTTACGTTTTTTGACTATTAGAAAGATCATTATATCAAATCATTGATGAAGTTTCAGTTATTGATCAAGAGGGATCCTAGGTATCAATCTGGGTACCAATATTGAATGGTCCTATAATGTTTTGACCCTTTTGGTATTGTTTGTTTTCATGATTCAATTGTAATCTTTGATTCGGGTTTGATACAGATTTAGACATTCGTGTTTTTAGCTGGCTATTCTTCAAGTACACTATTTCTGGTGTGTTGGAATCTGAATTTTCTTCAACTAAACTATTTCTGGTGTATTTGAATCTGAATTTCAACAGTCTCTGATACTGTTGGCACTCAGAGAGTAATAACAATTGAGTTCAAGTAGGATTTTGACTACAAAACACAACTTTAGCCATGATCAAATGTGATATAAAGAGATGTATAAAAAACATTAAGGAAACCAAAGACAAACCTACCTTTGAATATTTCAAATACGCTGCAAGTAATTTAATTAGCACACTCAATGGAAAGCTGTTTTCAAACTTACAAACCGCTTTGCCTTGATTTTTTAATTAAATGGCACCGAAACGTGCTTTTTTCTACCTCAGCGTCAATAACACAATTGAATAAAAATGCAGCCACCAAACTTGTAAACTTTTATATAGATATCTCTCAGGTTTGGGCGCAATCCTTGTCTTTGTATCCTATTTGAGATTTAGATGAAATAATAATGTGGTAAACAAATTTCAATTTTAAGAATTTTGAATCCATATTCCGGACAGAAAATTCCAAACCTTTTCATAATACAAAGACTTTGGTGATTTATTTTCGAAAAAATCAAAATGGATCAGCATTCAAACGTCGATACATTTTTGGAAACTAGCTTCCTTGAATACTACAAAACAGGTATCCATTCGTACGCTGGTTTTGATTTTTGTTCCAAAATGAACAACATGTAAGATTATGACCTTTTTCAATTACAAGCCATTCATTTTTTTTGTAAACGAAAGAAGCGACCAATATTAGCCATTTGAAAATAAACAAGTACAAGAAATTAATGGATTTTTTACATTTCATGAACAGCTTAAAAGAATATCAAATATTTGGATTCAAATGTAGAAAACTCTGAAAAAAAATACGACCTTTTTTGTTTCCAGAATTTTTAAACGGCTATACTTCCAGTCATTTTGAAGGTATCAAGACAATTTTAATCTTTAACAAGGGCTATGGATCAACTTTTACATTGTAATTCAATTTCCAGTCTTTTCAAACTATTTGAAAGCTGTTGAATTCCAGAAACGGTTGACAGTTTATTGGCTTTTTTACCAACACACTAAAAAAATCCAATCTATCTGATTAATTTATGTTTTACGGTATAAAGATGAATGATTTTGCGACAGTTTACGAAAGTTTTGGTGCTTGTCTCAATTGCAATATGGTTATGGGTATCTGGATGAAGCGAGTGAACAATCCAAAGTCTATAAACAACGGGTTCTGTTTCATGTTTTAGTATCTAAAGAAAATCGGCAAACCTTTTACAAGTATAGGCTCGGAGGGACACCCCCAACATGCTTTGTTCGCTTTAGGAGCTTCTCTAGCTTTAAGGATTTAGACTTTTTGATATCCACTTGGTGTGTTTGTAGTTAAAGACATCGTTTAAAGGATAAACTTGATCCAAAAGAGAATTTTGCACTTTAGAAGAATTGCATTATTTTGTTTATAAACCTTTGACTTTTTCGCACGATACAACCAAAAAAGTAACCGATAACGGCATGGCAATTACTACTGCTACGACTAATATTATTATTTCAAAAAATAACGTCCCATTTTCCCGATCTTTACAAACTGCTAAGCGATAAATTTATAGCTTAAATGAGACAAGATTTATCTTCCAGCACGTTTAGGTTGTTTCCTGGAGAGGGTCTTTAGTAGGTATCAGTTTGTACATATCTTCACCGTTGTTTTGGTCTTTAACTCGACATACATACCAGCCGACTGTGGCTGGCCTAGTTAACAGTGCATGACACTGCAATTCTCCAGATAAAACCACTTTTTTGCGACTTTTTCTCAAGACAGAGGTGAAATACCTAAAAAAAGATATCCCGAGACTCAAAACCTTGGGCCCAAAAAGGTGAATTTGTCCAAGGACACGGCCAAACTCAATAAAAATGTAGTATTTGTACATGTGACTCCGACCTGAATAACGCAAGGAAATCAGTCGATGAGATAGCGCCGCACGCCAATAAAACGGGCAATTTGTCACTTCTAGACCCCAGATTTGGATATAGTTGAAAAATATATTGAAACTGTGTTGTAGACATTTTATTGAAAAACATTTTTATCATTATTTGAAAAGAAGAACGAAAATCACTTTCCCAAATCTTTTTGAGTATATGAACTGTTGTCACTTTTGTCAAATTTAATCGTTTAAAAACTCCAAAAGAATGATACTGTTTTGTCAATTTAAAATTTAGACTCATGGGCATGGTTTTTGAGCTTGTCCTTTAAAGTGCACGCTCTTTCTACACGAAAGTAGAGAGAAATAAAGCTGATCTAGCTTTCGATAGGAACGCTTCAATGTAGCAAAAGAACATTTCAAAAGTAAGATCGGCCGTTGGATGTCGATCATATTATTCTGGTTCTTTCAAGAAATCAGGAAAGATTTTTAATGCCAATTTTGAAAAACTCAAACCACTAAAAGACTGAAATTTGGAAAAGAAATGTATTAACTTAGTCGTAAAGCTGTTTCTAAACTATTGGCAAAAAATCACTCTAAATATTCAAGCCGCAGTTGAAAAATTTAAAACTATTGAGACTTGGTCATTAAAGATTTTTCTAATTGAAATTCTTTACAACCTCAGTCAATTATGATTGATAGTCATTGATGAGTCGTTATGCGCATAAAACAAAGTCACGGAACGAGCCAGGTACTCTACAACTTGCTAGTTTATCCAAGGTTTGTTCAAACAAAAATAAAATAAAATAAAAAAATATGCATACAATAATAAAAAATATTTAAAGAAAAAAACAAAACAAATATACACATTTTAAGTTAAACCTTTACATGAGAAAAATACTAAACCAAGCACAAGATTAGAAGGTACCATACTTTGGGAGGACCAAAATGATTGTAGCCAACAAACTGTATAATCAACAACATTGCAAATTTATGCAGTTGGTCTATGATTGAGATGGCAGTAATTGGGTATGCACATTTAAAACCTGATTTATCAGGATCGTGTATAACAAACTGTGAGCATGGCATCCCAAAAAATAAATCGTTGTGACAATCTTTGGGAGAAACAACAACGAGAACCAAACACTAGTCGTATAGAAACCGTGAGTAGTTAGTAAAAGGCATCGTCAACAGGGTACCTCCAGTCTCGAGCGTTTGTTACACAGTAAAAGCACCAAATCCAAAAATAAGGGAACCAAACCAAAGTAAAAACACACACGATTCAGACCAAACCGAAACTGAAAAGGGTGATAAAGTATGCATTGGTTATTAAATGCAAGATTCGGGATTACAAGATGGTAGTAGAATGAAACAAGTGGGATTGCGTCAAGTGAAGACAGAGTTGTATGATGGCCGATATAAGGACTGAAACGATTTAAAAATACAAAGATGACCAAGAGAGTATCCAAGTGCTGTAGACTGTTGAAAACAAGTATCATGGATATGGAATATAGTAACGACCGTCGACAGTCCAATAATGGTCAGCAAAGGATTATAAAAAGGTTAAATGTAGTACATGACTAGATATACTGGTAACATGTAAAAACACAGCGTGCAAATATATAATCGGTTGCAAACCGAAATGCAGTGTTACAAAAAGAAGCACATCAAACGAGAACCAAACTTAAAGTCGTTGATGAAATTGTGCCAAAAGAAGAATGGAAGAAACGACATCATTTCGATTGACAAGACGCAAAAACTTTAAACGCGGTGGCTAGTTTAGATTTTATTTTTCAAAAATTCAGTACATTTAAAATATAATAAAAACGGCCGTTACCGTTTATTTGATCTAGGAACAAGGCAACACCCAAATCTTGGATATTATTTGAATCAACGGGTACTTGACACCACGTTTTTTCTTTTTTCCAGCTTGATTTTGAATCAATTTCAGTATTGAAATGAGCAGTAGAGATTGCACCTTTTCCTTATAACAGCAAGAGCCAAATAATTAATTACTGTACAGGACTTTTTGTTGTTACGACATTTGATGATTTGCGCAACTACCCGGAATGTATTTTTTTGGTCTTCTGAGAAGCGCCATTACTGCGTCTCAAACACTTTACTGTATTTTGGTTGTTCTTATCGTCCCATTACGAGACTGGAATGTAATTGATGATTATTGCTGGAAATGAGTAATTTTTTTTTTTGGCACAACTGGGTATCGATAATTAGTTTGACAAAAGTATTAACCGGCTGGTCTGGATTCATATGCTACGAATGTACTAAAGTAAACTGCATACAACTGTGCATTTGTATCGCGAGGAATTATTTTACTTCATTTGTCAAACCCAAGCAAACTATCGTGTTGGATATTCCGAAAACAAAAAGTTGACGAGCACTAGCTTTCCTGGAAACTATTTGAATATAATCAAGTATCTAGTCTTGAAGACAATCCGTTCTCATACAACAATCTCTACTCTCATAAACCCTCTACTCTGCAGTTGAAAAAGCGTACAATTACCCGCAGTTTATCGATAAAGATGTGCCAAAGTCAGGGAAAAAAAGAAAAAAATCAAGTGCAGGAGAGAAAGACAACCATAATAACTGTGGGTTGTAGTTTAAGTTTTGGACTTTAGTGGTTGCTTCTTCAGGATTGTACAGATGTTTATAGGGATTATGTTTGTGTAAAGAAATATTAATTGGGGAAAGTAAAATAAATACAAAATAATAAAAAAGAAAAAAACTTGGGCAAAATAAAACAATAAATTAAGGGAAAAAAAATAAAAAATAAAATATACCCGATGAACCCTATATTTCCTGTAGCGCTGTGAATCGCCCTACCAACGACATATGACTACATCGTACGAGAATTGTATTTCAGAAACCAAATTGCAAATTCTCTTTGGTTTCAGAAAAAAACATCCAACAATCAGGCCGGTTGAGAAAATTTAAAGGCCACAAGACTTGGATTCATGATAATCAGGAAAAATGGTTTCTTCCTATTCAGTTTTGACAACTAGCTTGTCTTGAAACTTTATTCATGTTCCTGAAAAGTGCTTTTGAAAATACTAAAAATTCATGAAAAAGAAAAATTACAATTCAAAAATTTACAAAAAAAAAAATTAATTCCAACTTGAAAACACATGCAACACAGACAAAAATGGGTGACGTCTGGCTTTGCCCATTATTTGGTCTTGGGTTTTGTCCATACCGGTTTATCGAAACTACCCATTTGCACCCACCCATAACCACACGTTTGCATCAGCACCTGTGCGGCACTTTGACGTCAATGATCCAGAGCATTGCCGGAACCGACAGGGCGATGGTGACGGTCTGTGTAAGGAGCTGGTACGCCCAAATGGATCCAATGTTGGCGGAGGCGAGTATCCAGATGGCGTAGACGAGCGGTGTTTGACTGGCTACAAAACAGACAGCATGGCGCAGGATTTTGGGGTAGTTGAGGGCGCCCTTGATGCTGAGAAAGTCTTCTTCAGTCTGCGTAAAGTGTTTGATAACGGGGAGACGGTAGTGGACGGGCTTGAGGTCCATATACTTGACGTTGGCGTAGCGCGTGTATTTGGAGTAGTTGCTCTTGACTGTTCCCTTTTCCAAATCTGCAGACTTTAGTTGGTTGAGTTTGGAGGCCTCGACCCACTTGTACGCGCGCTTGATGGCGACAGTTTTTACTTTTTTTTCCGACGCAATAACGATAAAGGTGGCGCAAATGACAGAGACTGGCATGAACAGCCAGTTGAATCCGTAGAGGTACGACATTCCTGCAACGGTGAGCACACTCTTGTCTAGCACGAAAAAGAGCGGGTAAGTTGCGACGGTGCTCACAGATAAAGCCCACAGCACTGCAAAGCCAATGTAGAAAAGGCCATGGAAAGAAGATGTGTGCGCAACAAAGCCCATCAGCACCCGCTGGTTATATGAAATCTGTGCTGGAAAGTGAGTAAAAGGCACGCGCTTGGATCTCATTTCGAGTGCGCGGATGCTGCCGTGGAAGGAGGTGAGAGTGCTGGCGCGCGACCTGTCGTGACGCGGGGCTCTGCGGCTTTGATAATTTTGCTGAAAGTAAGCAGGCTTTGGCTGGGCGGGCTGGTTCTTGTGGATGAGGTAGCTGGCCGCAACCTCGTAGAAAGAAGAAGATTCGGAAAGCTCTGTGCTTGAGAACTGGCTGCGGTAGGATGCCTGCGGCGACTTGGTACCGTAGTGCTGTTTGGTGAGCTGTTCGTTATATTGGTTGGCGGCCGCCATGATGTTGCGGTACAGTCGGGTTGGAGTCGACATGCTGGAACCATGTAGTTGAGTGGGGAGTTTTGTTTGGGAGCCACTGAGCTCTGTCGATGGGAGATCGTTTCATATATAGGCTTTTGTAAAGAAAAATACAAATTCCTTGGATTGAATATGTTTTTTGTTCTAGGTTTTGAAATGTTTATGCATGTTGTAGGAGCTAGTTGGCATGAATGAAGAATAGATAAATAAAACGATGGTTCAATGTAGTTTCAAAATTCCTTGAACATACTTTTCAATTAAGTTTTGAAAATATCTTTTCTACAACTGATCCATTTTTGCATCAACCATCATTTAGCAACGATGTAGGTTTTCCCAATGAAAAACGGTTTACGCGCCTCGAGTGACCCTTGTATTGAGACGTCCGCCATTTCATTAAGCTTGCTGTTTGATTGAGCCGGTACAATGAACGTCAGGTAGTAGTATATGTAATATTCAACAAGTTGTAGTTGGGATTTACAGTTCTTGGTGCATGAATGGGGCAGAGAATTAGCTTGTCAATGTCGAGAATCTTTTTTCTTTTTAGATTGGTTTTCTTTTTTCATTGTAAATTATATTTTGAATTTCTTTTGAGCAGATTTACATTTAGATTCAAGGAGTCTCCTTGGAGTACACAGATCCACTGCTGGATCTATGAAAAACCGTTTCAAGGCAAGACTGTTTAACATTTACAAAAAAAAAAAAAAAAAAAAAAAAAGAGTGCAAAAAGGTGCTGTAGTACGGCTGGGAGAAGTAATTGTAAATTATGTCCAAACGAAGAATTGTAGTTTTTTTTTTTTAATTTGGTTTACACGAGAATTTTAAACATGTACCCAAACATTCTAGGAAACGACGATACAAATGACAACCTAGCTCGACCACGTCCGAAAATAAATAATCGTTAGGAAAAAAGAAAAGCTGAAAAGAATGATATCACAATAGACGATTTGGGAAATTCGTCCAAGTGTCGGTATTGGGGTCAAGAGGAATTCTAGCCATGCGGAGATACGACGATCATTCAAAGAGTTGTGGTTTGGGAATGTCGATATGCCGTAATGAATTCGTGTAATGACCGAAAGATGATTGACCGTGTGATGTCTTCATGTGAAAAAATACAATGTAGTGGTTTTTGTGGACGATGGGTTATAATTTGGATAAAACTGGTTTGTCGATGTATACGATAAGGATGGCTTATCTTGATACTATTTTTATTTCCAAGGGTAAGAACCAAAACTTTTCCCCACCTTTGTCATGAAAGTACATGTTTGCTACGAGAAATGTATTTAAAAATAACGACACGGTTCTCGAATACAATGTTGGCTTTGGTAGAACGGACGCAATGGTTTTGGGATTGCATCATTGGCGGCTATACCAAGAGTTGGAAGTGTGCGTATATACGAGTCATCAAATTCGGGAAATGCATTGCATAATCAGTGCAGTTTTTTGTACAAGCCAGCGATGAGAGATGGTGTATGAGCTGGTAGGATTGAATATATGGAATAGAGAAAGATGAGATTGAGAAATAGTCTTTGACCAGGGTGGGTTATTTATTTTATTATATTATATTATATTATATTATATTTTGATTTTAGTAAAAGTATGCAGATGATTGTGAGAACCAGATTTGTTGGAGGGAAAAATACCCACACAAGGTACTGGACGCATGGACAACACGCCATTTGCAACGGTTATAGTATATGAGAAATTTAGAAGGAATACAACTGAGGAAAAATAAACAAATAAAAACAGGGGTATTTAAGGCAACGTGACGGGCCATAAGTGAAGCAAATAATTGGATACTGATATCAGACAAGGTTGTAATTATATATATATATGTCTAGTAAACATCGGGACACATGCGATATCGGACATTACTCATCACTCCACACATAAAAATATGATTCCATCTTTTTTACAAGAATCGAGCTTTTTGTCTACAGAAAGTAGAATCATGGACGAGTGCAGAGACTGCATACAGGTATTTGCCAGTCACAACAAGCAGTGTAGCGACAAGTGTACCCAAGACTGAAATGATGATGATAGAAACAAGGCCATTCAAGCAATGGGATATATAGAGACGATGATTCAAACTAGTTGTCATTGGTGATACTTGTGCTACGATGCTGCTAGAATTTGGTCATGACATTTATTAATAATTACAAAGAAGAATGCGGCATTGAAATGAATCTAAGGGTCTAGACGTTAATGGAGGATTATTTCTACGTTTTTTAATTTGTTATTAGATCTGATTTGGGAATTTCAATGTAGCCAAAAAAAAAAAAAAAAAAAAAAAAAAAAAAAAGGGTTTAAAATAAGAGAGGTATATGTTAATATTTGATATTTAATATTGAGTAATTAATATCAATATTTAAATATTTCTCATACATAGATATTATTATACATTTTTTTCATACACGCCCACTCTAGAACATTATCTTAATAGTTTTATTAATTGGACTGTATCTCCCACTACTAATAGAACTTTAACGATGATCACCGTCGCGTTTATTTCCAGCAAAGTTTGTTTCGTTGATGTCTTCTTCGTTCTGGCTACAACATTAAAAATCCAATTGCCGCACAAAGTTAGACGCCGTGCTGTTCCCAAAAATCAGGACTTCGGCAGGCGACAAGGAACCGTGCATGCAGCCACGTGTCAGGCACGAACCTCAACTCGGGATGTGGTTTATTACTTTCATGTGTGGATTATTAAACTTGTGAATTAATAAATTTTGGTCCAGTCAAAATAGGATTCTGGACTGATAACTGGTTATAATAAATTGGATGCACGGCTGTGTTTGGTCACGTGTTCAGGATCTTATTTGGATCACTGTTTGTTTAGGAATTTACTTGTATTTATTGATTTTTCTTATTTATTGATATTTTCTTGTATTGATTCAGTCCCAACTCACCCAATCCCGCTTTCTAGTTTACCGTCTCCATACATAATCACATGACGTCATCTCATCGCATCTCATCTCATTCTCGCTTCCGTTACATAATCACTGATTAATTGATAGTACTACGCTAATCACGTGTCACAATCAATGTTACATCTACACACGTGATAATTAATGATAGGTCTCAATTATTGTAATAGGTCCTGGTTAATGATAGCACGTTGTTATTTCAATCTTAATCCAGCTTTATATTTTTCAACTTTCTCGATTTTTGATGTTTTATTCTTGTTTTTTTTATATTTAAATCAACTGTTTTCCTCTTTTTTTATTTTTATTTTTTTTGTTTTTACTTCTTCATTATTTTTTTTTTATTCTTCCAATCAAAATGGCTTCATTCTCTTCTTCTTCTTCTTCCTGCTGCTCAAAGAAACTGGCTCAGAAAATGTCTCATAAACTACCGCCAAAGAGTCTTAAAAAAGTCTCCAAGTCTTGTAATGCTCATACAACTAGACGTCCACGAACATCGCCCATTTGGGCTTATGCCACCCAGAATCCAAACGAGCGAATCACTCTCAATAAAGACGGCCAGGAAGTTTGGATCTGCTCTTTATGTACCACTAAAAACACTTCCTATCTGCTTTCCGGCGGTACCGCAGCTCCAATCCGCCATCTCCTTCGTGTTCATAGCATCCAGATCCCACCTTCGACTTCAAAAAACAAAAAAAGGGCCAGAGCTGCAAGCGTCAGCGAGTCAATTGCAAACTCAATCTCCAAATCAATGACAAACACCAACCCTGTAACCAACAATAAACCAACCGACAATTCCACTACCATCACCAAACAACTTCTCCCATCACCAGCCATCCAATCACCCTCGTCGTCTCCAAACCCACTCACCAAATCACTCTCGTCACTCTCCTCCTCTAACTCCAACACCACCAATCTCGCAACCCTCAACCTCGACGACATCACAATCGACAATAACCCAACCTCTGCCCTCTTTGACGTCCTCCTCAAATATGACGTCCCTGCCTCTGCCATCCCAACCTCTAAATTCAGAGCATTTTGCTCCATGGTCAACCCAGACGCAGTCCTGGCAATCAACTCCTCCTCCTCTCCACTACAGAAATCAAGCCCTGTTTCTTTGACGTCATCTGTATCCTCATCACCATCTTTATCGTCACATGACCTCTCCATCCAATCCCAATACCTTGTTGACCAAGACTCTATGGACCACGACAAAATATCTCCAATCACTCCTTCTTCCTCCTCCAACACACTCCTCTCCACCCCAGAACTCTCGTCAATGTCTGACGACCAGATCTCGGCCGCAATCAACATCCTCTCAAACCCCACCCCAGTGGCCGGCTGGTACTATCCAGGCCTCGACTCTCCTCTAACCCCAATCACCCCTTCAACCAACTCTGACCTCGACGACTCCCTCTTCACGCCAATGACCCCTGTCGATCTCTTGAATTTGTCGTACGGTGCCTCGTCTCTGGCGTACAACAGTCCCTCCGACTCGTTCAGCCAACTCAACCAGTTTGCTGAGCCTTCTTCCCTCTTTACGGAAAAACTGGTTTATCCTACAAACAATCTTTACGATCTCAACTTTTATACTGCTGCAGAATGGTGATGTTACATATATGTATACATATATATACTTGTATTTATTTATTTATTTATTTGATGATTTATGATTTATATAACTGGTTTTTTTATTGAATTTTCCTCTTTAAATTTGACATTTTATTACACTGTAAAACCGTATCCAAAATCGATCCAATTTGACCATTAAAAACTACAATCAAACTTTACTCAATCTAACAATCAAAAACTTTACCCAATTGACACACTAAAAAAACTCTCGCAGCTTCACCACATCCTCATGATACGCATTCCTTTCAAACCCAACCTTATCCCTCCTTCCAATCAACTCGTACCGCCTCTCCATCTTGGACCGTATCAGGCGCAACACATTCTTCATCTCATCAAACCCATACTCCTCCTGGTACTCCTTCTTCCGCACCTTCTCCAGCACCTGGATCGTCGTCAGCTCAACAATCTTGTAGTACTCCACGCTCCGCGTAAAGTCCACCTGTTCCGGCGTCTCCACCACAGACTTGAGCATCTGCTGCATAATCACAATGTTTTTAAACATCTTCTTGATGCCGTAGTCGTTCATGTACATGATCCCCTCCGCTCCCTTCACCAGCAGCGTGTTTACAAACTCTGGAATCCGCGCATATATCCGCTGCTTCTCCTTGCCCACAAGCGTCTCCATCAGTATTGAGTCAATCTTTTTGATATTCATGTCCATCTTCAAAACATGCTCGTCCTTCTCCTCCGTGTCGTCTTGCAGGTAATAATTGCTCTCCTTCAACAACGTCCGGTCAATGTAGTATATGATCCGGCCCTTCAAATCTGCCTGCAGCGTCAGCACACACGTCTTGCTCAAGGCCTCCAAAATCTTAATGTTTGTCTCAAACTTCTCCCGCAGCAGCGGCGGCAACACAATCTTCACCCCGTACTCGTCGCTGTTTTTCAAATTGCTGGTATCCTGCATAATCCACTTCTTGCGCATCTCCGTCATCAGGTCCTCCTGCACAACTATCTCCGCATCCTCAACGTCCTCACGTAGCTCGTTCAGCTTCACAATCAGCCACTGGATCGACGTCGACAACGTCGAAATAATGTAAATGTTGCTCGTCCCAATCAAATCGTTCAGCGTAATGGGTATCGTCTTCTTGTCTGGCTGCGTCGCCCGCCGCGCTATAAACTCCTCATCGTCGCCCGCCTCCAAAATCTTGCGTAGGTTCGGGTTCAGCACCCAAGCAGCTCCAATCTTGCGCTTGTTGGTGATCTTTGCGTCCTCCGTCGTCGTCTGGTACCGCACCTTGCTTTCAAACGCCTCATTGCATTGCTTTGTAAACATCTCAATGCAGTAAATCACCAGCTCCGTGTAGTGCTGGCGGTACACCGTCGTCGTGTTGAGCAAGTAACTCGTCTTCTTTACAAACTCGTGAAACTTTATAAATCCGTCCAAAATCGGCAGCTTCGAGTACTTGACCCAGTTCAAACCAACCTCTTCTAGCCCGTCCTTCATTACCTTGCCGTAAATATCAATCAGCGACTCCTTGAGCTTGGGAATAAAGTTATTCACCAAAAAGGAGTCAACAAACACATTCTTCTTGGTCCCCGTAATCACAGACGCCTTTTGGATAAACTGCACTGTCGGGTCCAACATCACCTTGATGTTAAACACATTTGCAGGAATCAGCAGCTTGTGGGCCACCTTGACGTCTTTGGGCAAGTAAGGGTCAAACGTGTTGGTCTTCAAATCCCGTGAGCTCGCAACAAGTCCAGGTACCGACTTTTCAAACTTTGTTTGCAACTCGTCGTACGTGCTTTTAATGTCGTCGTACTCCAGGTCAGAAAACTGGAAAATCTTTCGCGGCTTGGGGTGCACCGACTTGTCCAAAGTATACCGTGTTTTGACAATATGCACCTTCTTTTCCTGCGGCTCCTTTTGATTGCCAATATAGCTGTTGAGCAACACCTTGATTTCGCTTTCTATCCGCTCAAACACCCGCATAAAGTTGTACGCCTCCAACTTTTGGCGCGATATTTTTTTAGAAACCTCGTAAATAATGCGGTGTGCCTCCAGCACGGCAATCAGCTTGGAGTACAATGTCCAAATCAAATCCTTCAGGGCCGCCATCTTGTTGTCGCCAATTTCGAAACTAGAGTACGGGTCCTTGGAAAGATTGTAGCCCAGGTTTTTGGGGCACCGCTGCGACACCTCGGCAATCGTCTTGTCCATCAGCTTGTCAATCTCGCCAGAAAGGCGCTGTAACAGCGTCTCAAATGTGGTAGGCAGCTTGTTTAACTTAAACAGTGTTTCAACCAGTAGCCGAATATAATAGTACGAGTCCGACTCGGCGTTCTCATCGTGGTTCTCAACAAACTTGTCGGGGTCCTCCTTGTCAAACTCCTTTAAAAAGGAGTCCAGCTGCGAGCCCTCGCTAAAGGTGGTTGACTTTTCCGAAAGATCGAACCGGATCTTGTCCTCCAGCACCTTTTCGTAGCTTCCAAAGTCGTCAATTCCCTGCCGGTACGCATGCCACCTGTTGTCCGTGTACGGCGACTTTAAGTAAATGTGGTTGTGCAGCTCCTCAATCAGCACGGAGTACAGCTCAATGCCTTGGTTCTGTAAATATCCCTTCATTCCGTCGAGCGCCGGGATCTGCAGCGTTTCCTTGTTGGCTGTCACGGTCGCGTTGGATAGAGTCTCGTAGGCCGACAGAAACAGCTTTTGCGAAATCTGTAGCTCAAACTGGTCAGGAACGGCATTCAGTTTTTCCACGTCCTGCAAAATCTCAATCATTTGCTTGTACTTGAGTGATGTGCCCTTCAATTCCTTGAGCACCGGCCGGCGGACAGACAGCTCGTTTCGCGCCTTGTTCAGCAGCTCTTTCACCTCGTTGATGTTGTTCTGCGTCGTCGACACGCTCTGCACCACGTTTCGGTAAGAACCAATTGACGTGTTGAATCCCTGATAATTATTGTTCACAATCAGCTTTAGGTTTTCCTGGAGCTCCGTCTTGAGCCCTTCAAACCGGTTAATGTACTTGGCCTTGCCGATCGACGAGTTATCCATCAGCGACAGTGCCACCTCCAGTGTGTTTGCGTCCTCGTCGAGCAGCTCGCTCCATTCGACGGATACCTTGTTGATGAGCTCGTCCAGGTGGTGCGACGACTCTTCGGGCAAATCGTCAGCGTCGTCGCGGTGGATCGTCGACAGTCGTCGCGAAATGTTTTGTGTCGGGACACCCAGATTGAATCCGCTCATTTTTCTGCAATTGGGAAATGTTGGTTGAAACTTGTTCAAACTGCTTTTGACTTGTTTAATAAAATACGTGGTAAGTTATTTGCACGTGACCCGTTTTCCGTTTTTTATTGATTACATAAACACTTTAACTACACCTAGTCTATCTGCAGAGACAACCATTTGGTAGGGCTTGTAAATGACAATCACGTCTGTGATCGTGGCCTGGTGATTCCGGGCCAGCTCCTGCTGTTCCATCGAGATGACGCTCGTTCGCGTTGGTTTAGACCTGTGCTGAAACTGCGCGTCCTGGTCTGCCGCTTTTTCGGCCACAATCTTGACAGCGACATTGTTGAACGTTTGGTAAAACTTTGTGGGATGACTGGCGCCGCTAATGACACAACAGTTGTCGAGCGAGTTGATATCCCAAAATCTGAGCTTCTTGTCCGAGCCGCCCGTTATCATGTAGATGTGCTGATTCGCTTCCTTTGGCGGGTCAATGCCGACGGCCATCGACAGCAGGCTCGCGTGGTCCGAGTCTTTGACATTCACGAGACTCTTTGTGGGTTCGAATGGGATGGCGTAGTAACTCTTTGTGGGATCGACCGAGGTTGCTACACTGTACACGGCCTTACAGGTCATATCCGTAATGTCCCAAATGCTAGCCTCGCTCAGGCTTGTACCGCCAAGCATGAAGAAGGAAACACCTTTGGATTTCGGCCGCAGATACAACCGTCGAATGGCTGTCGCATTTTTAAAGGTCCATGTCTTGATTAGAACTAGGAATCGTAGGTCGTACAAATCCAAGACACCTTGCAAGGTTCCAACAAGCAGCCACGCCTTTTTCAAATCGATAACAAAGCATGTAGGTATTCCGTGGGCTGCTGGGCTCTTGAACTCAAACTTGTCTTTAAAAGTGTTGACGTCGTAACCAATGATCCGCCCTTTGGTTGTAGATATGATCAGCAACGAGGACTCGTTGATCTTGACATGCTTCATCCATGTCGCGTACTCGTTAGACGCAAGCATGTACTTGTGGACCGGAACAAACCGACGGAACTTGGCTCTGGATTCATTTTGCATCAGCAGCACATCGATCCTCACAAATTCAATCAACCCGTTTGAATAGGACACCACAAACGTGTACGAGTTTTCCAAAAAGCAAAGAAACTTTGCTGCAGGCAGCTTTTCGTCGGTCTGCGGCTTGTACGTTTGGATCGACCGGTTGATAACATTCTTTTCGAGCCGAAAGCAGTCCCAGATCTTGACTGTGCCGTCGTCGGAGCACGTCAAGAAAAAGGAGTGGTCTGGTGTGACTTCAATCTTGTTGACAGTAGACTTGTGGTCTGCAAACTGAGACGCCAAAACGCTTGCAGGCTGCCAGTTGGGTTTGGTGCCGACCAGGTTGTGCAAATGGTCGGCGTAGGTCACTGGCACAACCTGAGGGCCGTAGAAGCTTGGTTGCGGCGAAAACAGCGTAACGTGGACATTGTCCAAAAACTTTGCGACAAAGGGCTCTGTTTCTCGGATCCTGTCATACTCTGAATTTTTTGAAACGTGGGCAAAAGGTTGCTCAACCGTGCCGTAAACGTCTGTAGTGACGGTCCCCGTCGTCGCAGACGGTTCAACCCGCGCACCGTTTTCGCCAACAGTAATGTCCATCAGCGCATTTTGCTCGCTCACGGCAACATCCAGCCGTTGGGCTCCGGAGCTTTGCTCATACTCGTCAGTAAACACAAACTCGTGGACTTTGATCTTTAGCGATTCGACTCTAATTAAATTAACAACATTGTTTCCTTGCTCCTTCATCTCGCCATCTGCGCTCTTGGGCACAGGCTTTTGGGTCGACGAACTTATCGCGCCAGCTATTTTGTACAGATACTCTCGCGAAACTGCAATTTTCCACAAGTCGCTTTCCGTCGCGCCCATCTCGCACAGTCTTTGTATCCATTTCTGGTCCTCTGTCGAGATCTTGACGTCACGAAACTTTTCTGGTAGCTTGGCAGGCTCAGGGCTCAGCGCGGCCTTCCAAAAATGCGACTTTTGGGCCTTGGTGGCCCACGAGACGGCGGAATTGAAGAGGGGACGGGAGAGGGGCGCAATGGCATTGGCGACAAGGGTGGCTTGTGAAAAGTCGGTAATGTCGTTTTGAAGAAAGGGACGTATTATAGGGTAAATAATGCAATATGTTTCTGCAGGCGATGCCCATTTGATACAGTTTGAAATAAATTCAAAAGCTGCTAGTCGGATCCATGGGTTGGGATGCACGGCATAGCGCACAGAAATTGTCAACAATTCTGAAACATTTTGTCGTTTGATTAGTCCGAGTTCTGAAAAGGAAGCATAGGTTTCAAAAGTTTTGGCTGTGACAAACTCTTCTAAATCGTACAGGGCTTGTAACATTAAAGGTTGGATGTACTGTTCAAGTGCTGTGGACCCAATGTACGGTCCAAGCGCAATGATACAATCAAAAAACTGTCGTTTCAAAGATGAATCAGGGTCATTGAGGTACGTCAGAATGTGAGACAAAATAACATCGTTTGTCTTTTGTTTACCAAAAAACAGACACAGCGGGAAAATATTTTTCAACAGCGCTTTTCGCACATAATTATCACTGTCAGAAAGAAGGGCAATGGTGTGCTCTTCAAACTTATCAACTAACCCCTGGCGGTTCAAGTCAAATGGAATAACGCCCTGACGCGTGCCGTTTTCAGTTTCTGGATCAAACGAGTCCAGCATGCCAGATGTTTTCAAAATCTGGCTCATTTCCAAAAATCTAGAAGCTATAGTTGCGAGCGTTGGCAAACAAGATGCATAGATTGTTCGCACAACAACGGATCGGCCAAAATCTACAAGCAGAATCATATCCAGTTTGGGGAAAATGTACTCTAAAAATATGTCGCCGTTTATCGGCGCAATGACCTTGATTAGACCCAGAAGCTGTGTCAGGTTCCTAATGGCTTGGATCTGGACGATTTCCGAGTTATCATCCAAGAGCGCCAAAAGGTAAGGAAGACAGCGGTCGAGTTTTGCTTCGTCATTTATCATCAGACCCAATGCCAAAATCAAGTCACATCCGTTTACCTTTAAAGTGGGGCTTGAGACGTTGCGAACCGTTGACAAAACAACGTTTAATATTATTAAAGCTCCATCATCTTTGGACATATTGAGGAGGTTTTGGTTTGATTTTACCATGATACGAGTGCTTCCTATTTCGAGCACTGGGACAGATTTGTCTTCAGTCAACAACTTTTCAAACCCTAACGTCTTTATTGTTTCCTCGAGGTTTTCATAGATAAAGTTCATCCTATTGTCCAAAAACTTTTGGACGATTACGCTTTTTCCAGTGCTGTCGTATGAGTTTTGTGTCGAAAGGGCTGCCATAAAGTCGTGCAGAAATGTATAAAAGTATTCTGGAAACAGCTTTTCTTTCCATAGTTTGAGGTATTCGTGCGCCGAAAGGCGTTTGGCAGGATCCAGGTCAATCATGCTTTTGACCATTTCCCGAACATGTTCGTTCTCAATGCCGGAAAGGTTGGGTGTATATTCGCCCTTTTTGTATTTAAAAAGTTGGGCCAAGGTGAAAATGTGCGATCCTTCCAAAAACAGCTCAGCAATGACGCAACCCAAACTGAAAATGTCCATTTCTGGAGTCAGGCTCGTTGTGTCTGAGGGTTCCAGGTGCTCTCCGTCAGCCGTGAACCGTTCTGGAGAAACGTAGCATGATCGTCGCTGGGAAGTGTCAAAATAAAAGGAGAATTGGGACGGATCGTTTTCTGGTATAAAGACGGGCTTGAATGGCGCAAAGTCGGAGATGTATATCCAATTCCAAGACGTTACTAATATATTTTCGGATTTGATGTCGCCGTGGTACACGTTTGCAGCGTGGCAGCTGTCCAAGCCTTTCAAAAGCTGGAAAAGAATCCATACTTTTTCAATGGGCTCAAGAAATGGGCGGGTGCTAATTCTGTCGTACAGGTTTGTTTTGATGTATTGCCTAATGAGATAACCAGCACGATCAGTTTCTAAAAATCGGGAATAGGGAAGAGCATTGCTGATGTCAGTCAAAACCTCGCGCTGTCGAACCAAGATTTTGTACCATTTTCTCAAGCTTTCTTGCTGGTCTGGTTTGATAAATACTTTGGCGACAACTTGGCTCATTTCACTGATTCCTTGAATCGTTTTCAGAAACCGAGAGTGACCCAAGCTTCGGTCAAACCGAACAGTTTGTAATTCAAATATATATGCATCGATTGAGACTGTTGACGCTGTCGGAGTGACTAGCGATAATTGGTTTCCCATTTGGTAGCGGTTTAGAGAGTATGGACTAATATGAAATGGATTGGGTCATTGGTTAAATATGTCGAAGAAAGTTGGTGATGGAGGGTGGCTAAAAACGTAGATCTCGGTACGTCACGAGTTGTTTACAGCACGAGCGGCACGATAAGGAATTACGCGTTTACAAACTGAATTCAGAAACAGAAACAAAAATGTCTATATTTCGATTCTTTAAAGAATAATATAAATCATTATTTGATAAAGGATCAAAGCGATTGCCTCGGGCAGAAAGTATGACAATAGTAGATGGTAGTCATGTGATATACACGTGTAGATAGTCTGGCGACAAGCTGGTTGTAAATGATTGAAACCATTACTTTTTAAAAGTCATTAAACAATAACATAAATTGATTTTTATACCAAGTGAATTGTATTTTTATTTAAAAGTTTTTAAATTTTGCTTTAATGCTATTTACTTTTTCATTTGCATCAGTTTGTGTGCAACTCAATATAAATTGAACTTCAAAACTATTGACTACATTTGCATCAGCTGTATATACAATATAAATCAGGTATCAAGTCGTCAAAATGCCGTTAGAACCAGCTCTTGCTCCGATCATGGTTCCTGTAACTTTGACCCAAGCTCTTTTGTGCCACACCCATCGACAAGCTAGTCGATACTCTCCTAGAATCATTCCCCTCGATACCTCTCGTTGTTCGATTTACGGTATTTTGCCAGTGAAAATAGGAAAGGGCAAGACAATTGGCACAACTGGAAAGTTACCATCACTGACTTTAAGTGCCTATCGTGCATTATCTGAAACCTTTGCAAACGAGGAAATTGCATTTGATGTCATTAACCTCAAAACCGGTCAAGCTGTGTATCAGTTTCGGCAACGGTTTAAATGGTCACGCGCCACTTTTGATTTGATTAAGCTAACTCCCGGAAAGGAAAGGGGCGATGAAGACTTGTTACCAAAAACGGCGGAAACCATTGCTGATGCACCGAGTTGTGAGTTGTTGGGAGAGGGTGGCTATTTGAATATTTGTGCGCCATTGCCCAGAAAGCCTAATGTTTTGACAGAAGAATGTGAAGAAAAGGGTGTTGAAGCTGAGCAAGAAAAGCCTGTCGACAAGAGTTTTTATAAGAGTGACAATCCCGAAGATCCTCCCTATGGAAAGCATGTGTTGATGGCTACTATTAAGGCTGGACTTTGGAGTACAGTCGAAACTTATCATTTATTTGAGACAAGCCGGCCACAGTTTTATCTTGGAATCAACAATGTTACTCATCAGTCTGATTTCCTAGATAACTATCGACTGTTTACACTTTCAGATAGCATTCCTTGCCAGTGGACTAAGCGCGGGATGTTTATGGAACGAGTGTACAACTTGGGCCAACACGATAGTGAAGTCCGCGAGAGATGTGGCAAGGTATATATGATGGGCAAACGAGGCCTACCACAGGCTGCAATTGACGCAGTTGATGTAGACTTTGTGAATGTCATTACTACAAACCGTGTTGCTGACAGTCCTATCGGCACTAGCAAAGGAGGCTACGTTTTACAAGTTGACGAAAACAAGATGTGTATGGAAGTAGCAGTAATGACTTCATTCATCAGCTACTTGGACCATTGGAACACGACGACTGGAGTCGGTGGTGTGTACTATCCACTAAAGGCGAGTGGCAGTGGTGACGTTCCGTGGCGCCGAATAACGCGAGGTTTGTAAATATCTGGCGATCTGTATTGAAAATTAAATGCACCAGTGTGTGCTTGAAAATATTGTAAATTTCCGTTTTGGGTGTTTTTCGACTGATTGTCGTATTTACATGTGTATACACGTGACTTTTAATGAGAACCCAGGTTTTTCCTAACTCGCGTGTAGAAAAAAATTTATTTTTATTAACCCGGCTTTGGCTTTTAACATTTTATTCTTTACTTTTATCAATTTGGATTTTATTTTTATTTTGTTGTTAGCGTTTTAAGCTATCAAAGACTTTTTCATATCTAAATATTCATTTCAACAATGGATTCTACAGATTTATCAACATCTCCTCAATCTTCTATTTCGTCCTTATCCTCGTGGTCAACCAATTCTTCGCTAAAGTCTTGCTCTTTTTCTCCGTCGGTTTCAACATCACCAATGAGTTCAGACAAGACATGTACAGCGCCAGAACCAGTCAAGTCTTTTTCATACAAACTTCCTACTTCGTTTTTCCAGTGGTCTGTTTGCGAAGACGAGTATGATGGCCAGGATTCTCGGTTGGATGATGACAACAAAAGTATTATATCAGGTGAGTCGTTAATCACATCTGGAGCTTTGTCTGCCACCACCACCACCACCACAACTGCCACATCTACAGATTACAACAGCGACATTAATACAGAGATTGTAGGGAGCGGGTCAGGGATTTCATGCGATAAATCAATTATTGAAGAATTACTAAAGACCAAACCACGACGTCGATTCATTTCCAAATCCACATTGACTAATTCAGGGACGGTCTGTGTGCCTCAAGAGTCTAGCCAGGAGGTGTTTCTTAGGCGTAAAAAGCGAAACTTACAATCACACGTTGCAGACAGCATTAGAGATTCGCAATCTCAACATTTTACTTTGCATAACAAAAATGCGGCTGCTCTTTCCGCAACGGGAAAAGGTAGTACACGTGAGACGGATGGTGACTTGGGAAAATGTGGGGAAATGGAAGCGTCAGAACAAAGCCAACAACAACAGCTCTTGAGTAGTAAAGGCAAAAGCTTGAAATTGTTGACGACGATCCAGGAAGAAGATGAAAACAATGCTGAAACCCGGGATGACAATTTCGTTGCCTGTTTTTCAAGGCTCCGTTTGGGAAATAAGCGGAGAAAGACTTGTTATCCTAGTTTAACAATGTCAAAAACTGGCAATGCTTGTTTGAAACAAGGTAAAGTTGAGGATTCAGCAAAGCATGTTACGGCAAAAACATGTCCAAGCAATGTTATGGACGATACTGAGCAATTCATGAATGACGATGCTGATTTGTCTCCAGGGCTTTCTGATATCAACATTAGCATGCTTGCATTGAATGCAGCAAAGACCATTCAATTCACTACCATTAAAAACGATAGCGATACCGAAGACTCTGATATGGAAACGGGTGCTGCTACACCTTCTGTTGGAAACACTTTTGTGTATTATAAACCAGAGCCCAAACAAAAGAAGGAGACGCCTTGTACTTCTAATGATGACGACGGCGACAATGACGTTTGTAGCACGTTTCCCGATTGTTACGGAATCAAAACCAGTTCTATTTTGGATCATTCAGAGCCCGACACTTGTGAATCAATACGGCTTCCCTTATCGGGACCATCCAAAATGACAACTGGCAATCATTTTGGACACGAGCCGCAATCTTCTTTTATCGACCAAGGCGATTATGTTGAAAAGTTTGTTGGTTTTAAAATCCGAAGCACCATGTTTCCTAAATCAGGCATTTATGGCATTTAAACGGTTTTTCATTTTTTATTATTTTGCTTTTACATTTGCTTTACGACTTTTATTTTATTTTATTTTCTTTTATTCATGTCATCGATTCATATTCATGTTTTTAAAGGCTTGGGAATGTCTTTAGTTTTAATGTTTTGATACTTTTTTTTAATTTATGTTTCTATGTACTTTACTCTAATTTTCCAATAAACTTGATAAACCCACATTGTCAACCCGATAAGCAAAGCCCGATTGTAAAGGTCCATCTTATCTATCAAGAGCTTATCTCTAAATATTAACTCAAGACCAACAGGCCGGGCGACCAATGTCCAGTTAGGGTTTACATTATATCGCGTAAAAACACAGTCACAAAATATTTTTGACACGGGTTAGTCTGAGTGTCAATGACGTCCATGTGGTGTACACATTTAGCTGCTGTAACCGTGCATTTAGACATAGTCAAGCCACATTATTGTCATGTCAATATGTGTAACAGAACATATTTCCTAAAACATACAAATGGGTTAGGTTTCAAAACTGATGGTAGTACCTCTATAGATAAATGACAACTAGTGTAACAAATACATTTTTGTATTTTGGTTTAATCAAACCCACTCAACTTTTCAAGTATCATGTGATAACCCACTAACATACATCTGTTTTATAATAGTTTAAAGTCTTTTTATCCTTCTTCTTTTTTTTTTTTTTCCTTTTTTTCTGTACCCATTTTAAGGTTGACTTATATCAATTAATCAAGTATGTTGGCATTATTTGAACGTTTCTGAGATATAAAGAATCGGTTTTACTAACTTTTTGAATTAGAATGAGAGCTAAATGGCACAAAAAAAGAGTCAGAAGATTGAAGAGAAAGAGAAGACTCATGAGAGCTAGAAGGTAAGTTTATATTCATATATATTTTTTTCTGTTTTGAGTCCCAGACTAACATTATCATTAGCAAATAAACGCTTCGCTATACTCTTGACGAACCCTCCAATCTGACTTTAAATTGTTGATTGCGCAATGTTTTCATCAACATTACCAACTTTATCATTTCCAGTCTGCATTATTTGGCTTTCGCAAACTATATCGATTCACATGAAACGATCAATATAAATGTATATTTTAAAACAATAAAATTCCCCATTTTTGGTTGAAAATTAGCTGTGCGAGAGGTTTTTCTCTTGTAGAAAAAAAATTGTATTTCTCTTTGTATGAGATTTGGTTTGATGTTTACTTTGAACTTTGGAAAAGGTCTCGCGACCAGTTACATACCCATCCTCAACACTTAGTTCGACTTTTGTATCTTACATTGATCAGTATCTCTGACGTTGATCACTGCAAAACTGTCGAAAATCGTCAAACGATATCTTTATAAAACCCAGTCATTGTCCACTCAAAGGAAAAATTTCTTTGATTCATGTTTAGCAAAACTCTTTACTATTATTTTTAAATCACATGACCCAAAATAATTTCCGGTTCGAATCCACAATGTGTTTTTATTTATTTCTATTCACGTGATCATAGAACACGTCAACATATTTAAAACTATGAAACCATTCTAAGTTTTGTGGAATTTTTGGACACGAAGCCTGATTTTTTTGTCAACCATGTCCTTTTAAGTTTTTTTATTATTACTTTTTTTCTTCATCATTTGAACTTTCAATCGTGTCATTTTTATCAATTTTTTTTTTTTTAATTCGTGATTAAACATTCACAAATAACCAAAAAAAAAAAAAAAACCATAATGTCCAAGACTTCCAAGGGCTCTCGTGGTTCTAAACACGAAAAGATTGCCAACGGCCCAATACCAATATCTGGAGACTTGAAGACTTCAAACAAGGCTGCACTTGATTTGGAGAACTCTGACAATACCAATTCCACCTATATTTCGTCTCCTCCTGCTAGCCAGGCCGGTGCTCGTGAATTGAACAAAACCGATACCAAACTTCTCACAATCCTCACTGTTTTCACTTGTTATATCCGTTACTACAAGTTATGGTTCCCATCTTCCGTCGTTTTTGATGAAGTCCATTTCGGTGGATTTGCTCAAAAGTACATCATTGGCAGATTCTTCATGGACGTCCATCCTCCTTTGGCTAAAATGCTGTATGCCGTGGTTGGATATCTTTCTGGTTACGATGGTGAGTTTGATTTCAGCAAAATCGGTCTTGACTACATCTCCGCTCATGTTCCCTATGTTGCCATGCGTATGTTCCCTGCTACTCTCGGTATTCTCACCGTATTGCTTTGCTACAGCACTCTCAGAGCTTCTGGTTGTCATCCTTTTACTGCCTTCTTTGCCGGCGGACTCATGGCTGTTGAAAACTCGCTTGTTACCCAATCCAGATACATCTTGCTTGACTCGCCCTTGGTCTTTTTCATGGCAATCACTGCATATGCCTTTGTCAAGTTCCAAAACTATATCCCCTTCCAAAAGGATTGGTTCCGATACATGTTCCTTGCCGGCTTGGGTCTCGGTGCTACCGTTTCTTCCAAGTGGGTCGGTTTGTTTACAATTGGATGGGCTGGAGCATTGACCGTTTGGCAACTTTGGTGGATTTTGGCCGACTTGGCTGTCACTCCACTCAATTACACTCGCCAATTCTTTTATCGAGCCGTTTTCCTCATTGCTGTTCCTGTTACCTTTTATCTCGCCATGTTTGCTATCCATTTTGTCTGCTTGGCAAACACTGGCGGCGGGGCTTCCTTCATGTCTCCCGAATTCCAGGCCACCCTCCAGCACTCGCCATTGATTGGCAATGTTCCGGCAGATATTGCCTACGGAAGCATTGTTTCGCTTCGCCATTTCAATTCGCAAGGCGGATATCTTCATTCCCACGCCCATAGCTACCCCAAGGGCTCCAAACAGCAACAAGTCACCTTGTACTCCCACCGTGACCAAAACAACAATTGGGCCATTGAGCGCATGGACTACAATGCCACATTGAACGACACCAGCGTTGAATTCATCAAGGATGGTGACGTTGTCAGATTCCTCCACACCGCTACCCAGCGAAGACTCCATTCCCACGACGTTAGACCTCCCGTGACCGAGCGCGACTACCAAAACGAAGTCTCTGCCTATGGTTACAAGGACTTTGCTGGCGACATCAATGACAACTTCCGTGTCGAGATTGTCCAAGACCAGTCCGACAAGGGAGTTGCCAGCGAGCGTCTCCGCACTATCCGGACCAAGTTCAGACTCCAGCACACCGTCACTGGCTGCTACCTGTTTTCACACTCTGTCAAGCTTCCCAAATGGGGATTCGAACAGCAGGAAGTCACTTGTGTCAAGGGCGGTAATGTTCCAAACAGTATCTGGATTGTTGAACAAAACTCCCACCCAAGAATGGACCCCAATTCCACTGAAATGATTACATGGAAGAAGCCCTCTTTCTTGTCAAAGGTCATTGAACTCAACAAGGTGATGTGGAAAGTCAATGCTGGTCTCACTGACACCCATAACTGGCAGTCCCGCCCTGATTCCTGGCCCATTCTCAAGCGTGGCATTAATTTCTGGGGTCAAGACCATCGTCATGTTTACCTCATTGGCAACGTTCCCATCTACTATGCCACCACCGGCCTCGTTGTTATGTACGCTCTTCTCAAGGTGTTTGAGTTACTCCGATACCAGCGTGGTTATAAGCCGTACACTAGCCGCGAATTTTCCACTTTTGACAAGGGTATGTACACGTATCTTCTTGGTTGGGCTTTCCATTATTTCCCGTCCTTTTTGATGGAACGCCAGCTGTTTCTGCACCATTATCTTGCCTCTGTGTACTTTGGCATTTTGGCGCTTGGTCAGTTTTTCGAGTATGTCGTGTATGGCATCTTTGGCAAAAAGACGCTTGGCTCGCACATCAAAGCTAAGAAGCCCATTTATATTGGATACTCCATCATGGTTGCATTCTTTGCCGCATCGGCTGGATTCTTTTATTGGTACTCTCCTCTCGCTTACGGCACGCCTTGGATCAAGTCTGTCTGCGAGTCTTCCAAGTTTTTGGATATGGACTGGAGCTGTGATATGTATCCTGAGTCCTATGAAGAGTATTCCAAACTGGATGCTGCGGTCATCCCTTCCACTGACGGCACCAATTTGGTGACTGTTACCGAAGGCAAGTCTGACCAGCAGGTTAACCAACAAGCCGACCAAAAGGCTGAAAAAGTTGAATCATCAAACCAAGAAAACGTAGCTAAAGAAGGAGAAGCCCAGCAAGCTTGAAATGCTAACAGGTTTTCAACAAAAAAGGTTTTGAACAACTCATAAATCGAACATGATTAAATTGTAAATGCACAAGTAGGTTGGTATATTTATACCAATACATATATTTATACAGAATTTCTAAATTGGTATTGTTTTGAATACAATGTTTATTGCTTGAAATCCTTGAACAGAGCTTGCGTTTCTCCATATTCAGACCTGGTTGACCTGTACAACAAGCCATTTAGGTCGTATTGACCAGCATAGATTAAGTTTTTCATAGACACAGGGGTTTTAATCCGAAACTGGCATTGTTACTGGATGAATAGTATCTATTATCATGTATACTTTCTCATCAATCGACAGTGTGTATTATTTGGGTTAATTATGTCGATTGCAAGAAGAATAATAATGTTTCGTTCATTAAACTATATTTATGTGTACCATTTTTAGATTAAAACCAATATGAAATGAATAGGGGGTGCTTTTTTTGTGTGTATCTTTAATTAAAAAAAAAAAAAAAAAAGAATGGACAGTTTCTTTTTTCTTTTTCCAACTCTTGAAAAAACCAAAATTCAAAAAAAAACCAAAATTTTGATGTAAATCTTTTTATTCATCAATATTGAAAAGTATTTTCGTCGTAATATCAATCAATCAGTATAAAACTATCTAGACCACCAGATATCAATTGTCTTTAGTTTAACCATAAACTCATATACCAAAGCTAATTCCAAACCTGCCGACATTTCAAACCATGACCACTGACACTTTTGGCAAACCAACCTTGTCGACCCCTCCATCACCTTCATTGTTATCGTCACCCTCCGCTTCAATCAGTTCTAAAGCCACTGGAGGTGCCGTCGCCAATGTCGAGCCTCGTGTGCCGCGTCCACAACGCCCCAAAGTTCGATCGATGCTCGACGAGTTTGAGTTTTACGAAACCGGCGCGTTCAAAAGTTTAAAGCCTGCGTCTATCGCGGGATCTTCAAATGCCTCGATCTCTTCGGGTGTTTCCAACGGGGGCAGCATTTCGAATGGCGCCAACATTCCAAGATTCGCCAATTCTCCTTCTACTACCACTACTTCGATTACCAGTGGGACCACGGGTGTGAACAATGGAATTAAACAAGCACAGTTGGGAAACCTTGGGAATGAATCAAAAAGCTCTTTGGCAAGCAAGGCCAGTATTGGCTCTGGAGCTCCTCGTTTACCGCCCATTCCCAAGGTCTCTGTTGATGATACTTTCACCAACATCATTGAGACTAGCAAGATTAATACCAATATCAAGCCCAGCACCTCTACTGCTAATCCAAACTCTACTAATACTACCAATCCTAACACTACTAATATCAGCAACGCCCACAAGGATAGCGTTTTCCCTGCTACTGGTAGTGTTACATCCAATAATAATGTGACTATCCCTAAACCTATTTCTGCTCCAGTCCCTGTCCCTGTGACCACAGGTACTGGAAATGTTGTAGATACCAAACCCACTGATACAGCCAATAATCTCGCACTCAATCCAATTGCTGGACCTCTAAAGTCTGAAAACGCAGAGATTTCCCAAATTGGAAATGAAGGAAAGACAAAGAATGTGACTCAAGCGGATGAAGGCCAAAAGGTGCAGCAGGGTCAACAGCCGAATAAACAAGGGCCTGTAAGGGCTGAATTGGGCGATACTCCCAAACAAAAGTCTGTGGATGTTGAGCCAAATTCTTCCAAGGAATTGGAGCCGTCTATCAGAGATGATCAGTCTTTGAAAGTTGGGCCTGTTTCTAAAGATAGCCAGGCTTTAGAACCCAAACCCGTTGCTAAAGACAGCCAGACTTTAGAATCTGGACCTGTTGCTGAAGCTGAACCAGTTGATTTGAAATCTGTTGCCGCTGCTGAATCCAAGAATGAAGCAGAAACGAAGTCTGCAGACAAATCATTGATTATCAAAGAACCAGCCACTAAGCCAGAAACTGATGGAGACGATATTTCTTCAAAAGTTTTGCAAAGCGAACCCAACGCACGTCAAGGATTAAACACATACTTTATTTCAGGTTTTGCAGTTCTCCTTTTACTTTTGGCGACATATACCTTTTATTAATATTGGATAGACGGTTGGAGGTGGTACGGGAATCAATACTAGATATTTTTGGAAACTGACTACTGTGCGATCATATCAAGTTTTCTTTTTTTTTTTTTCTTCCAATTTTTCCATTTAAAGACGCCAGACTCGATTCTTGGTGCTTTAGAAATCGATTCAAATTTCGAAAAATGAATTATTAGACGAAATAATAATAATTAAAATTTTTTCTTTTTCTTCTCTTATCGCTCATACTAATTTACACACTAATATATCTTGATATAATTTAATAATAATTTTTAATATTATTACGAAATAAACGCCATGATTACCGCCGTTTTTGCACCAGCAGCCGTCTTGTCGCTATTAGCCGTTATAAAGTCTTGAGACCTTAATCCAGCAAACTAACCGCTTCGGAGTTTTTCTCCTTTTATTTCGTAATTATTATTATTATTTTCAAACATTTCGTTGTTTATTTTTATCTTCATTTCGAGACCCAGCCAACGTTTCCGACTTTTAGCCAACATCTGGGTCGACAACGTGCGGTTGGTTGATACTTGTGTAGAAAATAAGCCAATGAGTCAAATTTGTTATGGGCTTCTGCTCCAGCCGTGCCTTGATCACTAGTCTTTATAAAACATTGACAATATCTCAAGACTCCTTTTTTTTTTTTTTTTTTTCAATCTATTTAAACATTTGATTTCCGTAGTTTTTTCAAAGTTTCAAGACGTGTATTTAGTCTCAAAGCCATCTCATGAACAGTAACTCTCCTGTTCCTTTTCATCCTGGCGCTTCGCCTCGGTTGATTGCCTTGCAACGTCCTTCAATCTCATCGCTATCGTCACTAATTGCTCCTCCATCCCCTATTGTTCCTGCTCTTCCCACTGCTCCTCCAGTCAACCCGGAAAAGGTCCAATATCCTCCTCCATCTAGAAAGAATGTCATAGCTTTTCTGTTGGCCCTAGTCTGCAGCGGAACTGCCGGCTCCATCTCCCTTTTTTCCATGTTTGCACCTGCAATGCAGCAAGATACCGGGCTTAAAGTCATGGAAATTAACCTCATTGCCATTGCTGGTGAACTAGGCATGTATGTGCCTGTGCCTTTGATCGGCTACTTTGGTGACACCTACGGCCCTGCTTGTATCGGCATCCTTGCAACAGTCCTGTTTTCTCCGAGTTTCTACATCTCGAGCGTCATCATCAAGTCTGCCCAGCAGAAAATGGTCGACGGAATCACCGAGGCTTTGGTAACACCCACCCAGTTCAACATTTTGCTTGCCTGCTTTGCCTGTATTGGCGCCGCCACCTCGTCTCTCCACTTCTGTGGGGTTGTTACTGCCGCTAAAGTCCTCCCACAAATCCCTGGTCTTTCCATTTCGGGTCCAATTGCCGCTTTTGGAATCTCATGCCTATGGCAATCGCAGATCATCGCCCGGTGCTTCACCGACTCCGAGACCGGGTTTGTAAACCTTGTTCCTGTCTTTAATTTCTTCACCATCCTGTATCTTATCACGGGCGTGGTCAGTTATGCGGCTGGCCATGTAGGAACATTTTTAGTAGTGGACCAATCCAGTATGGATGCCGCTGATAACCAACCATCTATTGAACCCCGTTCCAGCATGGACGAGCGTCGTGGCCTACTATCGGCTGGTCCTAGCCATCTCGACCTTACTCAGGCAAACTATGGTTCTTCTTCTTCTTCAACCTATTTGTCTATTGATAACGGGCCCAAAAATAATATCCCAATCGCCCCAAAGAAGGAACGTTCGTCGTTATCCAAGTTTTTCCATGATCCCACGGTATGGGTCCTCTTTGCTGCGTTCGTCATAGCCACCGGGCCCTTGGAAATGTTTGTAAACAACATGGGAATGATCATCAACACCATTCCCGAAAATTCAAAGTTTGGTCTTCCCGTCGGTTCCCATGTCTCAATCTTTTCTGCCTTTTCTACCCTGGCCAGACTCTCTATGGGCCTGATTTCGGATTTGATGGATCCATACATATCTCGCGCAAATCTTTTTGCCTTGATTTTGATGGCGGCGGCTTTTTTCCAGTTCCTAATGTCTACTGGAGTCCTCACAGTTGTCGGTCAAGGAAAGTACTTTTTTCTCGCGTCCGCCTCCAACGGCTTTTCCTATGGCTCTTGCTTCACAGTAACCCCGACTATCGTGGCTGCCGTCTGGGGTCTCCAAAACTACGGAACCAACTGGGGAACCTTTATTCTCGGGCCATCGATTGGTGCAACCTTTTTTGGTTTCATCTTCGCCAAAGTCTACCAAAGCAACGCTGCCTCCCAAACAGATATTTACAACCTGGAGTCTGCTCCAATGTACGTGGGCCGGAAAGCTGCAGAAGTTACCACAAGCATCTCTAATTACCTGTACGCTTCCTCGGACTCTCCAGAAAACTTGCAGTGCTTTGGTCTCAAGTGTTATCAAACGACCTTTATTACTACCGGTTTTGGATTCGTCATTTCTGCGTTATTGGTTATGGGTGTTTATAGATTTAACTGGAAGCCAAAAAACAGGCTTCAAACTCATGTTTAAAAGGGTTCGCCATTTATTTCTCTTTTATTTATTTTATTTATGATTTTAATGATTCAATTTCAATATATACATATATCAATTTACATTCTATTCAAAGATTACTAATTATCTTCAAAGTTTCCGTCTTCTTTATTTCTTCTATTTCCTCCCCTCTTGTTTCTCTTTTCTTCCAATTCTCTCATTCTCAACATGGCCTCACGTAATGCCTCACCTACTCGTTGAGAAAGAATCATAACCTCTTCTTTATCCACCTTGTACTCCTCCAGCTTTTTGCCCAAAGTCGCTTCTAATCGCTGATAAACGTCAACAGTGTACTGTGTCACAAAAGTTACACTCTTGCCTGATCGGCCTGCACGCGCAGTTCGGCCAACTCGGTGAATATATGCTTTCGATTCGTCGGGAATGTCATAGTTGATTACCACGTCCACGCTCGGAATATCCAGACCTCTGGCAGCAACGTCCGTGGCCACCAAAATGTTGCGCGATCCGGATTTGAATTTGTTGAGCGCGCCTAAACGAGACGCTTGGTTCATGCGGCCATGGAGCGGCACAGCTTTAAAGCCCAGTTCGCGTAGCGCCAACGCGAGTTTTTCGGTATCAGAAACCGTCCGTGTGAAAATAATAACGGTGTTGCCTTCCATCTGCTGTAGTAAATACACCAAGTAGGTATCGCGATGCATCAGCGGAATAAACATGTAATACTGGAGCAAGGAAGATGCCGTGTCGTACTTTGAAGACACAGCAACCTTGACTGGGTTATGGAGAGATGCGCGGCGAAGACGGTCGACTTGAGATGTCATTGTTGCCGAAAAAAGGTATGTGTGTCTGGTCTTGGGAATAGCAGTCAACAGTCTTCCCATCACTGTTTGGAATTCTGCCTCCAAAAGTCTGTCGGCTTCATCCATAACCAAGTATTTCAGCATCTTTAACGAAAAACCCTTTGTGTTTTCCAAATGATCAACCAAACGACCAGGCGTCGCAACGATAACATGTGGTTTGCGAGCAAGCATCATCGATTGCTGGAGCATGTCCATGCCACCAACGATAACGGCACATCTTAATCCGATTGACGATCCAAGGGCTTCAAACTGTTCAGCTATCTGGACAGCAAGTTCGCGTGTGGGCGCCAGCACACAACAGAAAAAGGGCGACGGCGCATGCCACAGGTTTTGGAGAATTGGTAATGCAAATGCAGCCGTTTTGCCTGAACCAGTCTGGGCCAATCCAATAATGTCTCGTCCTTGTAAAGCCCATGGAATACTTTGTGCTTGAATAGGTGTCGGTTTTTTAAAGTTGAGTGTTTCACAAGCTTCGCACAACGGCGCAATGATTCCAAGCTCTTTAAATGACTCAACGTCTTCGGGCAAAGACCCTTCTTGTTCCTTTTCGTCTTGTTCCTTCTCCTGGTCATTGGTCTCTTCAGCCTTTGGCTTATCGTCTTGCTTCTTTGGTTTGGACATGGCCCTGACTTTGGCGGCAAGCTTTTTGGCTTCAGAAACAGAGTCTGAGCTCTTTACTTTCTTAGAAATGCGGCCTTCTGAGCCTGATTTAATACCTTTCTTTAACAATTTACTTTTCATTTTTCGTTTCAATCAATTGTAACTGGTATTGTATTTGTAGTTTGAAATTCATGTTGAAAAAAAAAAAAAATTTAGCCTTACGCACCCTAACCCCAAATAAAATTTTTTTTCTTCAGCCGTTTCATTCTGAAGAAAATTCTTTTCACAACATTCAATAGATTTCCTTTTACAATTTTTTTTTGACACACAGATATTCAAAAATCATATAATATACAATGGCCCGCCGAAGACATAAGAAGAGAACCCACGTTGAAGATTCAGAAGATGCAGTCGATAACACACCTAAATCGATGGTCATCAAATTGACTCGCAGAGGTAACGGCACCGGTTCGTTAAGCCAACTTGTTCGAGATGTCCGCCAGCTTATGCAACCACATACTGCTATCCGACTCCGCGAACGGTCTACAAATAAGCTTCGCGACTTTGTTTCAATGACTGGACCTTTGGGTGTCAGTCACCTCATGGTTTTTTCCATGTCCGAGGAGGGAAATACCAATTTACGAATCTGCCGTTCACCCCATGGACCTACCATGCAATTCCGTGTAATGGAGTACTCGCTTTGTCGAGACTTGACCAAGATCATGAAGGCTCCCAAGTCGCCTTCTGGCGTTCTTTACGCGGACCCTCCCTTGTTGGTCCTGAATGGTTTTACTTCAGATAGAAAGGCTGCGCCCCATGAAGCTCTTTTAACGTCCATGTTCCAAAATATGTTTCCGCCAATTTCTGTCCAGGAAACCAAGGTTTCTGGAATTCGACGAGTTCTACTACTCAGTAAGGATCCCGAAACGGATCAGATCGAGTTACGTCACTATGCAATCGAGACCAAGCTTGTTGATGTGTCGAAAGGTGTTAAGCGATTGGCATCTATTAAAACCAGAACCCACAAAGCACTTCCCAACTTGGGTAAAGTCTCTGATATTTCCGAGTTTATCACTGATCCATACTCTGCTGCTGGTTATACTTCTGAATCTGAGGTTGAGGATGACGCGTTGGTAGAGATTGAGCAACGAAAAAAGATTAGAATCAAAGCCAAGGATTCTGCACAAAAACAGTCTGAAACCATTTCGGCGGTTTCAAGAATTGAGGAAGATGACCAAGAGGGTGGAGAACAAGAGCAAGAAGAAGATCAAGACGCGCAAGAAGATCGAGAATTATTCCCCACGACTGAGAACCATGCTGCACCTAAATCTCAGACCATAACTGAAAGTCTTGGTGCCCAAAAACGCGCAATCAAGCTTGTTGAGCTTGGTCCCAGGTTAAAGCTGGAATTGCGCAAGATTGAAGAAGGAATGGTTGAAGGTAAGGTGTTATATCACCGATACATCAAAAAGACTGAGAAAGAGATCAAAGAGATTGATAAGAAGATTGCCGAAAAGGAGCGAGTTAAAGCTGAGCGACGCCGGATCCAAGAACAAAACGTCAAAAACAAGGAAAAGACGTCGACACGTATGCAAAGAGGTAAACAAAACGCAAAATCCAAAGAGGCTGCTGAGAATGGAGAAGAGGTTTCTTCAGACGGTGAAGAAGTTTCAAAGGATCCAGACAGTGATGACGACCTTAGAGATGATGACGAGGAGTTGTTTGCAAGTGAAGTCGAGGAAGAAGAAGACGATAGTAACAGCAGATCACATAAAAAGCGCAAGACTGCTCATTTTGATGATTTGGGAGAAGAATCGGAATAGATTTGTTTATTTAAATCAACCAATAATTAAAACCAAGTTTACAATTGTAAATCCAGTCCATTTTTGTCAATATTGCCAAACCCAGGTGTAATTTCTTGTTTAAGCACTTTCTGCATACAAAATGCGGCATGTGACAGTCGATGACTCTGTCATCAATAACGTAATTTCCGATAAGCCGTTTTTTACAGACACAAAAAAAAAAAATAAAAAAATAAACTGATTTCGGTCGTTTTCTTTTTATATACCTCACGACCAGATTTTATTTTAAGACACTGTTTTTTTTGTATAGATTACTGCAATCAGATCCTATAGATAAATAGGCGATCCTTTCATAGTAAACACTCAGTTATTGGCTTATTCATTTACATATATGTCTTATCCGTTAATGTCTGCAACTAATCGGGACAATTTGGACGGTGTGCCCCAGTGGCAACCAGATGATCAAGTTACTAAATGCCCCTTGTGTGACCACAAATTTACAATGTTTTACCGTCGTCATCATTGTCGGTGAGTACCTTTTGTTTTTGATTTCCAATGTACAAAGGAAAAAGAAAGAAATCTAACATTACAACTAGATGCTGTGGAAGGGTCGTTTGTGGTAACTGTTCGTTGGTGAAAACAACGTATTTGCCGTCATCATATGTGGTTTCTTCGCCGTCTCATATCTTTTTAGAGTCTCCTCATATACCACATCGCACATGCGATGAATGTGCCGAGGAGCTCAATATGATTCGAACCGCACTAAGATCAGCCTTTTCTTCACCAAATCTCAGACACACTGGATCAAACCCTCCGCCATCAATTTTCCAAGGTTCTTCAGCACTAGGCGAGTATTGGACTCACCAACAACAGTCATCTAACAGAAGAAGGCGATTAGACGACTCTGATATTATACGAGCTCCTATGCGAATTTCCAGTGTTGACAATAATAATAGTAATAGTAATGGGGAAGGCTCATCTAGACAAGTACTAAATGGAGGTAGCTCGTCTTCTGCGCCAGCTAGTTCCAAAGTACGACCCCACTTTTATTCACCTAAGCAAAAATATGGTCCCATAATTGAGTCTGTAGCTCTTGGGACAAGCGACGACATGTTTTCTGGCGAGTCGGATGAAGATAATTATTCCTCAAGAGCAGTTGAAACGAAAGCAGAGTCTGCGGGTGCTGGTTCGTCACATGCCTCTGATACCAATACCCCCCATACTCCCTCCTCGAGTAAAGGCTCACGATACCGTCATAGTGGTCAAGGAAGTAGTCGCCGGGGCAAAGTTGCAGTTGGCCGAAACTCGTCGTGTCCCGTGTGCAATCGTCAGTTTGCGAGAGAGATGACTGAACGTGATAAGGAAGACCACATTACGGCATGTTTAAAGGCAGCTGAGTTTTCCGGGTCTCCTGAACAGGCGCACCGACCAAACAGAATGGTGATTTACAAACTTCCCGAAAGCGAGTCCAAAGCCCTTGGTGAATGCATTATTTGTTTTGAAGACTTTGTTACTGGCGAGTTGGTTGGGCGACTTGAATGCTTTTGTGCTTATCATGAAAGGTGTATTATGGCCTGGTTTGCAAAAAAGGGTGCAGGCGAGTGTCCGGTCCATACTGTGAATGAATGATTTATAAGTGAGTCATTTTTTTTATTATTTATTAAAACTGAGACTGGACCCGTTGTACTTGTAAATATTTGTTTATGCTCGAGTTTTTAAAAAGTGTTGAAATTTTTATATGAATTTTTATGATTAATGATTGGTAATTGACTCGCAAAATCTATTTGTGAAAATAATGATAATGAAAAAAATAAAATAATAAATAAAATAAAGAATGAAAAAAAAGATCTAACATTGAATAGGGTTTTAGTCGTACCAATAATTAAAACGGTTCAATAATTTCAAAATTAATTGAATATAATTATCAACAAAAATTATAAACAACAGTTGCAGATGTTTTAAACTGGATTCAAAATCTCAAATATAATCTAGCAATAATTTAAAAAAAAATAATCTGTAGAATCAGACAATGCCCAACAACAACTTGGCGACAATAACACCATGAATACGAAAAAGAAAAAAAAGCCAAAAAATCGATAAATAAACCAGCACATCTTATTGACTTGAATTAATTAGAAGCAAAGTGTATGTACGACAGACCGACTAATTAATATTATTAAAGTACAGAGAAATGGACGTGTATTGTTTTGGTTAAACGATTGCAATGAAACCAAGTTGATAAAATAATCTATAGACCAAAAGTGGTGAGATGGTTTAAGGCAGGTAGTCAATGCTTGGTCCAATCTGGTTGAAGAATTGGTCAAAACACAGAAATCAATAGCATTAGCCAAAGTAATATCAATCAAAGTGAAAAAGAATCACTTCAGCATCATTTTCACCGCTGGACCAAACCAAAACCATGTAGATGGGAGTAAATATCTGGCAGACAGGCACCAATATCGAAGGTTTTGATATGTCGAGGAAGAAAGTCCCTAGTTTAGAACCATACATTTAACGAAATGAAAAGGGCCAAAAATATTATATTGCCGATGACTTATCACGACATTGGAACTGATAAGAATAATAAAAATATCAATATAAGTCCAAATAATATTCATATAACAAAACAGCATGTAGACAAACAGCTACAGGTACATGTGAACTTGTGCATATGTAAATATTAAATGCAGAATTTCAACAACAATTGGAATTGGACATTTTGTTTGCGAATTTGAATGTAACAAGACTTGCAAACCGACCAAGTGTTGGTTTGAAATAAACATTGGAAAATTAAAGAATCGACATCATCGAAATCGAGTATTTCAATGCGGCGGATTAACCTTCTTGATCATCCAAGCAATTGGATTATTCTGGTGTAACAATTTGAAGGCTTTTTACACGTTTTATTTTAACTTTAAATGCCTAAATGGTCCCTTTTTCCATCAAAATACAAAGAAAGGAAATAAATCCGAGATGACGAAACATCCCCTGAGCTGATTGTCATCAGATTCTCATTTCGCAGATGTAAATCTTTATTGAGTTCAGGGACGTTGTAACATTGGTAGATGGGACGATTCTGGACTTGACTATCTAGGTTTTGTTATACGTTTGTGCCAGCCATGTTACGCCCAATACTGAACTTTTTTAAAAATAAAACAAAAGTATAATGCCAATTGTAACTTTTTTCTTCTTTTTCTTCTCTATTTCAATACAAAATCTTTCAGCTATTTTAAAAACGAATTCATTGAATATTGATAAAAGTGTATATAAAAAAACTTACCCGAAACGTTACTGCTTGTCTTGTCTAGCTGTTACAATTGCATTAGGCAGTTTTGTTCCGTAGAACCATCATATTTGATATTCAGCCAATTAGACATCAACTGTCCGATGCGCAAACCTGATTTAATTAATCTGGCTTAAACCATCACTGTTTTCCCTGTATTCTTATATTAAAAATGGCATCGTAATAATATCAATGTCAATATTGTGTATGAAAGCTACAATGCAAGCATGAAGAAGAAGAAGAAAAAAAAGGGTTTCTTTCTCTTTACAACCAAATGCCTGAAAACCTTTCTATTATAACCGTTGAAAAACCTATTGAAAAAACCAATATAATAACTGCCAGAGTTCTAATTATCACATAAAGCAAACAATTGAATTTAAAAAATTGCATATAAATGTTTTACCTATTATAATTGTATATTTATTTTTTTAAATTCGAAACAATTGTCAATCATGATGATAAAATAAAAAACTGGCAATCATAATATTAATTATATTTCAAGGCTTCGAACAAATATAAATTCCATATAATAAACTCTAATAAATCTATAATTATTATAAAAAACCCAGCCTTTTTTTAATCCAATCACCAATAATTATACCTCTTATGTACATGATTTTTATAATAACTGTTATTATTTACCAAAATTTCCACGGTTGCCATACATCGACAATCGTCTCGGATCCGTCCACAATAAAATACAAACTATGCATCGCAGCTACAATGCAAGCATGTTGTGGGTACAATTGAAGTTTCTTGCCGGGCACCCAAGGTTTCAATTCCATCTTTGTGTCCGTTGCTCTATCGCCATCAATCTCTCCCAAGTATTCAACAATTCCGTGTTCCTGGGAGACTCTCGTGACAGCCCAGTTGGGATAACCCTTGACTTGGGCCAAACCTCGGGCCGCCGCAACCTTTGTGCCGTCGCCATGTGGAGGCTCACGAGTCAACGCCAAAACACCCGCATTTACCAAATACTCGGGCCCGTTTTCGGGTTTTTGTTTCTTTACTGCCTGTCCCGTTTCGTCGTCGTGCGAAATGTTGCAGCACGGAAGCTTGTATTTAGATCTCCCTTCATAGTGGCTCAACACTTGAGTAAGAACTGTTCCAGCAATATGCTTGGTCTCTGCAAGTCCAGTACTCACTTGCTGCAAATCCAAAGCCACAAAGTTGCCGGCATGCAGTTCTAATCTATCATTTGGATGTAACCCTTCTCGGAGCACAGGCTCCAAGGTAGGCTGAGCAAATGCGTGGGCTGTCGGAGTTGCGCCAATTGACAACAAAAAGTTCAGTTTAGAAGCTTGTGACTCCGTTTCTTCAAGAGCTTCGCGAGCTGCTTTGGCTGCTTCAACAACAGCGCGTAACTCACGCTCGAGATCAGTATTAACTTGAGTTCCATAGGAATCATAACTGGCTCCCGCGTGCGCATAAAACCCACGAAGAACGCAATTGAAGTTAAATGGTCCATTAGCAGCGCCAGCGTTTTGAGTGCTGCCTTTCAAAACTTTGAAAAAGTCAGCAGACCTGACTCGGGTTCCAGCTCTATGTTCGTCAGCATCTATCTTCATTACAACTTTCCATTCAGGAAGCTTTTTGACCGATTCGACATTTTCGCTTGTTTCCAAAACACTTTCAAGTCTCTTTTGGAATTCGACATCCTGCAAAAACTGAATTTGTTCAATGTCGTCAACAAACAATGTGATGTCTGCTCCCTTTTCTAAATACTTTGATCTCAAAAGACTCAACTCAGCAACACTATCCTGAGACACTGGCACTCCATACATGATGTCATCCACCTTGTTTTCAACAACCAACGGCCACAATCCTCGAATTTCTTCAATCGTCGAAGCAACAACTGAATGATACTTGGGAAGCTTGGCCGATTCATCGCTCTCAGGCTTTCCATCAATATCATACCCCAAAGCAGCCCGCGTAACCGCCTCCGATTTTAGGGTCTTGACATGTGGCCGAAACAACAACTTCCGCTCGCCTTGTTCCAACCCGGCAGCAGCGGTTAAAAGCTTGGTGATCGATTCGTCATTGATTTTGGTATGCAGGCGTTGGACATTGTCGACAACAAGTGATTTGTCTAAAATAAAGGCTGGAACTTGGAGCTCCTCAATTGATTTTCCAATGTATCGTTGCGCAAGCTTGATGTTCGACAAGGCAGCAGTCGAAGAAGGTGCAAGTGGAAGAGGTTCAATGGTAGACATTTTGAAATGGCAAAGAGATGTGTTTATTCAATCGTTTCAATTGATGGAAAAAAAGAAAGTGAACTGAGTAAATGAAAAATGTAATGATAAATATCCAAGACAATGATAGGCTTTACATACATGTGTTGATACCTTTGATTGGCGCGATTATTGTTGGAACAGAGTTTCCGACTACTCGACACTCAAAGCGGTATTTTACAATCTAATCAAGGTCTCGGCCAAAGTAGCTGAATTTATATATATTTTTAAAAATCGTAAATCAAATAATGATAATGACCGAGGGCTCATTTTTGAACCTTTGTTTCATAAAATTTAGAAAACAGCAAGTTTTGAAGCGGATGAAAAAAACTCCCGTGTGAATCTTTAAATTGAATGACCTAATACATTTATTAATACAATTAAACCGAATAACGGATTGATCTATCCTAGAGACAAACAAAAAACAGCAATTAATCTAAATTGCAAACAAAAAGCATTGGCAAAAGTGAATATAAACTGTTCAAGTCATGAAAAAGATGCAATTTCTTCAATTACTTAGCAAATCATCATCTGTCTGAATCAAAACTTTATCATCAAACATTACCAAATCACAGTCCATCTTTTCGGAATCTATAGTGCCGTTCGCATACGTAGACGGTGGGCAAGCAGCTGTATTGTATTCAAAGGCATTTTCATTTCTTTCATCAATCATAGAAAATGAAGAAAGAGAACTAAGTGAAGGTGTGAATATACTGTTTTCTATATTACACTCTGACAAAAGCCTGTAAGTTAACCTGGTAGGAAAGCCTACAATACTTGATTGCGAATACCCAATTTCCGCCGGTTGCATGTGCTCAAAACCTTGCTGCTCAGTATCTAAAACAGAATCGTAAACAGTTTCGTTATCATTGTAATAATTAACCAACGTAAAGTCATCTTCTTGCTCCAACATTCCTGGAGAAGCCTCTGATCCCGACCTCACCATTTGGGTATCTTCCACAAAGGTATATCCATTGGCTTTAGAAATATGGGTCCTAGCATACGCTCTAAGATTTTTCAAGCACTTTCCACATTTTTCTGCTTCACCTGTAGCTTTCATAACTTTCAGCACAATTTCAGAGACGCAGTCATTGTGAAACGAATCATCAGAAGATAAGAAAGAATCATCATTAATTTGAAAGTCGCTAATATGCATTTCTTCATTGTATTCGTCCAATTCAATATTTTCCAACAAATACGAGCAAGAAATCAGTGCCTCTTTTTTTGCCTTACACTCGTCACATTTCCAGTCATCTTGAGAAGAAGAGTTGACAAGAAAAATTAAATAGCGGTGAACTTCTTGCGCCATACTAAAAACAGGAACTGACATACCTTGACCGTCAATGGCAATTGAATTATATTTAGTCGTTGTGTATACAGTATCATCGTTTTTCGAGTTGATTACTTCCTCATCATTATTAAGTCCGGATTGTCTCAATGACATTAACCTTTCGGGATCATTGTGTTTTATGACTTGATAGCAGTTGCATATACAGTTCCTTTTTTGACAAATAATACCTCTGGCAGCATCGACAATATTATCTCCACCTTCAAGTTCAGGGTTTTCAGCAGATGGACATGGTAAAAATCCAACCAATGTAAGAGAGCTGTTCATGTTTGAATGTGCTTTGGAATCTTTCAGCGAATCGTTTGGAATATTTTTAGCATCTTCATTCGAAACTATACTGTCTGCTTTCAACTTGTTGCCCTTTCTAGAAGTGACTGAACCTTTTTCCTTTTTGGTACTTCTATTGTAATTTTTTCTTTGAGAAGGCAGATCTTCATCGTATATAGACATTGCATTACTATGCGTAGAAGACAAGAGTTTTCGGTGTTTTCCCTTCCTCTTTAGTTTGTGGTTGCTGTTTTGTCCATAATGTGATTCATTAATCAAAGTACCATGATCCAAATCAAAAGATTGAAATTGGTTTGGGTCATTCTCAGACCATGAGTTGTCGGAAAAGGAATTGATCTCATTACAATCATTCACCGATTGATTGTGTGCTTTTTTGCCTAAAGAGGTAACCAAAGACCTACGAGAATATTTTGAAAATGGTTTGGAAATGTTTCCATTCTCGCAACCTCTGAAAAACGCATCAATATTTTCCTTCAAATGTGCATTTTCCTCAAAGTTTACTTGTTGTGACTGCGGATTAAATGAATCTTCATGAGTCGTGTTTTTTCCCAACCTCATATGTTCCATAGAAGATAATATTTCTTGTGGAGCAAAGCCAGTAAAACCATGTTGTATATTTCCATTTATTTTCTTCTTTTTTGGTGCTGCAGACACAGAAACACCGCTACGCTTACGATTATGATGGGAACCGGAGCCAGGAGAACGATTTAAAAATGTGTTGAATAGTTTTTTCTTGAGATCAATATCATTGTTATTAGTGGCAGTTGAAGAAGAAGATCGAGAGGTGAAACTACTACGTGTTGTGAGCGTTAACTGAGAAACAGTAGAATGCATCTGTAAGGACATGTTATCACTTGCAGAAAAAGTTGAGTTTGTTCCTGATATTTCATTCAATCCATTAGAACATATTTGGGCTCTATAGGCCGTCCTAGGACCAGGATTAGATCCCAAATAATACGAATGCGACGAACCATTTGCTTGAGCAGATGTAGACTGATCTGACATTTTCGGAATTGCACCTGAAACGATCCCACGTAAATTAGCAGACAAAGTCTATAAAAATGTCTTTTTTGAAAGAAATGTTCAAAGTAAAGTGTTATTAAAGAGTTGATATCTGTTGAATTTGAACAAGCCCTAGAGCTGACAGAAAAGAATGGGGAAATGGTAAATCTAAATCATGGTATAGTTAGTACAAACACAATGTAATGGTAATACACACTAATAACTTAATCAATGATATTAATAAATAGAATATTCTCAGTTATTTATTAAAGTTTTAAATGATTTACATTGTTAAAAAAATCGACAGGTTTTCAAAATCGAATGCTATTAATTAAACGTTACCGAAGTCAATCAAACAAAGCTAGTTCCTGAAAGAATTGAATAAAAAAATAAGAGAAAGAAAGAAATCCATGTCGTCTTTATAAATATTTGAAAACTTTTTGATCTTGTCATACAGTTGTAACATTTCATTATTACACAAAAAATACAAACCAATAACATGTTTTCCGAGCCTCAAATGTAAATTCTTGCCAGTATGAGAAAAAAATCGTGTCGATGTTGACAGGACTCGAACCTGCAACCTTTGGAACCGAAATCCAATGCGCTCACCATTGCGCCACAACACCTATTCAAAATAAAATTTTGCAAAAGTCAAATATGTTAAATATCAGAACAATTTTACAATTTTTTACTCACAGGGTGTAATATTTATAGGAATAAAGGATAAACTACACTGATATTTGTTATCGGATGCCGAACCTTCAGATCAAGTGAATTATTTAGTCACGAACATAGCTATTCACCCAACAGGTCAACTACGAACAATACACAACTATTTTGGGACATGGTATCGAAGAATGGGCATTAAAAAGGATAGTTATAACTGCAAATGTAGAGAGTTGGAAACAGCGCAATACATTTTGGTTGATTGCTTTTTACTGGACTTACAACGACAAGGACTTGAACGGAGATCACAAGAGATGGACATACCAACTCTTTTGAATAGTGTTACAGGTTAACACGAGATTGTCAATTTCATCACTATTCAAAGAAACTAAGAAATAAATAAAAATTCATGTGTTGAAGATCAAGTGGGTTTAAATTGGAAAGAGTTTTTCCAGAGGTGGTTTTTCCTGTTCCTGGTGAACTGGTACTAAGGATTTTACTCGTACAGATTGGAAAAGACACTTGAAACTAAATTGAAAAGATTATAAATATTGAACCAAGATTGTTAAACAGATAGCCTAAGTAGTTAAAGTCATACATATTTTCGATCGTAAATGAAATATAATCAATACAGAGCATAATATTTTCTAAACATTTTCTTATTCATGTACAAGCTTGTTATATATTATTCGTTTTATTATCAAGTACATTTAATTGAATTCAATGGCTCTTTATTAAGTAGATATACCAAGTGATGCCATGTACTAGATCAATAGTTGAAAAGTATAAAGGTCTCGGTTAGTGTACTAGTATATTTAATATATTGGAGTTTGGTTTAAAATATGAATATTATCTGTCACACTCGTTTTTTTTCATATTGAGCAGTCCAATAAAGGGTTGTGTTTTTTTTTTCAACAAGATTTGAATAATCAAATATGCTTTTTCGAGTTACATCCCATTTATATAACCAGTTTAATCCTAAAAGAAGATTTCAATTCATGACAATATAACAACATATATCTAGCCTAGAATTTGTATTTTGATTGGTGGTATAATGTAAACCATTAATTATGGATTAATACCTGTTTTTTTGTACTATTTTTAAAAAGTCGATATAAGGTTCGATTCAGAGTATTTCCCAATTGGTAATTGCGGACCAATAACAACCCACCACATTAATTGCTAACCGACTGGTTATTTGGTGCTTGGTCCTCGATTTCATTATATATATAGTTAAATCAAGCTACAAAACAATTGTAGGTTGATACTGGTAAAGTGATATTGCTTATTCAAGATTTTTAAAAAAATCATTACGTTTTTAGAAAACTTTTTGTTTCCAAGTTATTGTGGACAAAGTATAAATAAATAAAATACAAAAAAAATCATGGTCGACAAAATAATTGAAAATAATCAAGCAAAAGATTTCTGCACATAGGATTTGAAAATTGTATAAGGACTTGATGAAATTTATACCAATCTGCTCATATATACTCAATATTCTCTCAATATTATTATGCCAGATCACGAAACGCTTTGTATATTTACTTTTTTCCAAGCACGTTGAACAATTTTGTTTCAGTTCGAGAGCGTTGACATTGGTAGTATATAATTGACAAATCCACGAAAGTTTACGAGAACGTAAAAACGAAAATTCAAGAGAGTTGGTGTATATGCCCAATTAAATCAAGTACTGAATGAAAAAAAGGCATACATGAATAGTTATGGAAAGATACTTGAATATTTTGGATTGTAGCGTTAACGTTGAAACTTGGTTTACTTTTTATTATTATTTTCACTTTGCCGTTGAGATTAACGTCCTAATTATAAAACAACACTGTTCTTTAATATCTATCATTTTAAGGCAATACATTGTAGAATATTCTTATTGTTTATAAATAATCTGACCAAACATTTATGACCTTTCATGGGTTTATTTGATTACATGTGAACTAAACAGTCCAATATTGAAAATTTGAAGAAAATACATTCCCACATGACGAAATACAATCAACAAGCATCGCCGACTGACACTGGTATTTCAAAAATACATTTCTAAAACATTCTAGACTCACACTTTACAGTTATTCAACAGTAAGAACCAAGAATAAATATTCAAACGTTATAAGCTTCCACAGTGAAATTCAATGGTTTGTACAAATCTCGAAAAATGGTGGTTGACTTTGCAACAATAAATCCGCGCTGCACGTTTTGTTATTACAAGAGCAAGACCAAAATATGCGAATAGACAGATAAATCCGAAATCCAAAATAATTTCAATGAATGATGCGCATAATTATTGGACTTGATCAATAAATAATAAAAAAGAAAAGGCAAAACTGAAAACGAGGTAAACAAAAATAAGATCGACATTGTTTTGACGCATAAATGTCGAGTCATAAACAAGTTAAGACTTGAGACTTGAGCTAGTTTAAGCCCCACAATGTGGCTTTCTTTTACCAACCATCGTCCAAGAATTCATCATCCTTTTTCTTACCATCTATTCGTATTCAACGAATTGGTATAGGTATTTACAATGTCATCTTCAAATGACTCACCAACGTCGAAAGGACAGTCAAAACAATCGGCACCGTCTTCAGCTGTCGCTAGCCCCTCTTTGAGGCCTATCAGCCCTGTTGTTTCCGGCCCTTCTGGTCCTGACGCTGTGCTCAATAACCAGCGTCACTCTGGGAAAGCAAAATATGCTCAAAAGCGTATATCGTCTAACATGTCTTGCCCTTCTCCTGCCATGGAATACGCTCATAGCCCTTTAGCTTTACCAGCAAACAGCGAGTCGAACTCTGTTCCCATGAGTCTTTCTCTGTCTAATCCAGGCTCAAGTTCCAATGTAAACTCTAATAGTGTGCGTTTGCGAAAAACTATTTCCAATCAAAGTGAACGTAAAAATTCCAGTCGCCGGGTCATGATGTATTCTACGGACGACGATGAGGCCGAAGTTGAGGCAGATTACGAACAAAAGCTTTCCAATGCTTATAAGTCTGGGTATTTCGATGGACGTAGACATAAAGCTGCCAACAAACGAGCGTCGCACGGAAAATTTCATGTTTCGCCAGCGTCTTTGGCACAAAACAATTCGGGTACCTCACACCATTCCCAATTCATGACGTTGGACGACCACATGGCAGCCGACCACCCCGACCATACAAAAAGTGACAAACACGTGGATCAGCGCGATGATCGGGCTAGTGTTGTTAACCTCATTCACGAAATTGAACAGGATAAAGACCAGCATTGGCCTGGTGTTGCCGCGCTTGAGCAAAAGTTTGCCCAGGCAGTCGAGGCACCGGATGAAGAAGATCCCGAAATTTCGAGCCAGACATACTTGGATAATTATGAGGATGAAAACGACCAATATGATGATGAGGAAGAAGGTGATGATATAGGGGATGACGATAATGCCGATGTCGCTTCTATTTCGTCAACAGAAACATTCACATTACGTGAACGTCAGGACGCAATCAACATCACTCACCCGTTTGGCATTCGTATTTGGAAACCTGCTGTATACAAAAAAATCCGATCCGTTCAGCGATTTGCCGAAGGCGAAATCCATTCTGGACCCATCCGCAAAGTGTCTTGGTTAGTTTGGCTCGGTAATATTTTTTGGTCTTTCACTTTTGGCCTTTTGTTGTTGTTTCCTTTTTGGATGGGAGCATTGTTTCTCCGAATTTTTTGCTTTTGGACCAGAAGTGCCACAGTCTACAGTAGAACTCTTTTTGTTGTTGGAAAGTATTTGCTTTTTCCATTTGGAATCTCAGTTCAGCTCCGGCCCGACGAAAACTATCTTGAAGAAGATTCTTGTGAAGGAACAACCGTAGCAGAATACCATGAATGGCAAACTACCAACACGCGCCACTTATTTTACGCTCCAAGTAACAATTCCAACACCCAACCTGATTCCTCCGATAATTTAACCTCTGATAATGGTAATCAAACTGATGAATCTAATGCCACTTGCCGGTCAGACTCTAGCTTATCTTCTCATGAAATTCATCGCAAATTGCGTTTTTTTGGACGTGGAGATTGGACTCTTGGCAGAATCGTGTTTTATTTTTGGTTTTATATTTTCATATACCCTCTTCTTACATTGATCAGCCTAATTTGCTGGCTCGGAGTTTTTTCCATTCCCATGGCCAAGGTAACTGGCATCTTGGCTTATCATATCCGAAGACATCCTCTTGCATTATCCTTCCGCCCTGCCAGCACTCTCCAGAACATGCCTCCGAACGAATATTCCAATTCCATTTTATTATGCACATATCGAGCTGCTGGTCTTAGATACTACAAGTATACAGTTGATGGTACCAACATCTTCATTATGAATATGGTTGCTATTGTCCCCCTAACAATTTTCAACTATTTTTTTGTGTATGAATATCTCAAGGTTGACTTGTTTTTCACTCAGCCAATATTTATTTTTTGCATGTCTTTACTTGGAATTGTTCCCTTGGCTTATTTCATTGGCCAAGCCGTGGCTTCAATTTCTGCACAGTCTTCCATGGGCATGGGCGCCACGATTAATGCCTTCTTTTCTACAGTAGTCGAAGTGTACTTGTACTGCGTGGCATTGTCTCAAGGTAAAGCCGATTTGGTGGAGGGATCCATTGTTGGTTCCATTTTCGGTGGCATCTTACTTTTGCCAGGTCTTTCCATGTGTTTTGGTGCCATTAAACGAAAGACCCAAAGATACAATCCAAAATCTGCCGGTGTCAGTAGTACTATGCTTTTATTTGCCATTATTAGCGCGTTCGCCCCGACAATTTTTTACCAGATTTACGGCACCTATGAAGTCCGATGCCAAGACTGTTCTGAAACCGGCATTACTGTCTTGGAAAAGGCAATTTCATTTGGGGAAGACTGTCAGCGTTGTCATTTTTATCAGGCTCCATTGACTTCAGACTCATTGTATACCGATATTATCAAGCCGTTTAGCGCCATCTGTTCGCTACTTTTGTTTGTTGCATATGTGATTGGTCTTTGGTTCACTTTACGAACCCATGCTGCCATGATTTGGCAGACACCAACCTCGTCTGAACTCCATAACCAGGTCCAAAATCCTCAGTCCGTATCCAATGTGGCATCTGTACCAGTCTCTTTGCTTCCTATTGTTAACCTCGCATCACAATCAACCTCTGCAAACTCAAACGGCGCTGGGTCAGGCAACAAAGGGCAGAAAAAGAGTGTTGATCATTTGGCTGAAGTTGCACCGATTCCAGCTGGTGTCGATACCAACGTCGCAGTGGTCATTGGTGCTGAAAATAGTGGCGGTCATGATGCCCCTAATTGGTCACGAACAAAAAGTACCATTATCTTGTTAATTGCGACATTTATGTACAGTGTTATTGCTGAAGTTTTGGTCGACACAGTCGATGGGGTATTGAAAAGCGTATCTATCAGCGAAAAGTTTGTAGGTGTTACTATTTTTGCATTGGTTCCAAACACAACGGAGTTCCTTAACGCCATCTCCTTTGCGATGAACGGAAATATTGCGCTATCAATGGAGATTGGTTCAGCGTACGTTTTGCAAGTTTGCTTACTCCAGATTCCCGCGCTTGTTGCATATTCCATGTTTGTGAACCCGCTTTTACCAAACATTACTGATTTCATGTTCACGCTAATTTTCCCGCGATGGGATCTGTTGATGGTTGTTTTCTGTGTGTTTGTATTTTCTTACATCTATGCTGAAGGCAAGTCCAATTACTTTAAAGGATCTATTCTGGTGTTGAGCTATCTTGTCGTCATGGTAGGATTTTACTTTACGGGCAAAACAGGAGAAGCGGGGATTTCTAGTTTTAGTTTAATTTCTAATGGAAATATTAAACTAAGCCCATAATCTTTGTTTTGACGGGAGGAAAAATAAATCCTTTAAAAAGATGGTGCCATTGAAAATTTGTAATTAATCTATATTTTGTAAAACATTTTATTTTATTATTATTTGACTGTCTACTAAACATGACTAAATGAGCCTTTTTTTTCTGTACTAAAATAATATCGAAGGTTGATAAATCTTTTATTTAATAAAAGCTTTCACCAAACCAACTTTTCCTTATTAATGGTGTTAACATTTCTACGGATACAATGTTTTTGGTTCCTAAATGGGTAACAATGATAAGTAAATCACTTATGAGACAAGTTTATTCCAGGTCACAGTCATGTGTGGACAGAACCACAGTATCCAACCACCTTTTTAAGTCAACAAAGCCATATGACTACAAGGAACGAGAGTATCATTTGTGGTATTGTAGATTTTATTATGCTGGTATTGACATTGTATAAAGGTTTGCTGGGCGGGATTGTTGGTCACATTGTGCAGGAGCAAGTTGCGGAACTGTCGATAACTAGACGATACTGATGGTCATTAGACTGTCTTGAAACTATTAGAAGTGTAATTGAAATATTGAATAAGGTATACGAAATAAAGAAAAAGCTGATTGTTACCTTTTGACAAAAGACATCCAAAATACATTTAAAGATGAAATTATTCCAATTAAAGTGTTTGGGCTTTCTGCGAAAAGGTTAATTTACAACTTTGTTTATAAGACAATGCAGTTTAGTTTGAAATGCAAAAAGGATCAGTAATAAATGGATACAACATTGCAAAAAGTTGATAAAGCTATATAGTTTAATGCGAATTGAGAAACTCCTTTCAATTGATTTAGAAACCGCATTTTCCCACGTTATTAAAATCCTTGCTTGCATTACGATTGTGATTCTCAATGCTTTTGGCGTTGAGTTGATCCTTTGATAATTATCTAATGTGCCTTTTTTAGACACTGTTTCTGTTACTACAACAAGCACGGTATTTTCTAGACTATCTGAACTGCTGTTCACCATTACAAGATGGAATTTAGTTCGTATTAATTTTCCTTAAAACTACATTGATTTATTTTTAGAACCGGGTCAGATAGTTTTAAAAACATCAGTGTTTGGTCGAGCTTGTATACGACTCGAATCTAACATTTACATGTCTACAGTTTTTATTAATTGTAAATCTTTGATATTTATGCTCAATTGGGTTTTTTCTTGATTGAAAAATTTGATTTCAACTTGATTCATTAGTAACTTAATTCTTTGCAAGCTTGTAGTCAAAAGCTGTGTAGTAATTGAATAGAACTGTAAATAAAATAAATAAATAAATAATTGAATAGAAAACCTAGCAACCTCTTTCCGTTTCGAACATTGCTACTAGTTGATGATAACATCACCAGTTCACATTAATATCCCGGCATTGGCGTAAAAGCATTCTTTCCGTCATTGTTGTAACCTTTTAATTATACGACACCCGTCACTGTACCAAGTCATTATAACAAAAGTATTAAAGAATCCTACATGATTGAACCTTATTGCCGTATGTATAATTTTTTGACGCGTATGTTTTTTCCTTTTTGAATCCTGTATTTTTATTCCGTATACCTGACTTCATTCATACTGTGTTGCTGATTTCATTAATATATTTTTAACTTTTGCTAAACATTATTTATTTTTGATTCGCCTATATCTATATTCGGTTTTAATTTCATATACACATTTTAAATTAATAACTGCAGTGGTGAAGGAAGATCGTTGAAAGATCATGGTTGCAACATTAGTTTTTTATGGAATGACAAAAAAAAAAGAAAAACAACAACGACAGCCACAGTATCATTAAAATTTTGGATAAATTAAGGATTTGCATCGAAAAAATTGTAGGAATATTTAATACCCAGGCTCCAAGTTAATTTCGTGAAATGTTCATTCATACTTCCAGCAGTAGTGGTAATAATACCGATAAAAAGAGTAAAACAAACCGAACAAATGAAATCTTTTTAAGTCAATATGAAATAGGCGCCCGAGGCTCGGGCACATCGTTTTGGAATTAATCTCAATTATCATGTGCTTTTTTGTTTTTTGTTTTTATCAGCGCGGGCGTATTTATAAATCTGGTCCATCGGTAAGACAGATTAAATATTCGTCAACGTCATCATTTGAAATCATGACAGAAGGGCGTCTGTAACTGCAACAATGGCAGGAAATTGTATGGGTATCAAATCCGACGGTGATTGACACTAATGTATTGTAATTGATTAGTTTTGTATTTATGCTTCAATATGTTTGTAAATCCGCCAAACCTACACCCTACAACCTTTACCTTTATTCTTCTATTTCCAGTATTTCTCTATGAAACAACGTCGTGAATTTATTATTATTATTATTAGTATTATTTTGTTTTTTAGTTCAATAAATATCAATTACCCCAGTCATCTCCCCATCCATCTTCTTCCTCTTCTTCTACCTGGTTCTTTGATTGTGTCGCAGTTGTCTCGGTTTTGGTGTTCAAAACAGATTTACCAAATGTCGATGCAAATGTATTCTTTTTAAACTCTTGACTTGAGTTTAAAGATAGCGCATGTTTACCCAGATTTCCATGAGTGCCTGATATGTTTGTGTTTTTCATTGCGTTTGACAATCTATTGGTTGGCGTAGTAATTTTGCTTGTACTGGAAAGACTACTCTTTATACCACTTGATCTGAGAGGCGAAATAAGATTTGATGAAGCAGTAGACGTTTTGCTGGTACCAAATCCATCATCACCCTCATCATACCCGTCTCCCCACGCATTATCTTCCGGCTCGTCTTCATTTTCAAAGCTTTCAGCCCATTTATCTTCGTCCCATGCATCATCGGCCGCCTCATTTTCAAAACTGTCGTCCATGGAAGGTGGTCTAAAGGCTGTAGACAGAGGAGTTTTGCGAATGTTTGTAGAGGGTGTGGTAGAAGGAATAGTGGATTTGGTAGCCAAAGAAGGCTCAAAAACACTGGGGGTAACAGTTCTTGAAGGTAAAGCAGATGGTGTCGTGGAACTTGCTGTGTTATCAGCCCTGTTACCAAGATTTAAGGATAAAGACGAAGCCCAATTAGTCCAGCCAGCATTTGCAGGAGAATCCACACGTGAAGGGGTACCATCTGCACTCTTTGCCGAGTGCTTTTCATCAAGATCTGTGGCGTGAAGTTTTACCTTTTCAAAGTATTTGTTAAATGTTTTAAATGCTTCCTGTCGTACACGTTGGTCGGAATCGACCAGTGCTGGTGCCAAAGTTCCCAAAATTTTGCTGCAAATTTCTTGGATTCCGAAATAGTCGTCGCAAGCCTCCAGCGCCCTCAATGCAGCTAATCTGGATTCAACAAAGGGATCTTTCAGTGCTCTTCCAAACGCAACAATCAACACAGACAGTCTGGTACTTTGTGAGAAAAGTTGGGATATTTTGCCGAGCAAAATTGTGGTATTTGCACGAATCTCGCGTTGGGAATCATTTTGAACTTTAGCAAGCTGTCTGAGCAAGTCTCCATTTAAGATACGGTCATTGAGCTTCGGGGCAATTGAAAACACTGCGCGTACTGTTTGTTCTCTGAGTGCTGGTTCACTGTCTGAAAATCCTGTTGCCAACGAGGGATATACTTTATCGGAGACAACGCGTTTATCAAGGTATTCAATATAACTTGGTAGTGATTGCAATAGTTCCATACGAATGGCTCGATCATTAGACCGGAATTGGTTGATGATGATTGGTGTAACGACTTTATACTGTTCGGGGGTCATATCTTTAGAAAGTTGGAAAATCAAAGTTAACAGTTGGATACCGCCCTTTCCAATATCAAAGCATTCGACAAGCAAGGGTATAACTTTGTTGTGTAAGTAAGGTCGGGGGTAGTCATTTCCATGTGCTTTTAAAAGATTTAAGATTTCGAAAAATACAGCTTCATCTTCAATTTTCAAGCTGTGTAAAGTCTTTGAGATTTCAATGAGTTCGTTTCCTTGGAAAGCTGAGCAATTGTCGACAAAAGACGAAATTCTCGATCTTTGCCGGGGATTCGCAGCCAACAGTCCACGAGTAGCGGACCAAATGGTATTGGGAACTTTACGTTTAGCACCGGTTTCTGTCGCCGGATTTTGGACGATACCGTTGAAAATTTCATAAATCAAGACGCCGACTTGCCACGAATCGACAGTGGGTTTGAAGCTGGAAAGAAAGAAAGAAAAAAAAAAAAAAAACAAGGGTTAGATTTTGCGAAATTGGAATAACAAGGGAAAAAAAAGAAAAAAAGAAACATACACATCATTTGATTGCCAGTTAGATTTTGCAACTTCAGGAGGAGAATACTTGAAAGAAGAAGGCAATAATTTGCCATTTGAATGAAACTTTGACATTTCTGAAAAGAGTTCAAAACCACCCAAAACCCATTCGCCATTGTCATTTGAGAATATCGTGTTAATGTTGATATTTCCGTGAATTGATTTTGCGGATTCGTGAAAGACTTTCAAGGCAGACTAAGAATTCAGGTTAGGAAAGAGCTGAAAAATAATAAAAGAAGGTACATACACAAATAGAGTTGAGCCCCCAATAAATTGCTTCAGGTTTCAGGTCTCCAGTGACTTGGTCCAGAGGGACGACATGTTCAGTGACAATGGTAATTGTAGAGTCTGTCTGAAAAAGAGTTAGATTTTGAGAAATGAACAAATATCGACAAATCACAAACATACTTCATTTGAATCCAAATATTTGATTACACCTGGGACTTTAACAGTCTTGAGTTTGATTAGCATATTTTTAGCCAAGTCAATTTTTGATCGATTCGAGCCGGAATTTGCATCAAAAATAAAGATAGTACAGGGTGAGCCATCAGCCTAAATATCAAGGTTAGTTTAGGATTTCGCGATTGAAATCAGCATAACCTTACCTTTACGGTTCCTTCATGGATATTCCAAATTCTCGAGACCTGATCGGCATCAGCGATCTTTTCCTTTGTGACGTATGGAAAGCTAGATCCAGTCAAGGATCCGATTGTTTTTGACAAAAAGTCCATGGTTTGAAAAAGCGTGAATAATGGTTTGTAGAAGGAAAAAGTTGGAAATCCAAAAATTTAAAGCCACATCAACAAAATCTAAAGTTACCCTGAGTTTGATATTCGTAAGGCCAAAAAAACGACCCCGGTGAGGATTGAACTCACGATCTCACGATTAACAGTCGTGCGCCTTAACCAGCTTGGCCACGGAGTCTTGTACTCGTTGGAAAATTTTCTCTAGATGTGTATATATACTGTATTGATAGAAATGTACATAAATGCGATAATTTTGGTTTTTCGAACTGTAATTTATATTATTTTGTTGTTTATTTGTTATTTTCGATTGGACTGTTTTTATTATGATTGTTTAACAGACGTTTGAAAACTTTCCAACACTAGTATGATTGGCTATATATATGGCCGACATTTAATGAATAGTCCCAATCTGCATACGCTTTAGACTCTTTCCAGTCCTTTAATGCCTCTACATATGAACAGAACTGCCGGAAAAAGATTTCCAGCACGTTCAAACAGTGCTGGAGACATTTCTTCAACCTCTTGAATCAAAATGTCACGTTTGTAGATACTTGCAAGAGCGACGTCATTGGATTGGTCTATTTGGGTGCTGGAATTTGTGATCAAACCCAAAGGTTCTTTGTATTCCGATGTAGGCCAAACACCTATCAAAGAAACATGTTACAGGCAAAACCAGGCATATTTAATGTTGTTTTTGGTTGTTTTCCTGGTCCAAATTGGCTGTTATTTGTGGTCTTTTTTGTCCATTTTTTTAATAGGATGGCTTGGGAATTTTGTGCACCCCACACCATCTACTTTTTTTTTTTGGCTGGACCTTTATCACACAACTTTTTATTTATTTTTAAAATATATTTCTTTTTTTTACCAGTTCAACTGTTTTTGTTTATTGTTTTTTTTGCTTCTAATCTTAATTTGTTAACAAACTGCTCATTTTCAGTTATTATTTCACACAATAAACATAATATTTCATCCAACAATGGGCTCGGAAGCTTATTGTACTCTTCTTTATAACGACTCTTATCTTCCAGGAGCATTGGTTTTGGGCCATGCCCTCCGTGACTCAAACACCCTTAAGCAATTGGCCATTTTGGTTGGTCCTGAAGTCAGTTCCAAGGCAAAGGACCGTTTGGAAAACGTCTATGATGCAGTCATTCCTACTACAACCATTGCGACTTCATCTAAAGATGCTCCTCAATTCAAGCTCCTTGACCGACCCGACTTGGACCGTTCATATACTAAAATTAATGTATGGAGACTGGTTCAGTACTCCAAAGTTGTTTTTTTGGATGCAGACACTTTGCCAACGCGCAACATTGACGAGCTTTTTGATGACAATGTGACTCCCTTGAGTACGTCTGTTCCTGTTGCCGGCGCGCCAGACATTGGTTGGCCAGACATTTTCAATTCTGGCGTAGTTGCACTTTTGCCTAGCAACGAAACTTTTGAGGTTTTGGCTCGTAGGGCCCGTGCGGGATTATCATTTGATGGTGGTGACCAAGGCTTGTTGAACCAGTTTTTTGAAAACAAGTGGCACAGACTGCCATTTACTTTTAATGTAACTCCATCGACTTCGTACCAATACACACCTGCATACCAACATTTTAGAGAAAACGTTGCAGTGATTCATTATATTGGACAGACAAAGCCTTGGACCCATGCGTTGAGTGGTCCGTTCCAGTCAAGCTCGGAATTCGAGACTAGGTGGTGGGGAATTTACAACAAGTATTACGATGGCAACCTCAACTTGAAGAAACAAGAGACAGCAGATGTCTGGGACGGTGGTGATTATGGAAATCATGATGACAGTGAAAGTTATCAAGGTAATGAAGGAAATGACGGGGTTCCGCTGGTTGAGAGTGTTTATAACGCAAATTCCTCAGAAAAGGAAGCCGGATCAATTGGGCACACGTTTGAGCCGGATGTGATGCGGTGGGATGCAACAAGGTACCTTCCTCCAATGAACTCCAAGCCTGAAGCCATCAATTTACAAGAGACGCATTACAAAAATGTTTGGGACAACCCAGCCGGCGAGGACCCAGCATACGTGCAGTATACTGGGTACATGAAGAGTAACTTACATTATAACCCACATCCTGTCCATGATGAAAAAGCCGAGCCTCCTCACCAGCCAATTCATCATGAAGGTCACAATTGCCATCATCACGACCATGGCCATGATCACAACAATGAACGGGGTGGCCATACCGAGCATAATGAACAACACCAGCATGATTCACCACAACAGTATCAACAGCAAGAACCTGTCCAGGAGGAGAAGGCTGAACAGCAGGAAGAGGTTCATGTTGAACCGCCCAAGGCGATTTTCCCGTGGGAAGAAAACAAGGAGCGGGTTGTTGAGCGAGTATTCCCGGAAGATTATGGATATGAAGAAGTCAAGTCTGAGTTTGAACTAGCCGAAGAATCTACACGTGATGAGGTAGTTGAAGAGGTAGAGGAAGAAGAAGAAAAGAAAGAACAACAGCCACAAGAAGAAAAAGAAGAGGAAGAAGAAGAGGAAGAAGAAACAAGCGAGATTCCAGGAGTGGGGTATAAACCGGTCAAGGCGACACGAGTTTTCCGAGATTATTCAATTCAACCGAGTGACGACACGGCAGCATTTGAAGAAGGGTTTCAAGTTCGGCAACGTAATGTGTGGGATTTAGATTACAGTATCCAAAAGTACGTGACTACTAGCAGCAAGACAGCGAAGCAGCAGGAACAGCACGAGGCTCGACAACTTGCAATCAAAAAGTATGAAAGTTCTGTCAAGACGGATAACCAAGATTATGACCAAGATAAAGAAGCCGAGAAGGAGTCTGGACAGGACAAGGCGATTGAAGAATATATACAGGAAGAAGAAGAGGAAGTGGAGAAAAATGCCATGATTCATGGAAAGATTATGAAGGAGAATGAAGATGGTGTGATCTTAAAAAGCCGGGGACATGAGTTTGACCAGGGACAAGCAGGAGCAGCGCCCATGTATATACCCATTACCCCGAATCCCATAAAGCTACGCGCTGGAGGGTTTGATGGCGGCTTATCAGATGAGGAAGGATTTGACGATAGAGACGATGATGGTGATGATGACGACGAAGACAAACGGATGGAGGAATTTGAAAAGTTGGCAGAGATTTTGAAAAAGAAGTGTCGACTTGGAGATGAGTAACTCAATTTCTATTGATTGAATGTGTGTAGATTGAAAATAAATTCAACTGGAACAACATGACAGGCTTGTGACAAGTAAATTACAAACTCATGGTCCCGACGGCATGAACCAGGATGGTCGGTTGAACTTTCCATGACTGCAAATTAATAATGAAGAATGGACAATATATGAATCAATATTATTATTATTAATCAACATATTTAGATATTAAAGCGAATGGCGTCTCTGGAAAAACACCAAGGTGCCCTACGGCAAAAAAAAAGCCGACGTGCATTGGTCCAAACGTGACGTAACTCCAAGGTTCTTTGTACTCGTGAGTGTCTTTATGAGTCAAGTCATTGATGAAAATAAAATACAATAAAATTCAAGTCATTGAAATACTTGTAAACGGCTCGCAACGAATCAAAACACGGTTCGAGCTTTGATCATAACCAATACAATTAAACCAAAAACTGCAATTGCATTTTGAGTCATGAAAAGTTTATTTGGGTTTGGCTTTTCCAAACAATACAAAAAATAAAAAACGAAAATGACGTACTGTTTAATCATTCTTCAAGTGAACGCCGTGCATTAACCTTCAAGGCCCCCACAAGAGCAGCTTCACCATACATTTTTTTATGGTTGCGCGGACGAGTCAAAACCATGTAATAAAATTTGTTTGTTTCGAGTACAACAGACTTGCTTCAACGCATGAAAAAACAAGAAAATGCACCTTGCTGGTTCTAGCTTTTTTTTTTTTTTTTTTTTTTTTTTTTTTTTTTTAATATCAAGATATTCAATAAATCGCTCTTCATGCGGTGACAAATTATTTTGGTTCTATTTAAACTCTTTCTTTCCCTGTATTTTATTGTATTTTTTTCTTTCCTTTATGATTTTTTTATTAGTCATTCATAGATTAATATTCATATGTATAAAGCATCATGACTTCTTCTATTCAACCTGTAGTTTCTTCTGTTATTTCACAATCTTTCAATCTTTTGAATTCGCCGTTATTCAAACGTGATGACGATGCCGATTCTCAAGACGCTACTCCGGCATGCGAAGTTTCAAACGACTACAATGGCCGTATGGGTGCTAGAATATCCTCCATTTTTGTCATCCTAGTCGCTGGAACATTCGGCGCTCTATTTCCAGTCATTTCGTCCAAATCAAAACACCTTCATATCCACCCAATGTTCTTTTTCGTGGCAAAATATTTTGGTTCTGGTGTCGTCATTGCTACTGGTCTCATCCATCTTCTTCAACCCGCTAACGAGGCCTTATCCGATCCCTGTCTCGGAGAAGGATGGCAAGTCTATCCTTACGCCTACGGTATCGCTTTAGCCTCACTTTTTGGCACCTTCCTCGTTGAACTTCTTTCTCGACGTTACCTTTCTAAACGCGGTATCACACATACCCACGGAGACTCTGGTTTTGGTGATTCTTCACACGACCACACCGAAACTAACGGCGTTCACGTTCATAACCACTCCGATTTGAGAAACACCCAAAACATTGCCGCCTCTGGATCCCTCTCTCCTACTACTGGCGAGCTTTCTGATAAGGCTGACGATTACGACCTCACCTACAAAAACGCAGACAGCGATACTGAAAGCATGGAATCCCGCCAGCTCGCCATGCAGCTCGGTTCAATCTTCATTCTCGAATTCGGTATCATCTTTCACTCCGTTTTTATCGGTCTTTCCCTCGCTGTTTCTGGTGATGAATTTGCTTCTCTCTACGTCGTTCTCGTCTTCCACCAAATGTTTGAAGGTCTTGGTCTCGGCACCAGAATCGCTCTTGCTCCTTGGCCAGGAAAGAAGAAATACGTCCCATGGATCCTTGGCGCTGCATTTGGCATTACTACTCCCATCTCCATTGCAATTGGTCTTGGTGTACGCGCTTCATACCCTCCAGGATCCCACAAAGCTTTGGTCACCAACGGTATTTTCGATGCCATTTCCGCAGGTATCTTGTTATACGTCGGTTTGGTCGAATTGATTGGTAACGAGTTCTTTGGTGACGAAAACTTTAAGAAAGCTTCAACCGCTAAAATCTTACTCGCATTCTTCGTCATGTGCTGGGGTGCCGGTTTGATGGCCTTATTGGGTAGATGGGCTTAAACAAAAAATATTAGAATTTTTCATTTTTCATTTCGTACCTTGTTTTTAATTTTGTACCTTGTTGTAGTTTTTATTTTCATGTTTATTTTCATTATTTTGTCATCAATTCTTTATATTCTTCATAATCAACCATTCATCCATTATAAATTCGACATCCAATACGCCACGGTTATTAATCAATGACGACTTTAGCAAGTACACAAAGTCGCCCTTTTTATACATGCACCCTTTTAAAATAAAGTTGTCTTCGGGATATGCGCCTAGTATAGAGGATGACACAAGGGCCATGCGTGACAACACGAGCGGGTGCCATTGCAGCAAGTGCGTCATTGCAAAGTTGAGTGCTTTGCCCGTACCAACATTCCGAAACCCTTGGTATGTCCTGTGCAATGGGTCCATCAGATAGTCCATCAATAATCTCCCATACAATGGATCCTGGCGTACCATAAAGCTCGACATATTGATTCCCCAGTCGTTCTGTAATAAAATGAGCCGTACTTGTGCCGCAGAAATGTGTTTATAGGTGTGGATAATAGACTCTGGCGGAATGATGGGACTGTCCCGAAGCATGGCCCGTGACAACTCCTCTTTGTTATACACCAGCTCTGTTCCCACATCATACTCGTGGTTCACAATAATTGCGTCTTGATCCAGCCACCAGAACCATGCCGACGACGAAAAGGAAAACATGGCCTCCCGCATCAGTTTGATTTTTGCAAACTCGAGCGGCGAAAGCTTGCTGCTTTCCTGTGCGCTGGCTCCCAATGGCCGGCTGGCCATGTCCGCATCGTCGTCGTACTCAAAGTCCTGCAGGTACCGGATGAACAGCCCGTACCCGTGCTTCTGTGCATATGCCAGCCGGTCCTGTACAATGAGCTCCAAGTACTTGCGTGGGTACCGGTCGGCGTCAAGCCCGACAACCAGCACGATTGGCGGATCCATATGGTCCTGCTCAAACTTGTCGCCCTGCGTCGCGGCCAAGTGCAAAAGTTTTGGGTTAACCCGTTTCTTAAAGTGTCTACCGTGCCTGGGCTTGTAAATAATTGCGTGCGACTTGGAGTCCACTTTGGTGCCGTCGCCGCCCGCCTCAACATACCGATGCTTGCGGTACTCGTCCAACTTGGTTAAGTCCGGGTAGATGTACGGCGAGTGTGTAATGGTGAGAGTCAATGCGTCGTTATACACGAACCCGCGCGACTTGGATGCAAAGGATTTAGAGTATATGAGGTCCGAAATGGATGTAGGATCGCGCACAAATAAGGATGCGAGTGTGCTGGCTAGCGATAGAAATAGCAAGGTACTGGCGACGAATACACAACACGCTAAACCTGCCGCTACGAGTCTAGTACGTTTGGGATGCGATTTTGGGTTGAATGGAAGGTGTGGAAGGTCGGCAATGTACTCGTCAACAACAGATGAATAGTGGTTGAATGTTGTTGACAGTTGTTCAGAATCAAATGATTGATTGGGTAGCCAAGTCATTTTGGACAGATAATATAAACGTATAAAAAAGTTTTTTTTAAAAAAAATAAATAAATAAAAAGAAAGTGACCCATTTATATTGATTCCATGAGACAAAAATAAACTATAAAGGGTTTGCAAAGGATTATTTTACATGAAACCGTTTAATGTCGACAAATAATAAATGTACAAATATGAGACAAAATCTTCAACTAAAGTTTTGTGCTAAAACTCTGCACAAACAAACAAAAAAAATTAAAACTAGCCAGTTTGGTCCAACACATGTTACTAAACTGGCTATGAAAAATTATCAATTGAAACAGAATCACTAAACAAATTGAAAATATTTAAATACATATATATACATATATAAGAAAAAAAAGAAATCAATTCTTGGATTCTTGGTCCATGTCAACATCACCATCCTTGTCCGTTTCCGGTTTATCGTCTTGAGGTTTGGATTCGTCCGATTCAGCTTTTTCATCTTGGTCATAATCAGAATCCTCTTCAATCTGGCGTTGCGGTGCCTCAACTGGCTCTTCCATATTGACATCGGAATCACGTCGCTTTGCCGGTTCTGGACTAGAAGGAGCCCCCAAAGATCCAGCCTTGGTTCCGTTGCTCTCCTTAGACGTATCCACTGTAGAAACCGACTTGTCTTTTTCTTCCTGCTTTGATGAAGTCTCTGTCGTTTGTACATTGCTCATATCCGTGTCTTGAGTGGATGGCGAGCCTGTATCAACGGCTGGTTTCGCCGCGTGCTCTTCTGTAGGCGACTTGGATGACATTTTTTCGCCTTGTTTGTTGGGTGACAGACCGCTTGGAGCTCCATCTAACTTAGACGCAATCCTCTTTTTCTCATTCTCTTCTTCCCAATTGCCACTCCGTTTGACACCGCTGTTCAATTTAGGCGATTCTTTTTCGTTAGGTTCGGCACTTGGTGTCGTGTAGGGCTCTTTGGGTGTGCCTGGTTGAGAAGTAACAGAGCCGGTTGCAGCTTGATGAATCTTGGATACCGGTTCCGTCTGGTTTTCATTGTCAACCAAGCTCGATAACGAAATGCGGGGCGAAGACACAGACTTTTCTGTACCGTTACCAGAAGTCATGTCCAGCAAAGACAAGACACTGTGACGACCATTTACAGTATTGTTTTCATCCCTGCTAGTCTTGTCAGGTGACAACAAAGAAGAGATGGATTGCGACTTGGCATCCTTGATATCTCCAATTTTGGGTAATGGACTCGATGGATTTGAGTTGGCTATCGATCGAAGTGAAGGCATCTGTGCACCTGTGGTAAAGTTTGGTCGTGGCGGTAGTTCTAAGGACCCTGAAATAGATGGTAATATTTTTGTTTCGTCACTGCCATTTGGCGCTGCCGACTTATTTTTATCGTCATTCGCATTGCTTTCGTTTGCAGTACTCTGATTGCGCTCTTTGTCAAAGTTTGTATTTTCTTCACGAGGCTTGGCTTCCTGTTTAAAAGTGTCACGTTGAGTATCGGGATTTCCCTGTTGATCAAGGGCTTTGGTTTCAGCTCTGGCATGCTCTTCATGTACCTGTTGATCTTTCTCGGTATGCTCACGCGCCTGGAATCCTTGCTGAGCTGCCCATGGCTGATCCTTTTGGCCTTCAGGCTCGTGGATTTGTTGTGAAGGCTGCTCCTGGGCTTTATGAGTATCCCAAAAGTCGTGGGAGGGGCCCGGCTGGTGATGTGGATAACTTATAGGGTTTATGTCTTGGGGTCTGGGTGGTGGCCCACCAGAACCTTGATTGTTTTGAGAATTTCGTAATTGTTCAAGGCGTGCGCGGATATGTGGGTTTTCTGGGTCCAGTTCCAGAGCATGTTGATAAGCATCGAAAGCGTCTGAAATTTGATTGTTGCAGGATTCGTACAACGTACCCAAGTCATACCATACTTCAGAGATGGTTGGATTGATACGAATAGCCCTAAAGTAGGCCTCAAGAGCGTCGCGGTATTGGTTGATTTGGTAATACAATACGCCAATGGAGCACCAGAACTTTGGATTTTTTTCGTCTCTGTAGACAGCTTGCTGGTAAGCTTCGTAAGCCTTGTTGTACTTTTGTTGGGCCATGTAGCAGCGGCCAAGTAGGTACCAGCTTTGGGCATCTTTACTGTCGGCTTCAAGAGACTTTTCCAAGCACTCAATGGCCAAGTCTTGAGAAGAAAAGGGAGCATGAGGCTGATGATAAAGCCAGCCCAGTTGTTGAAGAACCTTTGCGTGGTTGGGATTTTGTTGCAACACGCGTTCATAAGCCTCTTTAGCTAATTGGTACTCTTTTTGCTGTTCATAGACATGGCCGATTTGGAACAAGATGTCAACTTCGGTGAGCGGGTGAGGGGGATTGTTCAAAATGCGTCTAAAGCAATCAAGAGCTTCCTGATAGCTGGTTTGCTGTTTGTAAATGATACCCAGTCGGAAAGAAGTTTCGTTTGCTTTTTCGAAATTGGGGTCCATTTTCAAAACTTGTTGGAACGCGTCTTTTGCGTAGCCCAAAGAGTCAGAACGTTCATAGAGAATTCCGATTCCGTACCACAGCTTTGCGTCTTTTGGATCAGGAAGATAGCGAAGGGCTTGCTGGTATGCTCTGTATGCTTTTTCGAGGTCATCGAGCATAAGGTAGCAATGGCCTATCAATCCCCAGATTTCGCCGGAGCCAGGAGCCAAATCTAAAACGAATTGAAAGTATTCAATGGCCTTGGGAAACAATTCGCGGCTCCGGTAGAAATTAGCAATGGCGGTCAAGGTGGATATGGAAAAACGGTTATGACGAAGAGCCGCTTCATAAGAACTCATTGCACGATCGTATTCGCCCATAATTTCTGCAAGGCGACCGAGAGAAAGCCAACATTCGACACTTTCGTTTTCGAGTTTTTGAAAGGCGGACAAAGGTTGCTGCTGCTGTTGTTGCTGTTGCTGTTGTGGAGGAAGAGGCTGCTGTTGGTGAATAGCTGGAGAGGGTTGAGGAGGTTGTTGTAAAGCATTTTTAAGATGAGATTGAGGAGCAGGAGAAGGGTTTTGCTGTTGGTGATGCTGAGTAAAAGGCATATGTTGTTGGTTAGAGATGGAGGTCATATTTGAAGGCGGGCCGTTTGAACCTGGAGGGAAACTAAGAGAAGTAGGGTTTTGCATAGGTGATATTGGCTGGTTAAGTTGGTGAATAATTGGAGCTGATTGTAATTGAGCGGGCATTGAGGATTCGCGATATGTTTTAGAACTATTCAAAATAGGTTGATTGATTGGAAATGGACGAGAAGATAAACTCGATTGAATGGTAGGAACAACAGTTTGAGATTCCATATTCGCAGGAGTTAATTTTTTTAAAAAAAAAAAAAAGGTTCAGGAGAAAGTTGGGTAAGAAAAAAGAAAAAAAGAAAAAAAGACACGTTGAGTTGCAATCAACAAACACGACTGCAACCATAAAAAACAAAACGACTGTGAAAAACTTTACAAATCGGTCCGAACTTGACGGCAATGCACAGAAACACGATACCGTTGCTCATGTTGGTTTCGGGCTCCTAATGCATCAAAAACCCAGCCAATCACAACTTGGATTCAATTTGATTAGTAATGATTAGTCACTAACCAATCTAGACCTGCTTTAACCATTCGCGTGTGCAACATTTGACACAACCCGGCTCTGTTTTGGCGTTTCGGGCCAACCTTATTTCCGTTCGGGTCCCGCATGCCTAATGTAGTATATATTACCCGGCCTTATGTACGGAAGGTATGGTTCCGGTACACAAAGTGGTTCTTATTCTGTTTTGGTCTCAAAAATGGAAAACTAGCATGTCAATTAGACCGGGTAAAAAGCTATTTTTAGCCTATCAAATCATTCAACCCATTTAGTTTTTGTCTACAGACATATTCGAGTTAGCGATGAATACAGATGTAGAAATTGGACATATAGAAGGATTCAGTGATAGTTATAAAAATGAAATGAAAGAAAGGAATAAAAATAAGGATTCGAAAACGACTAAAGCTTATTGATTTCTAGTAAATACAACTCTACATTCTGTAATCTCAATACACCTTCAGCTATGATAAACTTTATCTTAGAAATTCAATTTAATTTCCAGCCTGCCAATATCGACAAACTCAAAGCTTGGAAGACAGTTAAAGATTAAGTTCTCGACTCAGTCATGGACTGCGTAAAGTTTTGGAAGTAAGGTAAAGCATTGTTGGTTGTATTTACAAACATACTTAGGTGACGACATAAATTTCATAAAATCATACAAACGAAAGACATCCTTTCAAACATAAAAGAACTCATACGTTAATGATACAGACAGCAAACCTCGACAGTCCATTTAAAGTCTGTGGCCATTTGGTTTCCTGGTATTTTTTTTCTCTTTAAATTGATCTCGCTTTCAAGTTGTTACGCGACAGGCTGTGTCAGTAAAAAGTTGGGCATAGCGTTGTTGATAGGATATACATGCCCACAATTTCTACAAACCATTGAACCCTTCATGATGTGTGTCTCGACTAGTAAGTGGTGCAGAGTTTTCAGAAATTGCATTCCTCTCTGGTCTTGCATTTCTGCTTGTTGTGGTAAATCTTTAGGCAGCGACTTTTCACCAAGCTGTGGAGAAAAAGGTTAGATTCGAATGAGACACGAAAAATAAAAGTAGAAATAAAAAACAATACTCACCTCTTCAAAAACTATAACCAACTCTTCCCACAATAATTTCGATAATAGTTTCAGCATAAACTCGGGATCAAACTCTGCCCGTTTTTGTACTAAATCTACGTTGGTATATCGAAGTGGAAAACCTTTGCCGGATTTAGCACAGGATTTGACAGGGCATTGGACAAAGTTGGTAGTTAAAATCTTCATGACGGGATACTAAGAGTGAAATAGAAATGTATTTTCAAATTGAAAAGGTTATTGTAAAGTGAGTAAGGTAAAATGATATATTTTGGAAAAGTAATTATATTTTCAATAGGAAATCAATTGCATTTTATATACATGTCTATGACTTGGGTTGAATCTTGATTGCATCGAAATGATGTAGGGCTGAATATACCATTTCGTCATCGTTACGTAGGTGTCCACGATAAAAGTTATCATTACGTTGAAGATCAACAGTAGCAATCGGATGCAGCCAATAATGTCTTGAGTTAGCCAAGACCAAAAGACACTGAAATGATAGTCGAGTACCAGAGTAGTAAGTTTATATTGCTAAAAAAAACAGGTTGTACTAGTTTATGATTCTTGTGATCTGGGTTGCCTGACTCACTTTTTTTTTCCAAATAACTGTTATTACGTATTTTTCACTCTAGTGACTCGTGTATTTCTAGATGAATTATCTGTTAGAAATAATTCATGGATGGCAAGTATATCTAGAGAATTTGAGTTTTAGAGTATAGGCTCTGTGCCCCCATCAACGAAACTACTCACCAACGCTACTTTTTTAGTGTTCCACATCCGGACGCAGAATCTCTAGATAATTGAAAAAACAAGTAAAATAAAGACTGAGAAAGCCAGAGGATAAAAAAAAAACAGACAGATTAAAAATAAAGAATACATAAAACAATTGTAAAAATTTTCAACAACAGAAATCAACAAAAATCCCGAGTTTTCAGCGTTTTCCTCCGGAGTCTCACTAGCCTTAGTATCCTCATCTTTCGAGTTCTCCTCTGGCAAATCCGAATGAGTTTTAAGCAGCTGATAGATCTTTTTATTCGCATTTTGCTTGTGTCTCGTCCTCTTTGATGTCTTGCCTTTATTTTGGCGAAGTTCATTTTCCAACTTCTCAAATTTATGCTCCATAACAACTGTTTTTGCGTGGCTAGCCAAATACATGCTATGAAGGTTATCCAGCCCTCTCAACATGGTACTGGGATTTCTTATATGATACATCCTCTGCGCTCGCTAGGATGATCCCATAGGGGTAATTCCGGGCGTAGATTCCGTTGCTGGGGTCGAAACATCACTATCTGCCATATTTTCGATCGAGGCGGCGTCAAGAAGAGAAGAGCGGGTTTGAACAGAAGTTTTGTTCATTTGCTTTCGAAACCCAAGGATAGCAGTCTCAGGGCTTCTTGGAAAGATTCCAGCGATTCTCCAGCTTGCTTTAGTGACCGTTTTGCTGTATATTCTCTCGCTTGAGCAGTTATAGGTCTGAAAAAGTGTCGCTTTGAAGGAGGGAGCCCATCCATGAAATTCAAGGCTATTTAACCTCTAAAAAGTTGCTTAGCAAGCTCTATCCAGAGGCTGGAGAACATTGGACATCTTTGCAGGCAAAAATAGTGGCATCACCATCTTCTTTAAAGCTTCTAGATAAAGCTTTACATTGGTACGGGAGCTACAACCATCCATAATCAGAATTTGCCATTCACCACAGCATGGAAACACATCAATAAACCATTCCAAAAAAAAAAAATGGCTGATTTTATAAATGCTGTAGGACTAGCATTAATATTAGAATCATGATTAACTGTGCTGGGAATCCAGCTATCCATAACATGAACTCCTTTGTAAATGTAGAGAGGAGTGAGTAAGACTCCTGTGGCAGAAATACATTCCAGAACTGTGCAAAGCTCAGAGGAATCATAACTAACATTGTTATGATACTTCTTAGGAGCAATTCCTCAAGAACTGATGCTGGTTTCCCCAACTTTGAATCCACATTCATCAAGATTCCAAATTCTGGAAGGTGGCACTCCCAAAAGCTTCTCATATTTCTCCAATCTCTCAAAGAACAGCCTAATCAATGTTTCTCCACCTGATCTGACTCTAGACAAATCGATTTTGCCCTCTTTATTGCGTTGGAGGACCTTGGATCGGGCTAAAAATCCATTCAATCAGGACGTGGAAGGAACTCTAGCCTCAGGGTTTTCAGTTTTTAGAATTCCCCCTGCAAATTCCCTCACACGGTAGCTGCTAGGAATAGTTTTGCTCTTGGCCAATTCAATTATAAGGTCTTCAAGAATGGCTTCCTGCAACGGGCTGAGCAATTGCATATCCTGATTGGCTTCTTCTCTTGTCCACCCGCCCTTGAGCCGGGCCAAAACGGTCGCCAGACTCACCCCTTTTTCCTTGCAAATTGCATGAAGGATTTCCTCATTTTGTGGGTCTGAAAAAGTCTCAATGACGGCAGAAATCTTTAATTCGTTCGCGGTAGGCATAGTGGCAAGGAAAATAAAAAAAAAAAAAGGTCTATTCAGAATTCATCACGGTGTCAAGACCTTTATTTTTTTTCGCGTTGGTGGGGAGCACAGAGTCTATTCATTTTATGATATCGAGTAGCAACTTTTTGTACATAAAAATCTAAATTTACGTATAACTTTATTTCACTCAGTTTTGAGGAAACCGATGACGATCAGACTGCGCAAAATCATTATATTATTCTGAAAAACCATGTCTTTTTCTATATCGCCAATTATTGCTTCAAACCTAGTGCTTCCCAATCATAGCTGTCCAGTGACAGGTATTTATTATGCAAGCAAAAAAATAAAATAAAAAAGAAACCTGGAATTAGTAATATTTTTCATATGCCGTGTATTTCGATGAATTCTAGAATCCATTTTCAAGATGACAAAATCAAAATTTTTCATTCCATACGTCACTTGACAATCAGTCGTCTTTGTTGATCAATAAAAAGAAAGAAAAAACCTGAATATCATGTGACCCATCATCTAAAAGAGTTGTAATCATTTCCTAATTGAGAAATACTCTTCCGCATGAAGCATCATCTAAATCACATGATAAATACGTCCTAAAAACATGTGTTGTTATCAATCATCAAAGTCACGTGCAACTTGTTAATTTGCCTTTGTTGCTTCTCAATTTCAAAGCCCTCCAATTCCGATTCCATCTCTTGATTAATTTTTTTTATTATAAATAGCAGCTTTTGACGTCGTTTTATCTTATTTTCTCCAAAAAAAACCATTTCAATTCCTCAATATCAACAATGTCCATCTCTCCTCGCTACTTTTCTCACAAATTGGGCCCTAATTCTGCCCACACCATTGAAGTTTACTTGGACTATGTTTGTCCCTACAGCGCCAAAGCCTGGAAGCGTTTGAGAACTGAAATCCTTCCTGCCATAGAGCAGAAGTACCCTGGAAAAACTCAATTCATCTTTCGTCATCAGATCCAGCCATGGCACCCTTCTTCCACCCTTGTCCACGAGGCTGGCCTTGCTGTTGCTCAGCTGGCTCCCAATAAGTTTTTCGAGTTCAATGATGTTCTCTTTGAACGATCTTCAGAGTACTATGATGAGCCTGTCTACAACGAGTCTCGAATCGAAACTTATAAGCGTCTCGCAAAGCTTGCTCACGAGTCTGTCGGAGTCAGTGAAGAAGAGTTTCTTAAACTCGTACAGGTTCCACCTCTTCCAGCTGGATCTAAGCCTTTAAACAAGGGAAATTCTCTCCAGGTTGACCTCAAGTACTTTATTAGACAATCTCGTCAAAACGGAATCCATGTTTCTCCAACTACCGTTATTGACGGAATCACCGACTCCAGCCTTGAGTCTGGAACTGACGTCGAAGTTTGGCTTTCGAAGGTCGGTGCTTTTAGAGATTAACTACCTTCTGTTTCCTTTCACATCTAGTCCTTTCATCGTATAGTTAGTTTGCCTTATATTTAATTTATTTCTAAATCCTGACGTCATTGCACATTTTTATCCGTGTCTTTTTAATTGTCACGTGCGCATACTGTGATCTCACAATTGCGCTACTTTCCCAGCATTGGCTTTTGTTGCTTCTATCTTTTTCGATTTTCATTTTTTTTTTTCCAACTCAAATTTCATTCAGATATTTCCTGCTTCAATAACCAACTATATCAGAAATTTACGCGTTGAACTACCATCATAAAGTATTACAATGATATATTCTGGAGCCAATATTCTTGCCAAACCTGGTAGCCAAAACAGCACTGTCATTGAAACCCCCACAATGCCTACTGTCATTGTTATCGCAGGACCTTCAGGAATTGGCAAAACCACTATTGCCCATCTTTTACAAACTGGTTTGAATAAGCGGTATAATCTTCCCAAAGATTTCGAGATTCCATTTGTCGAGGGCGACGATTTTCATTCAAAAGAGGTATGGTTGAGGCACATAGTTGTGAATCTCTATATTCAGCCTTTGGAAATTTATCAACTACAGAGTTTTATATTAATTAATGTTTTATTATTTTTTTTTCAATCAATTGATTGTACTTCTTATTCTCGAGATTAGAATATTGAAAAAATGAAGAGTGGAATGCCACTGACTATGGATGACCGAACTGCCTGGCTCAAACATTTAGGTTCTTATCTAGCCAATGTTATTACTGAACACAATAGAAGAGATCAAGAGCTAAATGCCACTCAGGTGTTCCCTGAGTCATTAGTTGGAACTCCGCGGGAAGTACCTGATGGACAAGCCGAGTACGAATCTAAACTTGCTGATTCAGTTAACCAGCTACTGGTCGAAAATGATACAATTCAAGAAATCGATGGCGATAATACTGAACGGGGCGATCAGTTTACAGATTCGCAACTAAATGTTCCCAGCCCTGGTGTAACTGATCAATTCAAGCAGTCCAATTCCGATTCGTTGAGCTCCGCACCAATAAGCGGTGACAATACCAATGACTCTAAAGTTTTTGATCGATTGGATAAACTTTCTACAAAATCGAGGCTGGAAAAAACAAAAAAATCGCTTTTAAACAATTACATTGAATCAACCATGGAGATAGCCGATAACGGCACCCCTAAATCACATTCGACCGAGTTTTCTCCCAAAGCTGCTTGTGGAGATCAGTACAATTGTGTGGTCTGCACTTGCTCGGCTCTCACTAAACATTTACGAAAGCAACTACATTCTGTCATTCATGCTCGCTCTAAAGATATTCGTGTTGTATATCTGTTTATTTACCCTGATGACAAGGGTCCGAACGAAGAACGTGAATTAAACGATGATGGAAGTTTGGCCCAACCAACTGCAAACTTTGTCAAAATTCGTATGAATTTGCGCGCCAAAGAGACTGGTCACTTTATGGGCTCCCAAATGTTACAGTCTCAGCTTGATCTCATGGAGCTTCCCAGCAAACATGAGCGAGCCTTACCTTACGGCGAATCATTGACAAAAAAGTATGTTGCCAAAGATTTCGCTCTGACTCCGGAAACAACTCCAGAGCAAATGGTCAAGGATATGGTTCAGTATTTGGAATTGAAGTTTTTACTGTAAATTTATTACTATTCCATTGAAAACAATTTCATGTTTTGATTCTATCAGCTTGTGGGATTTTTTTTTTTTTTTTTCTCGATTACTAAATACATATATACAAGATTGAAAAAGAAAAAAAAATAAAAACTAAGTCATAACATTTAGTCAGTGTATTGCACAGGTGGGTTACTGAATAGAATTCGTTGGACCTGCAACGTTTTGATCAACATTGATGTCAATGGGTTGTGGCATTTCGGCATCAACGTGTTCCTCAACGGGTCGCAACAACATTTCCTGCTCTTCCTTCTCTCTATTTTTCTCAGTCTTTCGTTTCCAGCTTTCTAATCTCTTGCTTCTCGTATCCAAAAGCCCTTGATCAATTAACCGTTCGCATAACTCTTTACATTCGAATGCGCCCTTTCTGTCCATAAAGTTGAGTGGAAAGCGGTATGATAACCATAAGTACAAAACAATGATACTGTGCGTGCTCTCAAACAGTGAAATATCCTCTTTTGAAAATGGGCGGTTCATGCTTAGGTTCTGGATCCCGACCTCTGGCAGATTCAACAAAGATGCAGACTCACTTTTGGCAATAAGCATACAGAAACGCTGGAAAGCCAAAATACATTTATCATTTCCGGTTTTGACGGGTGCTTTAGACAAAACGAGCTGTTCATTAAGTGTAAGTCCGTTGATTCCTCGGAATAATTGAGAAATTTCAACCATATTATGGACGCCTGACAAAAAGTTGGAGGACGAGACATTGCTGGCAACTTCAATGCGTTCCAAAATCTTATCAAAAGGCTCTTGATTAAACAAAAGAAGTGCGTACTCCCGAAAAGATGACTCTGAAGGAAATAAACCACCCTTGTGAATAACAGGAGTCTTGGAGTTTAGACATTGTGTCACGTACTTTAAATCCCTCTTATCAAAAGCGGTAACGTAACCAGAAGAATCTGTTTCCTTATCATCAGGCTCGACAATGGAATCTGAATTAGATGGTGCAATACGGTAACGGCCAGCTCTTCCTGCAATCTGCTTAATCTGCGAAATCGAAACCCGTTGTCTTGACTGACCATTGAATTTCATCGTTGTCAAAAAAATGATTCGTTTGATTGACAAATTAAGACCCATTCCCACTGCATCAGACGCAACCAAAAATTTGTAATCGTTGCCGTACTCATTAAATAGCTCTGCTTGTCGAGATCTTGATTCGGGTGGTAACGCGCCGTAAATGATTGAGCAATTGGTCTTCATTTTTTCTTCCACATAAGCCTTTTGATCCAAAAGCTCCCGTCGAGAAAAGGCTACAATGCAATCTCCAGGTTTCAGCGACTTGACTGGTATCTTTTCGGCAACGAGCTTGCTTAACCGTTCATACTTTTTGATAACCAAATTGTCGCCAGTTTCGGCAACTAGCTTGCGAATAATGCTTTCTGAACTTGGGTCGCCACACAAGTGGATTTCTTTGGCTTGCACACCCAAAAAAGCGTGTGTCCATGCCCATCCTCTTGTTTCGTCTTCAATCATTTGAATTTCATCAATGACTGCTACATCCATTGGCCGGTTGGTATCAATCATTTCTATGGTTCCACTCGAAACTTTACAAGGTAAGCCAAACTCATCTAGGTATTCTAAAACCTCTTCACCTGTGATCAAGTTACAGAGTTTGCCCTCAGCCCGGAATCGATTGAAAATTTCGCGCGCAAGCAAACGCAGCGGGCCAGCATAGTATCCGCTTTTGGCTTTGCGAAGCGCTTGTAATGCCTGATACGTTTTACCACTATTGGTAGGGCCAATATGCAAATACACGTTTCGGCGGAAAGCACGAGCACCTGGATACCATTCACCAGGGCGGGTCATGTCCAAATCCGATCGGTACGAAGATTTAGAGTCTAGAGAATATTGGATTCGTACCTTGGCACGAAAATATCGAAGAAAGGAGGATGCAAATAAACGTGCGGTAGAGTTGATGAGGCCATGGTCAGGGCTCTCGTTGGGCAAGGTGGTATTTGAAGAAGAGGTAGTGTATTTTGAAGGGAATTTGACTAGTTTCACATCCGAAAAATCGGAATTTTCTAAAACAGCAAAAATGCGACCTAATGTTGGAACCAACGGCGGGTTCTCAATGTAATTTTGAAAGGCAGTGATATCGTTTTCGTATTCCTGATAAGATGTATCCGTAGCATTGATATCTTTTTGGTATTGATCAAAAACAGTCGCTATGCTGTGTGTAAGTTCTGAATCATCCATCCTAACTAAATCCCAAATACCGGCAGTATTATGTTGAGAACAAAGCTCAATCGTTTGTAATATCTGTTTTATGGTTTTGTCTATAGCTTCTTTCCGTTCTTCAGTACCCGGGCTTGTCGCAAGCAGTGAAACAATGGTTGGATTTGTTTTTTGAAGTCCTTGCAGAGATATTTGGCATACATCATAAAACTTTTTGGCTTTAGGGGATGATAACAAATCGACTGGGGAATAAACTCTTGGCTTGTTATTTTTATTGTCAGAGTTTCCTGATTTGTTGGATTTATTGTTGATATTATTTTTGGAAAACTGTTGACGATTTCTTCTATTTGAAGCGTTTGAATTTGTATTATTTTTAGAAAACAAACCAGCGATATCATCGTGTCGTCCTGATTTGGATCTAGCACCAACGCCGACATCTCTTTCACGTGTGTCGTTAAATACCGTTCCTAAAAGGTTCTGTGGTGAATCACTATTGGGTAACAAAATAGGTTGTATATGTTCCGGATTTCGGTTATTTAAACCTAATGAAGTTGGTCCAAAGGTTGCTTTTTTCTTTCTGAATGGTTTTCCTGAATTTCCAAACAAGCCAGCATAATGCCGTGTTTGTTGGCGGGAAGAGTGTGGCAATGAAGGATGTGGGAATAGAGGTATCCGGGAGCTTGATACTCTAAGTGCTGTATTCATCGAAGCACCTACAGCACCTTGCGTTCTCAACATGTTTTCTACTGTAGTACTAAAAAAAAAAAAAAAAAATCCAAAACCGGATTCTGAAAAAATATTTCAAATGTCTGTGAAAAAAAAAAAAAAAAAAAAAAAAAAAAAAAAAATTTAAAATAAAATGGTTAAGCACGTGATCTGACCATGCCTTTGATCTTGTAACCAACAAGAAATGTCTCAATAAATTTCGTTTCCATGTTTTTCACTTTTGCCATTTAGATATATTTCCAGACTTTTGTGAATATACACACATATATCATTTCAATGACAACTGGTGCTATTCTCCGAGCTGGCGCGCTTGTTCGCGCTAGTGCAATGGCTTCCGCCAAACATGCTGCCCGTTTTGCTACAGTTTCAACTTGCAAAAGTTCTATTGTCAGCAAAGCTGGCGTGTCTTATTCTGTTGGAGATCAATACGGTGGATACACCGTGAGTAGACTCTCAGAGGTTCCGCAGCTTGGAATGACTGCAGTGGAGCTTTTACACGAGTCTACTCGTGCTCGGCACTTACATTTGGATCGTGATGACCCAAATAATGTATTTTCCATTGGTTTCAAAACCAACCCTCCAGACATGGCCGGTCTTCCACATATCCTTGAACATACTACCCTTTGTGGCTCAGAAAAGTATCCTGTCAGAGACCCTTTTTTTAAGATGCTTACAAGATCGTTGGCAAACTTCATGAATGCCATGACTGGTTTTGATTATACATTTTACCCATTTGCCACAACCAATCATACCGATTACAGTAATCTTCAAAGTGTTTACCTAGATGCTGTTTATCATCCTCTTCTTAGACCTCTTGATTTTTCACAAGAAGGATGGCGATTGGAAAACGAAGATCCTAATGATCCTGAGTCTCCTTTGGTTTACAAAGGTGTGGTTTTTAACGAAATGAAGGGCCAGATGTCAAATCCTTCTTACTTGTTTTATATCAAGTACTTTCATGAGATTTACTCAAGCTTAAACAGTAGTGGAGGAGATCCTCTTTATATTCCCGAGTTGGTTTATCAAGACTTGAAAGATTTCCATGACCATCACTACCACCCATCAAACTCGTTTTCTTTTTCTTATGGTGATATTAAACTAAACAAGATTTTGGGTCCACTTGATACCACTATTTCTCAGTTCAAGTACAAAAAGCCCACGCAAAGCGGTGTCAAACTACCCATAAAACTTGAAGAAACTAAATCAGTCACAGTTGATGGTCCTTTGGATCCTCTCTTTGATAACAACAAACAGTACAAATTTTCCATGTCATGGATTCTCGATGATTCCTCTGATGTCAACAAAACTTATTTGTGGAAAGTGTTTGGCACTCTTTTAATGGATGGTCACTCTTCTCCCTTTTACAAGGCATTGATTGACACCGGTTTGGGTACTGACTTTTCTGTTAATTCTGGATTAGATACCACTCCTGCCAAAAACATTTTGACAATCGGTTTACAAGGCGTTTCCAAAGAAAATGTTCCAAAGGTCAAGGAAGCAATTTTCAAAGTTTTTGAAGATATTGCTGAGCAGGGGATTGCTCGACAAAAGATTGATGCTATTGTAAACCAGGCCGAGCTTAGTGACAGAGAGGTTGAGTCAAACTTGGGTATGGGATTTGTTTATCGATTGTTCCCTCGCACGTTTAATGACGTCAATGTTTTTGATTTGCTTAACAATGCAAAGCTTCTTGATAACTTTAAGCAAGTAATCGCTGATACAAGCAAGTTCCAAGGTCTTGTTAAACAGTACATTTTGAACAAACCATATTTCGAGTTTACAATGGTTCCCAATGAAAATTATGAAAAAAATCTCGCCGAACAAGAGCAAAAGAATTTGGACAAGCTGAGATCAACTCTTACTGACGTGCAAAAAAAAGAGATTTACGAAACTGGACAAAAGTTACAGGAAGTTCAATCCACTGTTGAAGACGTCTCGGTTTTACCAACTCTTGTCACCAGCGATATCAAGCCCAAAGGTAGAGTAATTGATCTTAAACATGATAAGGTTGGCTCAGTTCCTTTGGCTCTTCGTGTCACTGATACCCAAGGTCTCACCTATCTCACGACATTAAAGAATTTGGACGTCATTCCTGAAAGCCTTCACCACTTCCTTCCTTTGTACGCAGAAGCTTGTGCAAATGTTGGCCTAGTTGATCAGTCTATGGAATCTTTTGAGAATGAAATAAAACTCAACACTGGCGGCTTTTCTATTTCCAATCTTGTTCGCACTTCACCTACTAATACCCAAAATATTAGTCTTGAGCAGGTCTTTAGTGGTGTATCTCTTGATAGCAAATCTTCAAATTTGTACGACTATTACACTCGAGTTTTGGAAAAGGCTGAGTTTAAAAACATTGAAAAACTTATTCCCCTCATTCAATCCAGTGTTGCAAATTCTATGGATTCACTTTCTGGTTCTGGCCACTCCTATGCCATGGGCCATGCTTCTGCTGCAATTTCTCCAGCAAAGAGACTTGCCGAAAGCTTCAGTGGTATTGAACAGGTTCAGTTTATGAAGCAAATTTCTTTGTTATCCGAGCAAGAACTTCTTGAAAAGATTGTTCCCAAACTTGAACAAATCGGCAAGCTGATTTCTTCTCAAACTCAAACTCAAGTTGGTTTAACATTTTCTCCTACTGAGGAGACCAAACTTGTTTCTGAGCACAGGGCTCTTATTTCTAATTTTGTCAAAAATGACAAGCCTTCTTCTTCTTCTTTGCAGTATCTGTCAAACTTGGAAACCCTACCTATTGAAAAGTCTTATTTTAACCTTCCATTCCAAGTTTCGTTTGTTGGTGTCGCACTCAAAGGTGTTTCTTACACTCAAAAAGACGGTGCTGCGCTACAGATCCTTGCCAACTTGTTGACACACAAGTACCTACATACCGAAATCCGTGAAAAAGGTGGCGCTTACGGAGGTGGTGCTTCCTACAGCGCTGTTGATGGCGTATTCAGTTTCTATTCTTACAGAGATCCTAACCCAAGCAATTCACTTTCAGCAATTTCAAATGCTGGAGAGTGGGCTTTAGCCAACAAATGGACCGAACGCAACCTTCATGAGGCCAAACTTTCTATTTTCCAGGGTATTGATGCTCCAATGTCGCCCCGATCTGACATTTCTACAGAGTTTGTGCACAAAATCACAAATGAACTTCGACAACAGCGTCGTGAAAACTTGCTTGCAGTTTCCTTGAATGACATCTTGGAAGTTGCAAACAAATATCTGGTTCCTGCTCTCAGTGATGATCTCAAAGCATCCAGTGTCACTGTATTGGGTCCTCAACAAAAGGGATTTGAAGAAAGAGATGGATGGAAAGTGAGAGATATTGAAAGTCCCTACGTTGACTTTTCTCAAAGCTTGAACTAAAGATAAAATATAATATAAAATAGATATTTTGGCCAGTGGATGTAAATAGATGAAAAAAATATTTAAAGGCTTTGAAACTTGAATATAGGTGTCAATTAACTATTGTTTATTTACACTTTTTGGTTTAGACTCATTGAGACAACAATTTCTTACTAAGAATAAAATGCAAATTTAATTAAATAGACCACTTTGTTGTTTTTTTATTTGTTTATTTTGTTTTTTAAACACTGTAATAACTATATTTAATTTACAAATTTCAGTCTGATATTAAACCGACTAATCAAACAAAGATTGAATATGCTGAATTCCATTTTGAGTCCATCCAACAACTTTTCCTTGCCATTTTCCTTTACCACCACCTTTGACATCTGGAATTCGTTCTTTGATTTTAGCTGCAGCATCGTTAATGACAGCAGGGTCTGTGCCTACAATAATGATAACACCCGTCTCTTTTGCTTGACCACTTGCAAACACATAAACAAAAGGGATTTTGGTTTCTTTTGCGTAGCTGTCTAAACTGCCCATTTCTTTTTCGACTGCGCGGAAAAAGTCCATGTTACCTCTGGCTGAATAAAAGACATGACCGTTGTATTTGGGACCTGAGGCGGATTGGGAAGATATATTAGCTTCTTCGGACTTGGAGAACTTTGTAGCAAGTTCTCGCAAGGTTTTTCCTTCTTGAATAGCCATTTCGCTCATCCAGTACTTGCTTTCACTGCGAGCGGATTTCAACTGGTTATTTATTTCGTTAATTTTGTCATCGATTGTTTCCGTAGTGGAAGAAAGAGACGAATTAACTTTTTTGATGGTATCATTGGATGCTCTAGCAAATTGAGAAACTCGATTGCCGGCCAAAAAGAAAAGACGACAGTTTGTTCCGCGAACAGTTTGGGTATTATTGAACAGGCTTAATGCCATTACATGACCTGTCGATTTCAAATGGGTACCGCAGCAAGGATTGCAGTCCAACTCTCCAATTTTGATTTGGCGGATGACGCCTTTATCATTACCATCAATGTCGGAAGGAGTCTGGTCATTTGGAACTTGGACAGAAATGTCAATCATTTCAGAAATAGCTGAATTCAACTCTTCTTGAACTTCGTCAATCTCTTGGTGGGTAAGCTTGCGTTCAACTTCAATGTAATTGAAATTCGGGAAATCTGACAAACTGTCCTCATTTGAAAAGTTTGATTTTTCCGTAGTTTTACCCATACTCCAACTAAGAGTTTCGACATTTCGCTTATCGAGGATAGCACTGAGAAGGTGCTGACCGGTATGCTGTTGCATATGGTCAAAACGTCGTTTCCAGTCAATTTGGATATCGACTTTGGTACCAACCTCAATCGGTTCGGGTGTTTGGTGCAAAGCGATAAGGCCCTCGCGTCGCACATAGTAAACAGGAACGTGCTTTTGGGTAGAAATAATGGTAATGATACCAGTATCACTGGGTTGTCCTCCACCTAAACTCAATGTTAACAAGATGATGACAAGAAAGATATTTTGAAATGTGTTTGTAAATGGTTGGAAATCATTGTCAAAAACACGCAATCAACAACCATACCTTCCGAGAACAAAATGGTATCTTCTAGCTCGACTTCAAATTTGGCTTTAAATGGACTTTCGTCTGCAGTTTCCTTCTTGGTATCAATATTTTTCTTTTTATCTTTTTTACCATTGGCTTTTGGCTCGGAAGCTACAGGTGAAACCTCACGGCATGAAACAACTTTTGTGGTCAAGTTTTTGAGGTATGAGTTGATCTGACAGGAAAGTAAACCGACTACAGAGGAAGAATACTTTCCTCGAAATGCTTCAAGAAGTACAGGATGAGGAGCAGTCATTATTTAAGAAAGCTTTGAATCCTATTTACTAAAACCAAAATGAAGTAAAATGCAAGTGTTTGAAAAAAAATGTAAAAGATCAAAATATGTCTTGGAAAATCTACCTCTTATCTCACACCAATCAATGGTGCAAGTTTAGTAATATAAAATATTGTGTAATGTCACATATATGTGACATGTTCTGTCATTAAACATGACTCATCAGAATCATGACGCTTCAACTGTGTAGCGGGTTAGGGTAAATTATGAGTTGATTTTTATAACCCAGGAATCGAAAAGTTACGAAACTACATATTTCAACCATTCGTGGATTTTTATATTTGGTGTATATTTAGTTGAAAAAAGTAAAATGACGACGATTCCGAGAGTTTTGACTATTGCAGGTACGTTGAATTGAATTTTGGTCTATAGCTGTTTGCAATTGATTTGATCTAATGACGAAAATATACATTCTGCTCGATTTTTTTTATTTTAATAGGATCTGATAGTTCTGGTATGTGTATTGTGTTTTGATTCTTCAACAATAAACTGAGCTGCCATGAGACTAATCAAATTGCATTGCTTTGTTACTCATTTTCCATTTATTCAGGCGGTGCTGGAATTGAAGCTGATTTGAAAACCATCATTGCTCATAAATGTTACGGAATGACCTGTATTACAGGTCTCACTGCTCAAAACACCTTGGCAGTGCACGACATTTATCCAATTAAGAACAAGGACTTCATTCGCAAGTGTCTTGATGCTGTGGACTCCGATGTTGGTGTTGATGCAATCAAGACCGGAATGCTCTCAACATCTGACACTGTCAAGGTTGTTGCAGAGAAACTTGAGGAAATGAAGGATACTGCTGAAAAAGCTGGAAAGCAATTGCATATTGTTGTGGATCCCGTAATGATTTCAACATCTGGATCCCCCTTGATTCCTGATAAGGCCATTGATGAATATTTCGAGACTTTGATTCCTCTTTCTACAGTGTTCACTCCAAACATTATTGAAACCAAATTCATTCTCAAAGAAATCAAAAAGAATTTTGCTAAAGAAATGGGAGTTTCTGCTAATGTCCAAGAGTTTGAAATTGAGTCTGTTGAGGACATGAAAGAGGCTGCTGAAACTCTTTACGACTACTTGGAATGCGAAAACGTGTTGATCAAAGGCGGTCATTTAGCTTTTACCAAGGATCTTAAGCCTTATAAACTTACTGATTCTGAATCCAAGGAAGATCTCGTTATTGTTGATTTGCTGTACGACGGAAAGGAGTTTACCGAATTGAAATCGAAATATGTCGTGAGCAAATCTTTACATGGTACTGGATGCACACTATCTTCAGCCATTGCATCCAATTTGGCCAAAGGAAAAAGCGTGATTGATTCCGTCAAGGAATCAATTCATTATGTCCAGCGCGGCATCCAAACTGCGTATCCATTAGGAAAAGGATTTGGTCCTATCAATCATATGCATAACATTCAGCATATGCCTTTTATCGGAGGAAAGTTTTTGGACTATTTGCTTGAACATCCCAAAGTCAAACCATTATGGAATAAGTATGTGAACCATCCGTTCACAAAGCAATTGGCTCAGAACAAGCTTCCGCTCCCCAAATTCAAGTTCTTTTTAGAACAAGATTATTTGTATTTGAAGCACTATGCGAGATGTTATGGGTTGAGTGTTTATAAGGCCAATAATATGGAGACCATTACTAGGGAGGCTGCTGTGATTCAACAAATTGCACACGAAACAGAGCTTCACATTGAATATTGCAAGTCTTTTGGCATTACAATCGAACAACTCGAGAAAGGACAGGAAGGATTTGCGACTTACGCATACTCACGCTACTTATTGGATATTGGTGCTACCAACGACTGGTTTAGTTTACAGGTAGCTCTTTCACCCTGCATGTTTGGATATATTGAGGCAGCCCAAAAACTAGTCAAAGACCCAGAATCTGTTCAAGAAAACAACCGATACTGGAAGTGGGTCGAAACCTATGCTTCCGCAGAATTCATCGAGGTCGTTTCCAAGGGCCGGGAGTTGTTGGAATACCATGCTAAAAACCAATCTGAAGAACAGATTGAAAAACTAGTTGACATTTTCGCGACGGCTACCAAGATGGAAATCAATTTTTGGAATGCTGCACTTGATTACGAGCCTAAAAACTAAGCATTAACCCATTCACTTCGAACCAAAGACTCTGAGTAGCCGGATCATAATAGATTTACTTTTGATTTCAACGATTTCTATACGTAATTATTTATTTTTTTTCATAATCTGCCAACTGTTATAGACAATAATACAACCATGACTGACGCAACAATGACATAAGCGTGACATCATCTTAAATACAACATATTTTGTGGCAACTTCAATGTGACCAATAGAAAGCCGGCCCGTGACCCATCACTGCCCTCCACCACCAAAAGTCTTGAACAGGTAGTCAACTTGATTATTATTTTTTTTTTGGATGTCGATCTTTTTTCCAACACATTGTTTATTTTTCTCAAAATTTAAAAGAATTTCAATCAATTCGACAAACTTTTCCATTTTATTCATCATCAATTTGTTTGTTTCGATTTTTGCGAGCTATTTTGGATTTTAAATCGTTTGGCTGAACCTTATATTCAACAGTAACATCGACAACTATCACTTCAATCGCTCAAAAGCCCTTTTGTTTGTGTGTTTTTTGTCATTATTGTCAACGCCATCATTCAACATCTCAATACTACGAGCATTCAGTAACTCTTTTAATCATTCACAGCCATCATATTATTTCAGTATTCTGTCAAAATTGATCCATGGTGCCTCCGTCTTCCCAGTCTCCACCACATTCGTCATCCTCGACCTTCTCACAAGGACAGTATGATTCTCGCGATTCTAGACGTATCGATACTCGTATGAAAGACCGTGATAGACGCGAAAGAGAAGCTGCTGAATACAAGAGACGTCGTAATGGACTTCCAAAAGACGCTTATGTACGTGTTTTTATTTTCTCAAATCTTGCTTAGTCTTTTTTTTTTGTTTTTGTTTTTTTGACTTTTTGACTTTTTCAAACAAAGTCATAGTTGAACTCACGAATCTAACCTTTTTTCTCATTCTTCTATTTCAGAGACGTGATCTTTCACCAAATTCCTACTCGTCAAGACGAGATCAGTATCCTCCATATTCAGCGTCTTCTTCATACTCCCATGATTATTCAACCCGACCTCCTTCGCATGCGCCAGCAGGGTCACATTACTCTAGTTCTTCAGGTCCCAGCAGACATTCAGCATCTTACAAAGACCCTGTATATCCACGATATTCAGACAGAACTCCCTATTCGTCGTCATCGTTTCCTCCACCAGATCGTCGTCCTCCAGCTCCTTCTCACTCTTCGTCTTCTCTACACGATTATGCCGGACCCCCTTCTCTTTCTTCCGTACCCGCCTCTTCTAAAGCCTGGCAACGTCCCCCGCCCTCTTCTTCTGCAATGAGGCCGACCCGATCTACTTCCAACGGTTCTATTTATGATGACAGAGATTACCCAAAATTGTCTCCACTCGAACGCGATCGGGATAGAGATCGCGATTTGAGAGATCTACGTGACATCGACAGAGATCGGGAGAGAAATCTCAGAGACCGCGAGCGAGACCGTGAAAGAGACCGCGAGCGTGATAGAGATCGAGAAACCGCTTCTGCTTGGTATGGGGACGCTGAATTCTCTTCGGTCAGTCGTCGCGATTGGGATTATGACCCACGACGAGGACGCAGCGGCCCTTCATCTTTTGACGACAAGCGAAAATGGAATGACGCTGCAACAGGTAACACTAGTACTGGAACACATGGTCTACCTCATAAACCTACTACAAGTATTTTGTCTGGAACTACTCCATCCTCCAATGCAGGTGGTGAGTCATTCACAACCCCTCCTCCACCTAGTGGTCCTGGACCTTCTACTCTCTACTCCTCAAGAATCTCTAGAGATAGATGGGATGATTCGCGTGACTTTAGAACTCCAAGAGAAAGAGATAGAGATCATGATACTAGAGATATTCGTGATCGTGAAAGAGATCGAGATAAACACATTCTTCCTGAGTCAACTCCATTACCATCCACCTCCACGTCTACTTCTTTTGGTTCCGGAGCAACACATACTGCAGAAGCTATTAGAGACCGCGATCTTCGTGCTCGTAGCCATGATAGGGAAAGAGAGAGGGGACGAGAGAGAGACAGGGATAGGGATTCTATTCGTGATCTTCCTCCCAGAGATCGCGATCGCGATCGTTCTTGGTGGGATTCTAGGGATCTGCGTGACCGTGATCGTTACGATAGATATAATAGGGGTATGGTTTCTCGAGATTCCTACTCCTCTGGAGTCACTTCCTCCAAATTTGACTCATTTAGACCGTCCCATGAAACATTTCGTGAAAAGAGTGTGGATCCAAAAGCTAGCAGGTCTAAAGAGCCAGGTTTTAATAATAGGCCAGGTGGCGATTCTTTTAAAGATGAGCGCGAGAAATCGCCAGTGTCTGTCCACTCCGGATCTGCCGGCGGTCACTCCAAAAAGTCGTCACTAGAATCTAACGTTATGCGTAAGGTTGTTTCAGAGTCCAATGCTTCAACCTCAGAGTCAAATAGCAATCCTCCGTCCAACTCTATCAGCACTAGTAATGACTCTGTCAGTAACCCCAGTACCGAAACCAAAAATAAGCCCACTAGCAGCAATTCGTTGGCTCCTGAAAAAGATCAGACAAAATCTGCCAACGAAGACGACTTATTTCCCCACCTTCTTGAAGAAGCAAGTAATGAATCCAGCCGGCCAAACAGTCTCAAAATTGAAGTTTCAGGAAAGACTAGTTCCACAAAAAATTCACACCAATCTTCCGTTTTTTCTGCAAAAACCACACCCATCGGCACACCTACAAGTGCCACTACATCAACGAAACGATATGACACCTCAACCTCAAATTCACCAATCAACAGCCCTCGTGATGGTCCTCATTCTGCCAAAAACGATGTGGCTTTCAAAACAGAAAAACCTGCGCCGTCAACATTTGGAAAACAGATGGCAAGGCATTCATCATTGCCGTCATCTAATCGTAAGCTTGATGAGAGTGGGTCTAAACTTTTGGAAACTACCAAATTGGAATCCTCAAGATATAAATATACCTCTTCCTCTTCTTCGTCTTCGTCTTCATCTAGAGTACCCAGTACTGGCGATTCGAAAAAAACACCAGTTTCTTCTCCATCTATAAAAGATACAGCTACTTCTAAAGAACAAAAGGACGAAGCTACTTCTAAGTCTGCTCCTTTGAGCATCCCTACTTCTGCAGAACAAATGAAGCAGTCTCCGGCTGCTGTTGATACTAAATCCGATATTTCTAAAAAAACACCATCCACCAAAGTAGATTCGGTCAAAAAATCGACACCATCGCTTAAACCATCTACAGATTCATCTATTTTTTCTACCAGCAGCGATTCTCGTTCGCCCAGTTCCAAACTTCCAGAAACACGTCAAAGTACCACAGAATCTCACAAAAAGAATATACACTCCGCTACCCCCATCGCATCTTCTCCTTCAACTCCAACTTCCGATTCACATGGAGGTTCAATTCAAACAAAATCGTTGCCACCTTCAAACAAGAGTTCCACTAGCAATCCTTTTGCCGTCGGACCTCGATCGACCGTAACACCCTCTAAAAACCCCACAACATGCACCTCAGCAAAGGCATCTGTTCCATCTAGCAACAAAAGTAGTGATACTTCTGCTGTTAACTCATCAGAATATTCCTCGCAAAAAGATTCGTCGAATAGGATAGTCACATCTTTTAAAGATAGAATTGCAGCGTCTAAAGATGCGTATAAGGAGAAGGAGAAGCCAAAACCTACCAACACCTATGATTCCTACTACCCCAAGTCTAGAGATGGTGCCAAAGAAAATACCCCAAGTTTACACAAACACTCTTTGTCTGAAGGCTCTGCTTCAGTGGCGAAGGAATATATTTCTAAATCTGACTCTGGTAAGTTGGATAAAGATTATACCAAGAGTTCAAAGGAAATTTATGAGAAATCAAAGTCTAGTGGTAATGATACTGAAATGAAAGAGGTCTCCAAGCTTTTGTCTAAGACTCAATCTGAAAAGCCTTTAATCAAAGACTTATCTTTGAAACAAGCTACAGATAAAACTTCGAAACCTCTTGATTCAAAGGTTCGCGATACTTCACTTTCTCGTTCCGGCAATTCAAGCTCAACAAATTATAAAGCTTCCGAAAATTCAGTCCCTTCTAAGTCCTTTTCTACCAGCTTGTCTAATACGAAACCAGATAACAAATCAACATCTTTTTCAAAGGACAAGTATACTACAACACTTTCATCTCCTTACTCTGACAAGCCACCAATTAGTACGTCTAAATCTTTGATTTCGAAAGGGCCTAAAATTGAAAAGCGACATGACTTTTACAGGGATATTCCAAAAGAGCCATCCGATGGTCTTTCTTTATCTTCCGGCTCTTCTCATTCTAGACCGGACTATTACAAGAGACCTTATCACATTCGTCATCCCTCCAACTCCACTTTACCTGCAAAACCAATTGATAAATACAAGGAGCGCGAAAAGCCTTCAGCTCCGGCGGCAGAGCGTACCAATAAGCCATATAGTTCTGTTCCGCCTTTGAAGTCTTTTGTACCTGATTCTAAACACAAAATAGATTCATTGTCATCTTCTTCGGGATACAAGTACAAAGCAGATTATCACTATTCTTCCAAACCAACCACTCCTACCGGTCCAAGAGGGAGTACGGATAAATCGTTTAATTCTTATACCCCTTATTCTAAGCCAAACGTTGAATCGACTCGTCCAAGTTCTAGTGAAAAGGCTCGCACCTTCCCAAAACAAAAGGGACCTGAATCTAGTCCTACTGCGACTTCATTTAAAAAGCCATTTGATAAAGCTGCCGAAAATTCGTCGAATGCTTCACTTTCTGTCTCTACTACATCAAACAATTTAAAGTTTGCTGAAAAGAAATCGCCAGTAAATTACGAAGCTAACACTCGATTCACCAAGTCTCAATCTCCAACTGATATTTCTGGAAGCAATAAACGACTTTCGGTTTCGTCAGATTCTCAAGGAACTTTAAGGAACACCGCTGTTGTAAATCCGAAAGAAGTTGATGGATTATTGGCTAAAAAAGGTTTTCATGTCGATGACCGGGTTGCCAAAGACTCAACATATCCAACTTTTGATAAAAAGTCATTGAGTGAAAAGGTCAGTGACATTGTTTCCAAACAAGAACCTGTTTCCGTAAAGCCAGCCACTGTGGATTTGAATGCTACTGAATCCCGTAACTCTAAGGATAAGGAAATACTTACAGTGAAAGATAACAGCTTTCACCGAGAAGGTTCCCCTAATGCAAGGCTTATTGACGTTAAAACAGAGGAAGCAGTCGAAAAGGGAGATGGCACTGCTAAACCTGCGGATGAGTCAAGGCCTGGTACTACTGGATCCTCTGAAAATCTTGATACCACTGAATCTTCCGGAAAAAACAAAAGCGACGGGAAAATTGTCAGTTTGAAGAATATCAAGATCGAAGATCCGCCTTTGGTTTTTCCGTTGAATAAGCTTGAACAAGCTATTTATGACATTCAGCAACTTCCTCGCGAAGAATTCATAAAGGACATGAAATACCTAACTAAAGATCCCATTAAATCTTTTAAGGACTGTGCTTTTTACCGTAGCAACATCTTGATTCACAGGAATACGGTTCGACCCGTTCTCCAAGGATATATTTCTCAGCATTCTCGTCAACTTTTTAGTGAAGGAAAAGTTTACAAGAAACAGTTCAAAAACATGAAATCAGCCTGGTTACAGTTTTGCAATTACATGGATCGAAACAATCTTCCAAAGCCTACAAAATCTAGCCTAATTGCAGCTGCTCAAATTCAACGCGACACTTCTTCAACTGGATCTGGCCGTCGTGGACGAAATCATGGAGACTCTGTTCGCAGCGAAGCCGAGTTTTTAGAAATTCTTGCAAACTTTGAAAGAGAAAGTGCCAGAGATCCAGAAGCTCGTGCTAAGCTTACTTCTGCTCATATTCCTGATTTGATATTTGATCCAATGGTTAGAGACGAAGTGAAATATTTGGATTCTAATAACTTTGTTGAGGATAAATCGATTCCATATCAACGTCTTATTACAGATAATATCAATGACTTTTCGCCTGAAGAACATGAAGCATTTTGTGAGGCTTATACTTTATATCCTAAACAGTTTGGCAGAATTGCGAAATCAATGGGTAATGGTCGCACGTTTAATGATTGTGTTCTTCACTATTATCAGACTAAGAAACATGTTGATTACAAGGCTATGTTGCTCAATAAAAACAGAAGAACTACCAGAAAGGGCAGGAAGAAACAGCAAAAGGAACGCCAGCAACGACAAGAAGCGGCACAAGCTGCTGCTGCTCAAGCTGCTGCTCAAGTTGAAGGAACCCCAACTAGCACAGATGACATTGTACAAGATGCAGATATATTACCAGCAAACATGTCTATTCCGCCATCAGTCCCTGGTTCTGCTCCTGGGACTGTGACTGCGTCCCCTGTTTCTCACCCGATAACGCTCAAGATTGGGCATGGCCGCCAACCCAACAATGAGGATAATGTATCTACGACTGCAGGGTCTTCTGAAGTTAATAGTGCTTCTGTTGTTTCCACTCCAAGTCTTGATATGGTTGAAGATAAACCGAGTACAGGAACTGTTTCCCATGTTCCTCAGGTTCAGCCTTTGCCCACTTCCTACGTTCAGCCTAGTATTCAAGACATTGCACCTCTTGCTTCTTCTACAAGTCCATCTGGGGTGTCAACTGCTGCTCCTACGCCATCTCGGCCCAGTTCTCCAGTCTCTAATAGTATTACTACCGGGAAGCGCAAAACCCCGGATGAAAAAGTTTTTGGTGAACTTGATTCTCATAATGATACTCGCAAGCGACCTAGAGGCGGAAAAGTGTCAAAGACTGGTCGGGGAAAAGACAAGAAGAAGCAAGATGATAATGAAGAAGCAGGAATGCTCATTGATCCCCAAGGCCGCCCCCAAACTCCTGATTTATCAAATGGTCGTGGAAATGGTGAACACAAGGAACGTGCATCGAGTTACTGGAGTGTCAGCGATTTGAGTTTGTTTCAGCGGTTGTTGTTATCTTACGGTACTAATTTTCCGGAAATTGCAAAGCATTTCAAGCTCAAGAGTGTCGTGATGGTTAAAAATTGTTTTACAAAGCATGCTACAAAACGAGGATGGGATAAAATAGCGGAGGATGCCAATGAGCGTATACGCAAAGGTCTTCCCACACCTGTTCCCCCAGTTATTTCTGATGAAATAATCAACACCAATAAAAGAAGGGCAAAAGGGAACAACTCAGGCAGCTCAAGCAATTTGGCTGCTGTTGCTTCAACAGTTCAGTGGATTCCTTCACAATCAGATTTGGTTTCACAACCACAGCAAAGTGAAGAGGAAGCCTCGAACTTGCAGCAGTTGCAGTCACATTATCAAGCTGCTCAAACGCTCAAACTTGTTCGAGAAGATTTACCACACAGCTACCATCGCTCCACTCCTTCGCAGTCTTCAAGTGCTTATGCTGAAGTGGCTTTGTTGAATGCTCTTGATAAGAAGAGACAAGCTATTGCCGCTGCATCTCCTGTTCTTTCAAGTACATCCGGCCCGAATATTCCTGATCTTCCCACCTCTTCGGAGTATGGTCCGAATCATTCTAAAGCTCAATCTCCGTATTTGGCATCTTCTCAACAGCTTCCTTATTCTTACTCTCAACAGCCTACTGGAAACCCGCAATACCCTTACTCCCAGCCCCTACCAGTTTCTCAAACTCCTAAAATGTCGGCTGGATCTAACATTCAGCATTTGTTACAGGCAACTGAAGAGTCCCGCCAGAGGCTTCCTCCTCTAATACAAGGAAACTACAGTAGTGGCCCTAGCTCTCAACAGCCATCTCCGCAATTGAGTGCTAAACCCTCTGAACGCAAAAATTCCTATACACTTCCTCTGCCTGCTGTATTGTCGGGTGGTGGTCCTGGATCTGCTACTACTAGCAACGGTTACTACTTGCCAAAGCCAAATATTCCTGGTTTAGACAAGCCTATATCAGGCCAGACACCAACTTTTTCGCATTCTCAAAGTTTATCTCAAAAAGACATCGAATTGGAATCTGATCGACAAGAAAAAGGGGATATTGAAACGCTCAACAGGAATGAACATGAACGAGAGGAAAATTATCACCACCCACAACAGGCACAAATTCCTTCATATCGATCCGTGTATCAATCTACAACATCTAATGAACGAAGAAGCCCGTTAACGTCTGTTCATTCTGGTCCAAGTAACACTGTGAATAGGACTATGCCTTCTCTTGCATCTCTTTCTGAAGTTGCTGCCAACAGTTACCATTCAACTTATGCCAGTCCCAGTGTAAATCTACCATCTTCTGCCTCGTCAAACCCTGTACTAAACAGCAGCGCTCATTCTGAAAAAGCTTCACCAAGTAGTAATTCAATTTCAAACATTTTGAATCCTGCTCCTTCTTCTGCTTCGTCGAGCTCGCGCGGATGGTACGATCCGGTACGTCAAATGTCTACTTCCTCCTCCTCTGCTTCTCAGTACTTGCCAAACACAAAATCGTATCTGCCACCTCCAGCAATCACTTCAAACTCGCGTTCAACATACTCGTCTGTTGTATCAAATGTCAGACATTCTCCTGATTTGGCTGCAACTAGTCCAGCAGTTAAGCCTTTGAATGCTCAAATTTCGCCAGTTCCATCACATCTTCCTGTTGGTTATAGGCCACCTCAAAATTCGAGCTCTGCGTCATTGGCGCACATTTTGCAGAGTGGTCCTTCCTCCAGTAGCGGCTCTGGAACTGCTCAGGTCCCTACAAATACTGGTTCTTCAAGTCCTAATACTGGAAACAGCTATTTGCCGATGCCTTCGTCATTGACAAGTGGTTCTGGAATTAGAGGGATGGGCTCTCCTGTTATAAATGCAACTTCATACACACCCTCCGCTAGCCCCCCAATTTCCAACTCTAGCCACCTCCCTACTTCGGGCCCTATTTCCTCGCACCCTATGCACAATTCCTTTTCTTCACAATACGGAACAAGCAATACTGTGGTCTATAATTCTTCAAGTACACATATCCAGGGGCACCAGTCATCTCATGTTCAACCCTACGCTGCATCTAGTGCCGCTTCTCCTACCCAGCCACAAACATCATCTTCATCAACTGGCCCGCACTCCAATATGCATATTTATGGCTCGCAGTATCGATCCGATTTACCAGCCACTAATTACAACGCCGTCGGCAGCGGTACTACTAGCATGCAAGGAAACTCTTTACAAGAGACGAACGAAGACCATCAGTCTTCCAAGGCTGCAGGTGCACCAAGCGGAATGGCCGATCTTTTGAGTATGTCACCAAGAAAGTTTGGATACAATTACACATCAAGAGAAAGTAATGAACGGGGAATGTCCCAAAAATGAGTAAAATGGAGTCTTGGTTGGAAGGAAAAAAAAAAAAAAAGAGACAAGTTGTTTTGTTTATACTATTGCTTTTGTTTTGGAATACCAATTGTTTCCATATATTATCTTTTCACTATTTTTAGAAAAGAAAAAAAAAATTATGTACAATATGAAAATCATGAATAAATTGAAATGTTTTATTAAATTTTGGACTAACCAATTTCCAATATTGGTCTAGCCCTAAGTTTGACAAATTGTATCGAGAAGAAGTTTTGTAAACATTTGGAAGATTGGTTTTATCAAAATACGATTTCTTTATTTAGCGATTGGTTTGAAAAGGTTTTGTTTATTCTTCTAGAAATGTTGGATTGGTTCCATCTTGACATGCAAGGAACCCTTTGATTTGGCTTGACTTCACTCACATTTGTGACAAATTGATATTACATGTAAAGTCATAATATAGCCGTGTATCTTCACGTGACTATAAATTGAGGTTTTGGAATTGAGAAATGTCCCAGACTTTTAATTTTATTTTTTTTTAGTACTGCATTTGTGCAACAGAGACGACTTGTATTGCTCTAAACACCTCTATTTTTAAAATGGATTGTCGAGACGAAAACGATAGATTGTCGCATTCTCATAGCCACAGTGGTCATGATGGGCATGATGATCATGATCATGATCACGGCCACGGTCACGATCATGTTCCGCCACCAAGTACCAACGAATCCCAATCGTTATATTCACATATTTACTTAGATCATGTCCGGACTCTTAATGAATCGGAATCAGATATGGGAAAATCTGTGTTCAAGTCATGGGACGAGCGATTAGATACGTCAAAGGTACGAGAAAGATTGAGATTCAAAATACCGCAACTAGACTTGAAATAGGTACTAATCGATATGTTATCTGAGTAGATTTTGGAAAGTGACGTAGACGAAGAGCTGTTAATTTATATTCCGTAAGTATCAATCAATTAGCAATGAAAACAAGTTTACAATGTTGCCAAAATTAACCAATTTCAGATTCACTGGGTTAGTCCGCCTTCATTCGATTCTTATTCGGACCTCTGCTGATGAATATGCGCCTTCAGTTATTAAAGTGTTTAAGAACCGCGATGACCTTGATTTCTCCAGCGTTGCCGACATGAAGGCAGTAACAACTTTCAATCATCCTGAAGGATTTGGTGTGGATCCAGAGTCCTCATCTAGTACTCAAACTCGTGGGTCTTTGGATTCCGATGGGATTGCCGAGTATGCTGTTAGTCGGGCTGCGTTTTCAAATATCACGAGTATATCCCTATATATCCCCTCCAACTACGGCGAAGAAACTACCAAAATACTGTACATTGGACTACGAGGAGAATGGACCAAGATGAATAAAGCGCCAATTATTACCTCGTATGAAGCAGCTGCAAATCCAAAAGATCATAAAACTCTTGTTCCTGGTGAAAAACGGGTTGGATGGCAAAATTAAGTTTCGATGAAGCAATTTAATGTTTATGGAATAAAATAAATAAAAAAAAGGCCCATAACCTTAGTAGCTGATATTATGTTCGATTTGCTTTTTTTTAAAAAAAAATCGTCATTTTATTGCATTCGTATTTACACTTTACTAGCTTGAAATTGACCTGTTTTGTTATATTTAGTTTGACTTTATCCATCAACCAAAACACAATCATACATAACTCTCCATCAACGCTCGCCGTTTGTAGATGATTTTTGGATTTAGATCGGCAACTAGCTTCAACTTTATAGATCCCTAACCCCTCGGTCTCCATGTGTCGTTTTCATTTGACCACCAGAACATAAAACTAACCATCACACCACCAATCTTTGAAGCTTTGAATTTCCATATTCATGAGCATTTGTAGGATTCTTGTCAAGTTTTTTCAAGAGTCTTTTGCAAATGTATACCAACAGTTCGCAGTATCAGCAGCCAATTGGCGCTACACCACGTAATGGCGTCTTTTCAAGCATTTTTGTCTCGCACAAATCATTCAAAAGCTCTTTAGGTCTTTCATCCAAAAGCAATCAATCTCATAAATCTCGTTCCAGTCAAACTCGATCCTTATTTGACCTCAGCAAAGAGTTGGATACAGGTTCTGCTTCTTCTTCTTCTTTTTCCTCTCTGGAATTTCGTCATCAGAATTTGTCTGGGGATCTCTCTTATCAGTCTCGTCTGCCGCATCAGTACAGCACTATTAATAGTAATTACAAGTACTATGACGAAAATCAAACACCGACTCGCCAACTCCGAAATATGTCAATATCTGAGCAGTCTGAAGACGAAATGTGCTCTTGCTCTTTTGATTCGTATGACTCTCAAACAACAAATCCAAACACTTTTGGTTCGTCTGTTTCACTTGCAGAAATGCCTTTGCAAACAACCCCAATATCATCTGTATCGTCAAGTCCTTCCAATGACACTGGTATCAATACCAAGACAGTAAACAAAGCTCCCTCTCTTTCTCTGGCTTTTCAAAATCCCCCCGCCTCCATTTCAACTGGCGCTCTAGTTAAACCCTCTAACAAGCTAAGTGGTTCTGATAACAATGATGCCTTGAATGTTGGAAACTCTCCATCTGATGTGATGTTGTCGGACCCACGTACTCATTGTCTACAAAACAAGCCTACTTCTCAGTCAAAACCCTCACTTTCACGAATCTCAACTTCACATGTAAACCAAACCAATCCTTCTACCACTACCTCACCTCTCCAGTCGTGTGATTCCAACACAAACCGTACAATGTCTTTAATTCACACAATACCTTCCTCTTTAAGTCTCAACTCTTTCGGTGGTGATTTTATGAAAAATCAAAGCATCATCAGATCAGGCCGCCAAACGCCTCATCAAAAGGAAAGTGAAACATTTTCTCGTATAAACACTCAGCAACCAAATATTCAGACCCTTAATAGAGGAAAAAGCATTATGAAATTTGGCTCAAAAGCCAACGTTATTATTCCCACTTCAAAATCGTCCCCGTCCCTTTCTCAAAAGGTACGAAAGTCATGTCGTTCGCTTTCGATCGCATCAATAAGGTCTTCTAATCTGGACGACCCGCTGGCATCGGCGACTAGTTCGCCCCAAAATTCCAGTTCCACAGTAAATTTTTCTGGGGATGGAACGCAAGGCTCCTTTCCACCGTCAACAACTATAATCACCACGTCGATACTATTGCCTTTGGTGTATCCTGCCATGCTTTCAAAGGTGGCACAGGAGTTTCGTAACAGGATTATATTGAGAGATCACTTAAAAAATGAACTTACTTACACTAATTCCTTCACTGGCTCTGAAGCCGTGGATCTAGTGGCCTTTATCATGAAAACCCCTGATAGGAACTTGGCCACGTTACTAGGACGTGCATTGGACGCTCAAAAGTTTTTTCACGATGTCACTTACGAACATCGCCTCAGAGATCATAAAGATGAGGTTTACCAATTTAATGAAATCATGGTCGATGGGCAGGACAACAATGACGAAAAAGTGGCGGAAGCTACCAATAGCAGCAGTACGAACCTGGATGCCAGCTTCAGCAGCGACTCGTTCTCCAGCCCAATCACCCAGCCTTCAAGTCCCGCACTTCCGACCAGTCCTGAAAAGAATCCAAGGGCCGCTACTGTCCCTGTCAATGGAGTTTTCGTAATCGCTGCGAATTGCTACTCACCTACATGTACACGTGACATGCTCTGTTACTCCATCACGTGCCCTCGCCGGTTAGAACAACAGGCACGGCTCAACATGAAGCCCAATAGCGTTCTTAAGCATACCGAGTCTCGTTTATCGTTGCAAGGTGAAGAAAAAAAGGAACAGAAGCTGTGGGTTCACACCGTTCCAAAAGAAATATCAGACAGCGTCAGCGATAAGGAAAAGAAACGTCAGGAAGTGATTTGCGAACTCATATATACTGAACGCCGTTTTGTCAAAGACTTGGAATACTTGCGCGACTTTTGGATCAAACCACTTTGTGTGTCCAAAATTATCCCAGACTCGCGGCGTGAAACCTTTTTGCGAGTAGTTTTTGGGACCATTCAGGAGGTCCATGCAATCAATGCTGAGCTGGCCGACGCTCTTACTAAACGGCAGCAGCAAACAGCAGTTGTACGAAATGTGGGCGACGTTTTCTTTGACCATGTTCCAAACTTTGAGCCATATGTAGTGTATGGCCAAAAACAGGTTTATGCAAAATATGAGTTTGAGCGCGAAAAAAGTGTGAACCCTGCATTTGCCAAGTTTGTTGACGAAACAGAACGACTGAAAGAGTCTAGAAAATTAGAACTCAATGGCTATTTGACCAAGCCCATTACGAGACTGGCGCGCTATCCGCTGTTTCTGGATGCCATTTTGAAAGCGACGGAGGAGGCTAATCCCGATAAGCAAGACCTGCCGCGCGCCCGGGCCTTGATTCGCGAATTTTTAAACAGAGTCAATATTGAAAGCGGAAAGGCCGAAAACAGGTTATCGTTGATGCAGTTGAACCAAAGCATTCGGTTCCGGCCAAACGAAAAGGTTGATTTGAAACTGACTGACGAGGACCGACAAATTATTTTCAAAGGAAACTTGAAAAAACGAACACAAGACAAGGAAAACCAGGGAGATGTGCAAGTGTATCTTTTTGACAACAGTCTGTTGTGTTTGCGATCAAAGATTGTCAATAAGCGCCAGCAGCTGACTGTTTACCGTAAGCCTATTCCATTGGAACTGTTGGTTATTTCCGAAAGTGACAATACACCAGGCAAGGGATCTAACCGACGCACCTCGCCGTCTCTTATCTCATCAGCAACTAAAGTTCCTCCGATCCGGGAAAATTCGCAAAAGAAATACCCCCTCATGTTTCAGTATCTTGGACGCAATGGCTATGGACTAGTACTGTATGCATCGACGTTTATTGGCCGCAAAAAGTGGGTAGAGCATATCGCAAAGCAGAAGCAAGTTTTACGCGGCAAGACGGACATTTATACCCGTCAAATTTTGATGGCCAACTTTTTTGATATCACGAACCGGGTCAACTGCGTCACGCCGTTGGACGGTGGCCGCAAGTTGTTGTACGGAACAGACAATGGCATTTGGATATCAGATACCCGAGCGTCTGCCAGTGGAGGGCGTGTCACGTCTACGCCGCAAAAGGTGATCCACATGGCATCGGTAGTACAGATTGACGTTATGGAGGAATACAATATATTGTTGGCGCTTTCAGGAAAGACGTTGTATACCTGGCCACTGGACTGTTTGGAGACGCTGGATGCACAAGGCAACGAGAGGCGGGCACGCAAGGTGTTGAGCCGCATCAATTTTTACAAAGTTGGAATTTGCCTTGGAAGAATATTGGTGTGCACAGTTGATAACGGATCAAGCACGTCGTACATCAAAGTATTTGAACCAGCCGATCCGATTCCGCGAGGAAAGCGGCCACAATTACGTAAGCTGTTACAAGGGCAGAGCGAAGGCTTTCGGCTGTTTAAGGAGCGGTTTGTGTCGTCGGAGGTCAAGTCTGTTTCGTTTTTGACGAATATGTTGTGTGTTGGGAGCGCCAAAGGGTTTGAATTAGTGAGTTTGCAGTCGAACGAGACGCAGAGCCTTTTAGATCCGGCGGACACGAGTTTAGAGTTTGTGGTGCGGCAGGAGGCACTCAAGCCGCTGGCAATTTGGAAGTTGCACGGAAGCTATTTGCTAAACTACTCGGACTTTTCATTTTACGTGAATAGCAATGGATGGCGACTACGGGACAACTGGGTGATACGATGGGAGGGGTGCCCACAAAAGTTTGCGCTTTCGTACCCGTATGTGATTGGGTTTGAGCGAAACTTTGTTGAGATCCGGCACGTAGAGACCGGGGCCTTGGTTCGAGTCATTACGGGAGAGAATCTTAGGTTTTTGCATGAAAACACACAGGAAATCATATATGCTTACGAGGACGAGAACGGGAGTGATGTTGTCGCGACACTAGATTTCTGGGGCGAGAAGCTTGATTGAGAAAATGTTGACTTTGAGTCAATAGAGTCAACGTAGTCATTTTCAATAGTTGACTCAACAGTCCCAACAAATGGGAAAAGGCTGCACGAAAATGATTGGTGAATAAATGAGTACCCCATGAGTACCAAAGGGTCTGTATGCATGTGTATATATACAAAGATGACAACAATGGCGAAACGGATATGTTCAAGTTCCCGGCGATTGCCTTGTGATGATTATTATGTACCTTAAAAGCTATGATGTAATACGTATCAAGATGAAAAAACGCTTGTGATAAAGACGTTTTTTTGTTTTATTATTATTTTTATTTTTATTAATTTACTGATTTATTAGGATCAAAAGTAGATTTATTGGTTTGAAGGGAATGGAACAATCCCAAATACCCATATCATTAAAGCAGGAATGGGCCATTGTGTTGAACTTTTTTGACTGGAGAAAACAAATCTGCACAACAAAAACCGACACGTTGATCCGAGAAGAAAACTTACCCAACGTTTCAAGAAATTGACAATTCATATTGGCGATTTGACCGATAAAGAAGAATATCTTGTTTTTCCGGCTCTGGAACCGGGTTTTTTTCTTTTGAGATTCGTCATGAAAAATGGAAATCTGTTTAGATATTTCATTGTTAGACTGGGAATGTATGAAAAGTGTGATATTCACGTGGTTGATTGTTGTGATTTGTTGTAAATCAGATTCTCTTTTTTTTTTTTTTTTTTTTTTTAAAAGCAAATATATGTAGATAAAAGAAATTCCTTATAAAGCCTCCTTTGGCCATTTTTTTCATTCTTTTTCTTTTTTTATTTCGAATTTTTTTTTTTTTAAAAAACGGTGTTGATTTCCAAGATTTTCAGTTGATTTTTTAAACGTGGAAAATATAAATCATTTAAATATGGCTGATTCCATCGACGTTATTAGTCAAGGTATGTGATTTTATTATTATTATTATTATTCACGTCAATATCTGGATCCAAACTAACCGCCACCTTTTTTTTTTTTTTTTTTTTGTCACCAATTTGGTCATGATGGTCATATCATTCATATTCGTTGTATTGATATGGATTTCATATCGACCATCATGCCCAAATTGATGTTAATGATTGTCATTAATCAGTGTCTTCTGTCACTTCTGCTGTCATTTCTACAGCAACTCAAGTACTTTCATCGGCAACCGAAGCAGTCGCTTCTTCTTCTTCTTCAGCCTCAGATGTCGTGGCCTCTTTGGCACCTGCAAAACTCATCGAGGTCTTGGATTACCAAATACCTAGCGTTGATAGGCCTTTTGGTGTCTCCCTCTGGGACTTGTTTGCCTACCTGACTCCCATCATCACCAACGGCAAGTTTGATCCAAACACTTTTGAGTTTGTCAAGGGAGAGACTCTCTTGTCTACAACTGGCCCAGTCTTATTCATCTGTGTCCTCTACTACGTCGTCATTTTTGGCGGCCGCGAGGTCTTGAGAGCTACCGGTAAAGGTCCCTACAAGCTGGCTTTCTTGTTCAAGGCCCACAACCTTATGCTGACTATCATTTCCCTGTCTCTTTTGCTTCTCTTCATCGAGGAATTGGTTCCTATTCTTGTCCACAACGGTCTTTTTTATGCCATCTGCAGCTCTGAAGCTTGGACCAAGCGTCTCGTCGTCTTGTACTTTCTCAACTACCTCACCAAGTACGTTGAATTCATCGATACCATCTTCCTCATGCTCCGCAAGAAACCCTTGACCTTTCTTCACACCTACCATCATGGTGCTACTGCTCTTTTGTGTTACACCCAGCTTCTTGGAAGAACCTCCATTTCCTGGGTCGTCATCAGTCTTAACCTCACAGTCCATGTCATCATGTACTGGTACTACTTCCAGTCTGCTCGCGGCATCCGTGTCTGGTGGAAACAGTGGGTTACCCGTGGCCAGATCATCCAGTTCATCATCGATATTGGCTTTGTCTATTTCGGAACTTACACGTACTACATTCACAAGTATCTTCCCAAGCTTCCCCACTACGGCGTCTGCTCTGGAGAAGAGTTTGCCGCCGCCAGCGGTTGTGCAATCATCACTTCCTATCTCTTCCTCTTTATTGCCTTTTACATCAGGATCTATTCCAAATCTAGTAAAGGAAAGAAGACTGCTACCAAAAAATCTGCAGTCGCAGCTCCTGTCTCTGCCTCTACTACCAGCGCCAGTTCCTCTTCCACCGTTCCCAAATCTCGCAAGGCTTGAAATCAATTTTTGAAAAAATAAAAACACTTTATGCTTTGTGGAATGAATTGAAATGATTTGGGGAAAAAAAAAAAAAAAAAAAAACCACCAATAGAATGACAAAAAGGATCTTCATCCTTATCAAACGACAAAAAGCGTAACTCTTTTTTGTAATATTACGATTTATTATTTCCTTCTCTTCTTTATATTATTAATATCTTTTATACTTCTCCGCCTGTATTTTCCTACATTTCTATAATTTGAATACACATCTAGCTTTGTCTTTGAGTTGTCATTTTAGTTAAACGTCAAGCAATTGTGCGGCTGTGTGTACGAAAGCCGTGTACTTGTATTTACAGAAGGTACTGTTTGTGGGCTGAAATAGTAAACAACCAGCAAACAAAACGTATTGACTGTATTTGGAAAGAATGTAGATGGATACCGAATGATTTGATCAAGATTGTAATTCAAGAGTATGACAGTTTTTCATACCCAATTGTAGATACACATTCACATGGTTTTAAAGCATGAAAACTGCGGTTCGATAAGCACCAATTCATCCTCACCGAAAACCGACTTGATTCTTTCTGATTCGTTTATTGTTGTACGTAATGTGGGGTGCAAGACTAATGAATTTTTTTCATGTCTTTCTGGTGCGTGAGTATCACTTTAAGTTTTTCGCAACACATGCAACGTATATGTACGTGAAATATCTCACACATATTGGGCACCTGGTTGTGTTTATTCCTAGCCACGACAACAAACTGGAGCGTAATCAGTAATTGGTTGGTGCTAGTTTATTTTTTTAAAAGACGCAATTATATAGGTGATTAAGGATTTTATTATTATTATTTTTGGCCGAGTATTTGGGTTTGGGCTATAGATTTTGATACTGACGCACAGACTTTACAGATACCAATTGGAACATGGCTAAAGATGACGCTTAGACAAAACATCAGTACTCAACCAGACGTCGAAGTGTTGGATAGTTTGAAACACTTTTTTCGTACAAGCAAAACTGCAATTTCGCATTCAAAAAGGTATATAGCTGTGAGCATACAGTGTTTAACAACGATTGAAAAAACACGCACTCAGAAACTCTGCTCAAAATGAAGCCACTTTTTCACACATTTTCATCAATATTTAGATCCAATACAATTATTGGTTTTTTTGGCCGTAGGACTTTTGCCAGGTTCTTAAACAGCAACGAGATTTACAAGCGTTTGGTGCCCAAAAAAAGTGACAGCCATTGACACCAAAGCAAACTGTCTGAAAGCATCACATTCACGTTTCTGTATTTCTGAAATGTATAAAGATATATAACTCGTCAAAAGTGGCAATTACTCAACCAAGGCCGTGGCAAAAATTCAGGGTTTTATTTATTAAAATTAGAAATCCGTGTTTGCCGTTATTCAACCGTCTAATTTGGTTGACTTGTCGTTATACAACAGTCTAATTTGGTTGACTTGTCGTTATACAACAGTCTCATTTGGTTGACTTATCAACTGGGCAAAACTGTTACAAAATGTGACAAGACCAATTTCCTTGCATCTTGAAAAAGAAAAAATAGGATCCAACTACCCGTTTCAGCAATTTCCAATCTTCATGGGTGATTATGTCTAAAATAAAACCCTGTCGCAAAATGCTTTACATTAAAACTATGGAGGCAGGGACAAAATGTAAATATTAATATACAAAATGCAAAAAGATGTATAATAAAAGTTACTGGGTAAACGGTGCCAAGTCCATTGCACTGAGTTTCCACACGACCAACATGAATAAGCTTTTGTAAGGCGAAAACTGTTGCGTTATATATTCCATCTCCTGGTCCGTCGGCACTTTCCAGCTCTTTTTGGACTTTGTTCCTGGCTTGATTATAACCTTTTTCGCTTTGCCCTTCTTGCCAACTGCGGGTTCGGCAGTACTGGCTGCCAGGTCCAGTTCCATTTGGCGAGCGAGGTCGGGCCGCATTTGGAGATAATAAGCAAACCCACGCTGGGCCCCCAAGTCGCCCTTTGAAAAGACATTGAGCCGTCCAAGGGCAAACAGTAGAAACATCTCGGCAGACCAGGAACCTAGGCCCTTGAGAGCGGTGAGTGCTGTGATGATATCTTCGTCAGAGCCGTCTTGGAAAAGCGATAGAGTGATATCTTTTGGAACGGGTTTTTTAGCCTTGCTGGACCGTCCAGGGTTGTTTGTTTCGAGAGTTGAATCGTTGTTGGAGGTTGTAATTACAGGTTTTTTGCAAAAAGCTTTGGCTATGCCAATGACGTAATTACACTTTTGCGTCGATAACCCAGCTTGTTTTAAAATTTCGGGATCAGTTAACGATACCTGGTACGGTCCTGGAAATTTCAATTCCAATTCGTGCGACTCTAAATAATTTTTCACATTGACCTTTTGCTCTCTTGATCCGTTGCTTTTGTTTTGCTTTTCGACGAGATCGCTGAGGAGCTTGTCAAAGTCAGGGACAGCGACTGGATAACAAGATTTGTCCATGCCGTGATACAGCAGTTTGAACTTGCGAACGACTGAGCGTGCAGCTGCCACGGAAATTTGCTGGGCCAGGACCCCACGAATAATGTGATCAAAATAGGACTGGAGTTGGTGCGGTGCGCTGTCCGTGTCGTCTTTATGAGAGTTGCGTTCAGGGTGATTTTCAAGCAGCACGTGGTCCTGTTTGAGAAATGCAGAAAACAAGCTAGTTTTCCAGTGGTCACCTAGTAATACTGGCAAAAGTGGGTCGGTTTTTAAAAGGTGGGAAATACCGGGCATCACGCCATTAACGAAATTTGAGCCGTCAATTAGGGAATAGTAGTGAGGAATTTTGGCGGCGTGAGGTTTAATGTCTAGTGGTTTAATGATTGCTGGAGGTATATTAGTGGGTGGAGCATCAGTAGGGTTTGTAGCATTTATGGTATTTATGGTATTTGTAGTATTTGCCTTTGTAGTCTTACGACGTTTAGTAGGCGGACTCTTAATATCAGACTCTAACTGATGATTTCCACCATCTTTAATAACAGTTGAAGGGTTTAATCTGGCTGATCTTCGTAATTTCATTTTAATCCAGTTGATATTTATGGTACTCAATAAGAACGTGAGATTGTGAACTCGTTAAAACCAAAAAAAAGCGGGTGATACACTGTTTGCGAGCTGTCTTTGGTGGAGAGTTTTTCGACATATTGGGCTCGATATAGTCAGATTGTATGTAAATAGTACAGGGTAAGGGTACTTTTACAATTCTAAACAGAGTGAAAATTTACAATTGACAATAAAAAGCATTTGGACATGAAAGCACAAAGAAGATTAATTGATGGGAAAAAGATCCAATTAAGTCTAATGAACACGAAAACTGAGGACAATGATGAAGAAGTTTTAAATGGACAAATATCGATAAGGTTTCGAGGAAGAATTTTAATCTCGGAAATTGGTCAAAACTCTTATTTTCTCAATGTTATAAAGAATTGAAAGACTTTCCGAGGCAAAAGCGATTCACGTTTTTCATTCATTTGAACACAAGAAATGAAATTTGATAAATGGTACAGTCTTTGGGTGCATTTTACTATAAGCGTAACAAAGATTTAGCAGAAGAAACAGACATTATTAAACAGTTTGAAGAGAAACAGCAACACTGTTAGAACCCGACCCTGGTTTAATAATTTTTCATTAAATCGGAAAATCAAATTCTTTTTTCTGTTTGCAAAATCCAAAGGACGAAAAATAAATAAAAATAAAAATACAATACCATTGTTGAATTGACACGTGACTGTACATACATTGTACCAAAGGAAGAATCAATATTTCACATGAACCAGACCTAAAATCTGATTGGTTTAAAATCAGATTCTAACGAGGATATTTTTTTTTTATACAATTAATTAATTTGCAACATAAATCATCAGGTCAAAACAAATGCCGCATGCACGCGAGGAACGACCAATCAAGACCCTGAACAGAAGCATGTTTATCTGGGGTTTTTGTATGCACTACAGGATTCAAGAATTTCCGTCAGTTTTGTTCAAGTTTTATTTGTGTCTCCAGAAAAAGCCAAGTCTTTTTATATTCTTTGATTTTAATTTTGGTTTGTATTTTTGACAGAAAAAGCTTGGTTTTGTATACCAATAAACAGACCTTAATTCGATATTTGATTGATCGTTAACTAGCTAGTAATGTCTGAAAAAAACAGTAAAAAATAAAATAAAAATTAAGGTCCAATTCAATTGAAATCAAATTAAACCAAATCACCTATTTGCAGTCATTTCAGCCGAAATCAACACGTTTCGGAATCTCTCGATGCTGTTTTGCCGTTGGTTTGAATCTTGATACTGTTGTAACTCAGATACTCGCCAAAAAAAAAAAAAAAAAAAAAAAAAAAATCAGGTTTTGAGTTTCCACACCGCTTATCGATTCCCATTCTATCATCATGTTATCTTGAATAATTGACTTTGATAATCCTATTCCAATTTTTATAATTATCTCATTTATATAAATAAGTACAGATTTCTATGTAGATTTCATGTTTTTATATTTGTATATACATTTATATCTTTATCTTAATATCACATCCACTCATTCCATCCTAGTCATAACTAATCTCCATCTCTTAAACTATCAAATATTTCCAATATTTCAAAAGTAGAATGGATAACAAAAATATGACTGCTGGCGGTAACTCCGCCTTTCATAACTTCGTCAACGATTTCTCAAATGTCCAAGATCCCTACGAACGTAGACGTTTGGCTCTCGAAAAAATCGACAACGCTTCCTTTGGTTGGTACCACGTCCGCGCTATCATGGTAGCCGGTACCGGTTTCTTGACCGACTCTTTCGATATCTTTTCCATCAACATCGCTACTACAATGTTCACCTATGTCTTTTGGAGTTACGGCACTGACTATAAGGGTTCCATGCCTACTTCTACCTCCACTCTCATTAAAGTCTCAACCTCCGTCGGTACCGTCATTGGCCAGTTGTTTTTCGGTTGGATTGCTGACGTCATTGGTCGTAAGAAAATTTACGGTGTCGAACTAATGATTATTATCGCTGCTACCATCGGTCAAACTATCTGTGGTCACTCTGCTGCTATCGACTTTGTTGGTATCCTTGTCTTCTGGCGTATCATTATGGGTATCGGTATCGGTGGTGACTATCCTCTTTCTTCCATTATCACTTCCGAATTCGCTACCACCAGAAACAGAGGTGCCATCATGGCTGCCGTCTTTGCTAACCAAGGTTGGGGTCAGCTCATTGGTGGTATTGTCTCCGTCATTTGTGTCCGCGGTTACAAGCACCAACTCGAGTACGCAAATAGCTGGCAACAGTGCGATCATACCTGTATCAAGGCTTGTGATCAAATGTGGCGCATTCTCATCGGTTTTGGCGCTGTCCCAGCTCTCAGTGCTCTCTACTTCCGTCTCACCATTCCTGAAACTCCTCGTTACACCTTTGATGTCTCTCGTGATATTGAAAAGGCTGCTGCTGACGCCAATCAGTTCACTTCCGGTGCCGTTGGTAGTGCTCCTGAAGAAGATGTTGCGGAGCTCCGTGAAGTTCGGACTGCCGAAGAAGAATCTTACGAACCTCCCAAGGCTTCCTGGTCTGATTTCTGGAGACATTTCAGACAATGGAAGCACGGAAAGATTCTCCTTGGTACTGCTGGCTCTTGGTTCTTGCTTGATATTGCCTACTACGGTCTCGGTTTGAACAACTCCGTCATTCTCGCCACTATCGGTTATGCAGGCCAACAGAATGTCTACCGTAATCTTTACAACACTTGTGTCGGCAATATTATCATCACCTGTGCTGGCGCCATTCCTGGCTACTGGGTCTCCGTCGCTACTATCGATTGGTTGGGCCGTAAGGCTATCCAAATCGGTGGTTTCACCATTCTCACCATCCTTTTCTGTATCATCGGCTTTGCTTACCATAGACTTTCTGGTGGTGGTCTTCTCGCTCTTTACATTCTCTGTCAGCTCTTCTGTAACTGGGGTCCCAACACTACAACCTTTATTGTTCCCGGTGAAATCTTCCCTACAAGATACAGATCCACTGCCCACGGTATGTCTGCCGCCTCTGGTAAAATTGGTGCCATTATTGCTCAGTGCGTCTTGGGTCCTTTGATCAACCACAACTGTCCTCCCAACAAGAAGAACTGCTGGCTCCCTCATGTCATGGAAATCTACGCCCTGTTCATGCTCTTGGGTATCGGTACATCCTTACTTATTCCCGAAACTAAGCGCCAGACTCTTGAAGAGCTTTGTGAAAAGTATCACGGTGAAATCGATATCGCCAAACAAAGACATCTTGCCAACCAACAGAACTCTGCTGATTCTGATATCATGGATCCTGAAAAGGCTGTTTAAGGTATTTAGCTTGCTTTTTGGCAATCATTCCGATTTTTCGTAGCTGTACATTTTTGTTTCCAATGCTTTGTTTTTTGTTTTTTTGTTTTCGGTTTTACATAAAAATGTATCTTTTTAATTTTAATTTGGCAATTTAAATACGTGGTTTCAATGGTGAAATACAAATTGGGTTTTCGCAAACAAATTATGTTACGATATCGTGTACAATTCTTGGTGACATCTGGATTGGTTTCAAAGCCACAACCTTTGTGATTCTGCTTGGGATACGTGGCCCACAGAACAAATACCCAGTCGTTTGTACCCATTTCATCCGTCGTTGATCAGTCCGTAAATAGTCTTGTAAAACTGTTTAAACACGTTTCTTGTATATAATGTAGTAACAGAGTACCAATGAATGTACTGCAATCGAGAAAATGGAATTATGAAAATTTTTCATCATTTGCCGTGGTTCACTAAACCATTTTTTTGAAAAAGAAAACATGTAACTTCAGGTCCAATGTTGGTTTATCTGATATGATTATATTAATCATGCACCGGTACATAATAATAGGTTTGCAAATACAAAAGCGTTGGAATATTCCCGTCATTGAAAAATTGTTAAAAAAGGTTAATTGGACATTTTCTGGCCGTCAATTTCGATTTCTTGTGCATAATCGTTTCTAGACTTTTTTTATTTCTGGACAATTTTCATGTACTCACACTTTTGTCGTGTTTTAAAAATTTTTGAAATTGTTTACCATCAATGGTTTTGGTGCGCCGGTAGCGACGCCAAAGATTTATATCTTGAATGTCTGTTCGCTGCGCCATTTACAAAATGTTCATTATCGCCGTGGTCCTATGTGGTAGGCAATATAAATTGGTTTTACCTGCACGCCTCGGTCAAAAACCTTTCTTCATTAAATTCAAATATGTGATCTGTGGTCCTTTAGTATTGAAAATGAAATTGAGTAGTGTTTAAAATCCATACTTTGTGACATTACGTGTTTTCTGTTAAAATGACTTTGGCGGAATAACGTATGGTCAAGTCATCCTTACAATGATACAAGCTGGAAAAGGATACATCTTGTTAAACAAGTAAACAACTGGGTTTTGATCAAAAGTTGTTATATGAAAAATGCATCAACCTTTTTATACATATATACAAATACCTCGAAAATTGATATTTGGGTACACCTACTCTCTTTTTTTGTTTGGTATGATGATACAAATTGAATATATTGCGCTCGGTTTTTAAAGGAATCTACCGACTCTGGGTATCAAACAGAAATTACACATTTTTCTTGTAATGATCATAATGAGTTGACTACAAAAATAGAATGAAGGTATAAAAAAAATACTATGGCATTGAGTCAATTGGTTATAAATTGTTTGAAGAGCATTCTCAAAAACCAATAATTCAATAGAAATCTTGCATATAATCTATCTACTTGTAAATCCACTCGAATCATTCATATTCATCACACATTTGCAAGACTTGATATCATAGTTGATTTCAAAATCCAAAAAAATGAATTAATCGCCATTTTTTTTATATCCCGAAATTCACATATGAGCCATTGACTTTTTTTGTTGTCGCTATCAAGCTATCGTCCTATTTTATGACAAACCGCTTATGCTTTTATCACACATTCTATTTGCTCGTTCTATACCTACAACTACAAATTATCATCTGTGCCGAGATGTGGCAACAAGGGTCTCTTTTGAGTTGAAATAGGTGACCACATACAAATTGTTATAGACCATTAATATCTAGGGAGCAACTTGGGTATGTATGTAAAAACAGACTCTAGAGGTTTGGTACAAGATCCACGGATTTAAACTCACATTTCATGTGGAAAGTGTCAAAGATATATTGCTTACAAAAGGTGACAAGATTGAAAATGTGTATATACAGATTTTGACTGAATTATGGCATAACAATGTACTGAAAAACGAGACAGCGACTCGATCAGTTTTCTATCATTTGTTCAATTGAACCAATTTGTAATTGTTTTCATAAATAAATTTACAAACCAATGTCAAACTTCACATTTGCACCTTTTGAAAAAAATTGTCTTGACAGCTTTTGAATTGAGTTTTTACTTAGGATGCATCTTTATTAAACCGGTCCAAACTATGTTTGATAAAGTGACAGTTGTACAAAACTCAAGAGCTTTGGTTTCAAATGTTGCGTTGATTGAAGAATTTTTTTTTCTTTCTGTAAGCAGTCTGACAACACGTTTAATACACAAACCATTCAACTTTCTAAATGCTTGTTCCAAAACTAGTTTAGTGAAAATGTTGGACAATCATTTTAATACACAACTGAAAGCGGTATTACTATGTTTCAAACTGCTTAACAAACAAAATCGTGATAAGCCGATCATTGAAAGCTATGCACTCAAGCACAAAGACTTGGCATAAGACGGTTGCGGCTCTTGTTGGTTAGATGAGATTGCCATTTGATTTAAAAAAATCAGTTACGGAAACTAAGAATGTATAGAGACCTTTCGTGGCTTGACAATGAGATTCTGAATTGGGATTGGTTGATTAATATTGATGGATGTGTTTATATAAGAGCTGCGTGCGTAAAAAAATTAACATTAATTTTTTTTTGTATCTTAATACATATTTAAACATTTGCTTGTTAGCTTTATTAAAGATATAATATTATATCACATCGGCAAATTTGATGAATTTAACGCCGACATCATACAAGCAATTAAACCTCTCCAGAGCTAATCCTTAAAGTCTACAACTTGACTATAATGAATGATGGTTTGTGAGTCTATCCTTACAATCTGCTATTTTATTTACGAGTTGTAGGATATAAAACATCAGCTATTTGGGCTATCTGTTTAACAAAGTTGGTTCGATATCCATACATTCTTCATCTTTGTATTCTTTTTAATTCAGTTTCAAGGGGCGTTTTCAATAAGTACGAGTAAAATCCCTAATACTAGCTCACGAGAAGCAAGAAAACCCTTTTCATCTTAACCCCATTTAATTATCATCAGTACATATTTTTTTAATTCATTTAATCCCTTTTGAGAATGATAAAATTCACAATCTTTTGCAAACCAGTGACACTATTCAAAAGAGGCGGTAAGTTCATGTCTAGTGATACCATGTAAAGTATTTGTCGTTTCAATTTCGGTAAAGGGCAAATAATAGAGATGCATCAAAATGTTTCCAACGTCAAAAAAAGTAATGAAAAAAACAAAAAATAGTATTCAAGATAAAAAGAATTATATTTTGTAATCTCACGGAACATATTTTTCCTGTAAGCGGCAGCGCGGTAAGTAAGATGATTGTATTGCAATCCTGAAGTTCAATAGACACAGAGTCCAACTTAAGTTCAGGGAGTTAAATAAGAGGTTAACTTTCATTCTAATGGATACAAACTGAATACATATATATATATTTCTAAGATTACCTGATGCTCAGTCCTTGATTACAGAACATACGTTCTGCCTCTGCAAACTACGACACGTATTCTATTGTCCGCTAAAATTTCCAAGGAAGGCAATCTGGCCGAGTTGGTCTAAGGCGTAGGATTAAGGTTCCTATCTCTTCGGAGGCGAGGGTTCGAATCCCTCGGTTGTCATTAATTTTTTGGGATTTACATTTTGTTTTTTTTACACGGGATGTAAAAAGTTGGACAAGGTTTGTTGCAAGTTCGCAATAGGTTGTGTCAATTTCAAGCTTATCGGACGCCGATAGTTTACGTGAAAACAAATGTAAACTGGGCACCTTTCCAATTTGTTGTTTATTACATACAAACGAGTTGGTTTTCTTTTTATCTCCGTTTTTTTCAAGTTACTAATAACTAAATGTTTAATCACGCTAATTCTTTAATGCTTGGGATTAATTTGTTGTTCATTTAGTGACAAACTTGGTATTATAAAGTTATTTATTTGAAAAGGCGACGTTAAGTCGAGGGTAACATGTTTGTCATTTTATTGGGATTTATTAATTGAGTGTCAATTGTACAGTTGGAATTCATAACTACTTTAGTTAAATATGAGCTGGAACTTTCGGAGAAAAAGGGGAATAGTTAGTCGCTGACGGAAATAAGACTGTCAAGTCGCGATAATCATGAACCAAAGGACTATTATCCGACAATGATTTAAAAGAAGCCTAAATCCTCTTGATTGCCATGTTTTTCTATCACAATTGAATACATTTATATCTTCACTACATCTATAAAAAATGGCTTCCAAACCTCCTTCCAATTGTTGCACCAAAGGATTCAAGCACGAAGGCAAATCTACTGGCCAGATTGTCGATATTGAAGGCATTGAAACTTATATTGCCGGCGATCCAACCAACGCTTCTCAGCGTTTTCACATATTTTTCACTGACGTCTTTGGTCCTCATTTCATCAATCTCCAACTGCTTGCCGATCAGTTTGCGGCAGAGGGATGGTTTGTTGTTATTCCTGACTTGTTTGAAAAGGATCCAGTTCCGTTGAATCCACCCCAAGGGTTTGTATTTGCGGAATGGAAAGCAAGGCATACTCCAGAAAATGTCGACCAGATCGTCGACAAGTTTACTAAAGCTGTGTTCCTTCGATACAAACCCCGACACGTTGTTGCGACAGGGTACTGTTTTGGCGCCAAACCTGCTGTCAGGCTGCTCGGCACAGGAACAATACAAGCTGCGGCAATTTTCCATCCGTCATTTATATCTATCAAAGAAATCAAGGCTGTCAAGGGTCCCATTTTGATTTGCGCGGCTGAGAATGATTCTATCTTTGGACCTGAGGAACGTCGTATGACAGAAGAGGCGTTGCTCGAATGCAAGGCCCCATACCGGATCACGCTCAGTAGTGGAACGTCGCATGGGTTTGCTGCCCGAGGCGATTTGTCCGAGCCATGGACAAAGTATGCAAAAGAAAGGGCTTTCTATGATGCAGTTGACTGGTTCAAAATCACTCAGGAGTTGACAAACTAGTGTTGATTTGGCTTTTACTTTTCAATAAATGTAAACCAGCATTATTTGTGTTTACAAAGGCAAAAAGATACCGATGCCAGGAATTTGTCCAAGTAATGAAATCGTTTATTTAAAATTTATAAATAGATCATACAGAAAAATTTAAAACTTCCAAATTCTCACAGTATGATCGTCACTACAAGATGCCATCATGTCTGGCTGTTCAGGATTAAATTGTACACAATTCACTGAACTCGTATGGCCACGAATCACATCTAGTAAATTCGTCGTTTCTCGGTTCCATAAATAAATGTGACCATCAACTCCTCCACAAGCCACAATATTTTCATCTACACCACCAAAACACGGACGCAGTACAAAGTTTTCGGGTTCATTCAGATAATTCTTCATAACCTGTTCAGGATGTTGGAAATATTTGCGTACAATAGCCATCCTTTGTAAATCCCATAAATGAAACTCATCTATCTCTAAATGTACCAGAGCATATCGCGAGTCAGCCGATATCGTAAGCGCATTCATAGGGCCTACTGCCAATCTTGTTACCCTAAGATCCGTTTCTAAATTGCAGAAATGTATACTATTGTCGTATGTTATGGAAACGGAAATAGAACCGTTGGGAGTTATTGCCATTGCCAAAATGCGGTCCGTGTCCCATGATGAAATATTTTTACCTTCGGTATTCCATAGTTTAGTTGTCTTGTCTGGGGATGCTGTCATGAAATGCTGTGAGGTCGGCAGCCACGAACAGGAAGAAACAATATCCGAGTGGCCTGAAAGGGTGTACAGCTTTTTTCCAGACATTGAGTCAAATAGTAATGCATAGTGATCTTGCCCGCAAGTCAAAATCTTTGTATCGTCAGGCGACCATTCCGCACATATCACTCCTCGGGCATGCCCATCTAACCTAGCTTGTATCGACCAATCGCTCACTCGCCATACGATAACAGTAGAATCTCTAGAAGCAGTAGCCAAATATTTTCCGTTGTGGGAAAAGCTGACAAACCAAACCTCATCTGTATGCTCAGTCAGCTTTTGGACGGTATGAGGAACAATTTTACCATTCTTGTTTGCAGAGTAGTCACTGATTAGTGATCGGGGTAGCTCATCCTTGACTCTGTAGTTCCATCTTGATAATCGGAATTGTTCTGCTTGATTTAATAAAGTAGCCAGTCTATTTTTGGGAACCATCATATCCGAAGCCACATAATCTTGCAAAATATTTAATAAATAATACCTTGAATGCTGTTTACCATCGTCTGATGACAGGTATTTAGTAATATCCTCTTTAGAATACATGACGAGGTTGGATAGTTGAGAGATCTGGGACAATCTGAATTTAATTTCGTTTGGTAGTAAAGGATCCACATCTTTTCCATTTACGGTATCTTTTTGTATTGGCAGAGACGATATTTTTGTTCTGAGCACTTTCAACGCAGTTTTTGTGTTTTGTTGGTCAAGTAGTTCTAAAAACTCTTGTCTTCTAATTAAAAATTTGACGTATTTGCAATCAACATTAGGTCTTAATTGAATTTGGTCCAACAAGGCTTCAGCCAAATCCCAGCGACCTTCAATTATGGCTGACTGGAAATGCGACATAACGGGTAACTCAATTGCCAATCCAGTTTTCTTTTCCAAAGAAGAAGCAATATCGGCGTGACCCAAGTCTATCAAAGCCTGCATGATAAGTCGCGCGACCTCATCCTTGTTATGACCGAAATACAATTCAGATGACAAGCCGGTAGAAGAGGAATTGCAGTCATTAGAACCCGAACCATTTGCCAGAGAATGCAAAGCTTTTCCTTTAAGCGATTGTAAAGTCAGAGACAAAGAATCCGATGTTGGCAGAACAGATTCGGCAGAGTCGGCAGAAGTTTGCATTTTCGAGGAAGCGGTATTTGAAATGGCTGACGGTGAGTTTAACAACGATGAAATAGATAGGTTGGTATTGGCAGTGTTTGGATTCGAATTGGAGTTACTGCGGTGGCGTTTTGGTGGGGGTAATGGAGTGTCCAAATCACTGTCATACAAAGCGTGACGCCTGTGACCGGAAGATTCGGAGGAAGAGTTGTGAGAGTTCAGGGTTAAAACGTATCAAAAAGATTCAAAAATAATAAAAAGTAAGAAAAACAGCAAAAAACACCAAGTTTATCGATTATTTTACTGATTTCGCAACGATCAAAAACAAAGTCGGTGGGGAATTGAGAAGTTTTTAGATAAGAAAATCAATTGAAACTGTTTAAAACAAAAAAAAAGAAAGCTGTGCCACCAGAAAGAACAACCACGTGATAAAATAAAACACACATCACGTTAATAAACGTTGATAGTCACGTGCTGATAAACCATCTATTGGATTTGAATCAATTCGCAGGACATTATTTATTTTAAACCAAATATGTAATTGATAAAGAGCAGATAACAAAATTACAATTAAACGTTTAGATGGCGAGAAAAGTAAGTAAATTCCATTTAAGTCTAATTGTATAGTTTGAGTCAATAGCTACACATTGAAACGAGGCACAATCACCCAAATTGGTCCAGCGTCAAACCAATATACATAAAATTCAATATACCAAACTTCTATTATGAGTCTCTCGGGTATCCAACAGTCGAATTGCATTTTTTGATTGAGAATAAAAACCGATTTATAGCAGAACGTTTCGATATTTACATAGTTTACATATTTATTGCTGGTTCAAAAAACTTCTTCCGTTATCAATTCCACTGTTCTTTTCAATGATGCCCCAGATTCTATCCATCTTGATTCCTCCGACATTGTCAGCAACATACAATTTTATAACTTCTTTGGTTTCAGGATCAGTATAGATCCAGTTGACCCAGCCGAACCGAGTTTCGTTCTTTGGGGCTATTCTGAGGCCAGAGAGTTTGATTTGGGTAGCGTGGACTGATCGGCCAAAAGCTCCAATATGTTCCACTACCAAGGTTTCGTCCTCCATGATGCTTTCAAAGGTATCTGGCTGGGGTTCAAGATAAGTTCTAGGCGGAGCAAATCCCATAGCCTCATCTTCTTCCTCTTCAGGAGTCAAAACTCTGGTCCGTTCAATGGGAGGAATCTTTTTGTACAGTCTGAAAATTCGAGTGACGTAGGGTTTAGACAAGTACATAAAAATGGGAATGGGCAGCACGAGCGGAACAACGGCTAAGGCAGCGACAAGAGAAGAAACGGAAGTGGTCATCGTGAAGAGATATGCGATATAACCTGATAATGCAGCCAAACCAACGGAAGCGCGCTTAGTGAATGCAACTTGTGATCCAGCCGGCGAGCTGTAGATGGGATCATTACCAAGACGGTATTTAGTGGTATCCAAGTGGTCCGCAAAATAGCGACCAGGACGTCGGATTCTGGGTACTTGAGACGGTTCATCTGGGAAATTTGGGTTAATCCCCGAATCATTTAATAAGAGTGACGACTGGTGAAATTGGCGTCTTGAAGATGGCAGATACACTCCTGATACATTTGATGTATATAACGAGGTGCTATGCCATGACTGTGATTTGTCCAAAGATAAAAATGGCGAAATAGTATTGTGTTTAAATATAGAGCTTAATATAGCGGCGCGAGGGGCTGAAATAGCGGCCCGCGATGACCTCAGAAGTGTAGCCGGTGTCGAAAGCATTTTACTGTTGCTACAAGTCAGACCAAACACTCGGATCTAGACTTTAGTGTAGGTTAACAAGAAAAAAAAAAACTACAATAAAATACAATATAATCGAAAGTTTTCGTGATGAAATATTTCATACAGTCTCATACTTACGCTGGATTGAGATAGAGCAGATTGGCACAGGATCACCTAAATCTCGCACAGAGTCACAAAGATTTACACCACCAGAGTTCAAATTTGTAAACTTGGTTATATTCACCTAATTAAAGGCATTGAGTATATGAAATCGATTAAGTAAATTTTGACAGTTTTTATTTCCAGTTTACTACAACTATGAATTGGGTATGAAAAGTTACTGCATCTTTGAAATTCCATTGTTGTTCCACTATCAATACAAAACGTTCAAGTCATACCTTTATGACCTTGTCCCTATACCTTCTTTCGGCAACCGCCTGCCAGCCAGTGAAGCATGTGGAGCATTTTTGTGGTTTTTTAGGCGGAATATTTCAAAAATGCAAGAAATTTTCATCATTACTAGGCTGATTGGTCTTTTTCAATTATATGCTATTGACTTTAGTGGGAAGCGAGCTTTTACACATTCAAAAGTCAAGGAATTTTCTGCCTATTTGACGAAAGACAGATTAATAGGTTCAGTATTTTTGGAACCAAGGGCAACATCGTATTATTGCTGTGACGGTTATTCAAATATTGCTTCCATGGAAAGGTCTTTTGATGAATGGAGAATAAACTGCCATCCATAATTTCCCCATCACTGTGGACCGTTCCTTTAACCAAGGATATGGTTCTGTTAGTGTCGGGGAGCAGGTCCTTGTGCTGGAGTCCGAAAGATTTTAAAATATATATTCCGTTTTACCGTTGCTAGGTTTTATTCTTTTGGAAAATATATTTTAGATGTAGGGCTCGATAACACACTAGCCACTATCCATCTAACTGAGCACGATACCAAAAACGATATTGTAATAGTTTATTGGTTTGTATTTTCAGAATTCTCAAGTCTGATATTTCCAAATCCGGTCAAATATGTTACACAAACCAAAAGTTGTAATTTTGGCTTCAATAGTTTCTGGGGGAAAAAAATATTGTTTTTAGATATTGGACAAATTTTTCAATATACACGAATGAAAGTTTGCAGAACCAAAATATATGTGAGTATCAAAAGCTTTGAAGAGAAACATGTTGTCAAGCTTTGTACAAACTGCAAATGCATTAAAAAGTTGTAGACCAGTCAAACTAGACAGGCATCACAACTAGCAACACCTCAAAACCCGTTTTATTTATTTATTTATTTTTCCTAATTAAGGCAAGTCGTATTGTTTTTGGTTCACATTTACAATTGTACATCTTTTTGGAAAATGAAAACATATGTATCTGAAGAACCTGACTGCCCTTGGCACAACACCAACAATCCGAATTCAAAAAGGTATAAAAGACAACTAAATGAAAACCGATTCAAAACTACGGATGAGGATACATAGGCAGGTATAATGAAATGACAAAAGAAGGCCTTTGTATCAAATGTCGACGAGAAAATGCGATAAAATACTTAACGAGCAAAGAGTCAGTACTCAAAACTGACATGCCTTCAATATCAATACCAAATGGTCTATTTGAGACAAACGAGAGTTTTAATAGTCTATCCGCAAAAAAATGATATATATATTTGGAGTTTGCTACAGTTTTTCCTCAAGTCATCAGTAACCAAGATATGCCTTTGAATTCAGGTTTTTCTAAAGCATTTAGCTATTCACAGTCATATTGAACCAAAAGGACAAGCTCCGATCCCAATTATAAAAAAACGGACTTGACAGTGTCTTTAGTTTCCTCTTTTTATTCCGGTCCAATTTAAAAACAAACATGGCTTACCGTTTTTAGTTGACTATATTTAAAATTCTAAACATTTTATTCCGGTGTAATACATTTATGCTTGATGAGTATTGTTGCATTCATCATTTCATTAGTTTCGGTTCAACAGTTTGACCCAATCACCAATATTCTTCTTCAAAGCATTACTTGGTCTCTAAACTAACAAGCACAACTCCAGCATGCGATTCCAACAAATTTGAAACCATTTTATTCGACCATTCAGTCTTGAGAATAATCAATCAGCGTAACTAGCGTGAGTCACACGTGCCTGACGTAACAGTTATACCAGTCTTGAAAATACTCTGCGTGAGTAAGGCTGAGTCACGCAGAGTCAAAGTCCAATCTTGGAAGCTCGTGTTGAATCTAACAATTTTTAGAGATTACACTGGATTCTTTTTTTCTTCCTTCTTTTTTTTTTTTTTTTTAAACCATCAACTAATATATACTTTTGATTCAATCATTAGCTTTTATTTAGATTATTGTGCATTTCTTCAACAAATTGACACTTTATCGATCAAATCAAATTGATCTATCGCTTTTTAATAATTCTGATTTTCTCGTTTCACGATAGACCAATCCCATATTAAACAGAATAACAGTATACCATCCATTACCTGTTATTTCCCTTTATATCCAATTATTTTCCGTTAGAACCACCAACTCTTCGCTTTTATGCCTTCGTCAAATCCAAGCCATTCTTTTTTTCTTTCAGAAGCGACTGACCAATCAACTAATACATCCTCTACAAGCAACTCGCAATTCCAACATGATACCTCTTCTTTGCCAAAAGGCCCCCGAAACGCTACACGCCCAGACAGAGTGGGGAATTTGGATAACGACAACCAACTAGACGGCCCTTCAGAGCTTGATGATTTCAAGTATATAGATCTGGAAGGCAAAACGCCACATGTCCACGGACCAAAGACGATGACTTTCAGTCTCTTGTCTGAAGCGGCTAATTACCAGGAAGAACCGGCGTCTCCTGTCGCTCCCTTGCAGCTTCCCAGCGAGATTTTGATTGACATTTTCAGTTGGCTCGATTTGTCGTCTTTAAAAGTGGCGGCCACCGTCTGTACCAATTGGCAACATATTGTAAACGACGATTCGCTTTGGAGAAAAATTTTTTGCATGTCCTTTGGAAACGAGTCTTTTTTTTCGAGGCTCACGTCCAGTGTTTCGTGGCGTGTGGAGTACGCAGAGCGTGTTAATGCGCTCCGCCGGTGGAAGCGTGATAGTCTAAACACTCGGGGAATCATCACATTCAAGATACCAATCTATTTTATTAGTTCCTATGCTGTCGATTTTGTTGGGATGAGAGTCATTACGTACTCTCTCATCCGCAATCAAGGATTTGCTGCCGACCTGACCAAGGGCCGGCTGGGATACCCTTGCATTAAGCCACAGATTGTTGACGAATACACCTCGGTCGTCAGTTCCAAGTTCGGAATGGCGTTTGGCTATGCCGACGGCACAATTTCGACAATCACCTTTTCGCGCAGAACGTCTGTGCGCGACTACAAAAACTTTATGGGCGCCCACCATAACCCTGTCATGGCGTTATGGACTTGCCAGAATGTTTCGCCGCGGACCGACAAGGTCGTATCGCTAGTTTCGGGAGATGACATGGGTATGGTCAAAGGCTGGAGCTTTACGACGGCCGAGCTGTTGTTTGAGTTTGCTCTTCCGTCATACAAAGTGCCTGCAAACAACGGCTTTGGCCTAGAACCCAACAGCGACGCACCTGCCATGGTCCATGTGATTGAATGCGATGCCGAAAACACTGTTGTGGTGTTGGACTTATTTGGCAGAATCTTTAGGTACAATGTCGAAAAAAAGGAGCTAAAGTTTATTGCCCAGATCGATCCGATTGGGCCGATTCTTTACAGTCCCAAGAAGTTTACTGTAGATTTTGTGGCAGGGTACCTGTTGGCTCTCCAGAATGACCACATTTTGCGAATTAAGATAGATGTGGGTGCCGAGAGCATTGACACAAACGACCAGCAGGAAGGCGAAATGGTCAAGTTTGTCACGGAAGAGCAGCGCGCCATCAATGGGTTCGCTTTAGACGAATCCAACTTTACGGGCGTCACGACAAGCAGCACGCCAAAACTTCTTCCTGGCCAGGGCGGCCGGTTAATAGTCGCCTTCACTGCCACCAATAATGTCTATCTCTGGAATATGCGGGAGCGTCCAGTGACCCAGCCTTACGGCACGGCGTTGGTAATCCGGCCGCTTTGGAAGGTGGACAAGCCTTTTGGTTCTGTGTGCGATATTGAGGCCATTGCCGTCAACTCTCTTGTGTTTGCAGTCTGTTCGACTTGGGGGAGGGTGCTCATTTACAACATTTTGACTGCAAAGATGGTGCGGCAGGCAAACAAGCGTATTTCGCGAAAGGTTTGGGACTTTTCATCCTTTTCAATGCACAGCTTCAATGTTGAACTCAACCCGGACGCCACAAAGTGTAACGGTGTTGTTGTTATTGACGATATTGTGCAGTACTTTAGTTATGGCGGCGGACTGGAAGGCTCTGTGAACGGGTCCACGACGACGACGGCCGGTAAAAAGTCCAAAAACAAGGGAATCAAGAAACGTGTTTTGGGAGGCCACTTGCAGCGTAATTCAAACGATACGAATGCAACCAACAATGTTGAGATTTTAAAAGAGATGGAAGACGACTACGAGGTTGCGCAAGAGCTTATTCGAAAACGCAAGGAAGACGATGCTGAGGCCCGGAGATATGGCGAGATGACGAGGGACACTGCGTTTTTGGATGAAATGTCTGAGGAAGAGATGATTAGGTATGCGATGCTAATTAGCAACGATTCTGCAAACAATGTGCAACAAGAAGCTGCTGGTTCCTTGCATGATACCAACGACTCATTGAACGGTATTGACCAAGAGGATGAGGATTTGAATGCCGCGATCCAGCTATCTTTGTTGGAAACCCCGGCAGCTAACAGCGAGTCAGTCCCGGATGAGTATTTTGATGAGCAAGACAATGGCACGCAGTCGTGGTACTGTGACGAGCCGTCAAATGACAAGTCTCGCAAATCGTCCTCATCTTCTTTGGAATCGTGGATACAGGGATCTGGCGATAACGAGTATGCTGTTGCGGGGCCGTCTAGTGCTGCGACCGACATGAGGTATGACGGATTCTCTAAACCAGTGGACCAAGAGGATGCGTCGTGGCTAGTTGCGGCGCGCAAAACTCCAAAGACAAAGGGCAAAAAGGGTAGTTTTAAAGGTGAAGATGAGATGGATGAAGATTTGGCGCTGGCAATCAAGTTGTCGATGGAGCAGCAGTGATGGGATTGGGTGTATGAATGTAGAAGGGATACGTCAAAACGGGTTTTAATAATTTTAGTTGATTACAATTTGAGTTTTTTTTTGGTTCATGTGCGATCCAGGACATTTCTAGTCAATGTAGATTACTTGGTGTTGAATTCAGAGGTTGACCGTTTGGTCTTCCAAGCATTAAACCGAGTTTTCTCTTTAGTTTTAGAAACGGAACTTGGCTCATTTCATGTTTTCCAAAAGGGTACCGAAAGTAATTTCAGTTTTTTTCTAAATGAACTTGCTCGAGATGTTTATTCGACCCTTGATAAGATGTCGCAATTTACGTCCATTTTCATCTAAACCAGCTGTATTCAGATCGAATACCGCATTCTACACTACAAAACCAAAAGAGTTCATGTGCAAAGATTTCAAACTTTCATCAATTGAGCTTTTTAAAAACATTTATGAGTCTTTTCTTTAAAAAAAAAAAAAACAAGCAAAGTACCTTGGCCTGGTTAACTGTATGACTCTTGGTTTTTAAATAGGTAATCCATTTGTTCGTGTTTACTCGTTTTGACAACTGTTGATAAAACCGTAACCGGACTCGGTGCTTGGTTTTGCGACAGGAAACTGGTATTTTCACATGGATATCTTCATTTAAACGTCATTGAGTGATTTCGAGTTTTTATTTCGGTCCACTCCTAAACGGGACATTTTCTTGACCGGTCCAAAACGAAGTTTGGCCAATCGTGTTCAACCATAGACCGTAATTTCTAAAAATTAGTAATAAAAAGTACTCTCCAACTGTTTCCAAAAACCTAAAACGACCGACTTTCGTATATCTGAGCTGGCCAAAACGAGTTTTAAGTATCCAGTCAGTTATTGCCATGCCAAATGCCAATGCAATTGAACCCGTACATTGTTATTTGTGCTCAGCCGCAGTCACAAGTATGGGAATTGGCACGGCGTTTGTAAGTTTCCGGTTTTCTATTTAAACCATTGCTTTTCTCTTCTTTCTCGTTACACACAATGACTACAGCTAACCAAGAGTATTTTAGTAAACTTTCGTCCAAGTACGACAACGCATTGAGCACCCAGATGACGGCAGCGATTTCTCGCGCAGTGCTTCAGTTTGCGACTGATGTCCCCACATTCACACCCGAAACAACTGTGCTTGACTTTGGATGTGGTACGGGACTCGTGAGCCTGGAGCTTGCACCGCACGTTGGACGGGTCGTGGGTGTTGATGTTTCGAAGGAGATGGTTGCCGTGTTTAACCAAAAGACCAAGCCGTCAAACGTGAGAGGATATGTGGTGGATTTGTTGGCTGCCTCCAAATCTAATGAAGACAGCAAGGAACCAGCCCTACCCGACACTTATGATGTGGCCGTGTCTTCGCTCTGTTACCATCATTTACCCGACATTGGTCTTGCTACATCAGCGGTTGTGGCCCGTTTACGTTCTGGCGGACGTCTCTTTGTTGTGGAGCTGCGTGCTACAGAGAAGAGTTTGGGCAAAGGTGGGGAGGTTTCCACTAAAACTGCAACTAAAACTGAAGCTGAAACGGAAAAAGCCAAAGCGCCGGCCCATGATTCATCTGCCATCCCCCACCTTGGCGGTTTCACACCGTCCGACCTGGCACAAACCTTTAAACGCGCCGGACTTTCCTCGGTCGAAACACAACCCTTTAGCGCGTTAGTCTGTGCGGAGGCGTCGTTGATCGGAAAGTTTATAAATCACCATGTGGTGACAGGGCCAGTAATTGAGAGCAAGATGGTTAACGGAGTTGAGAACCATCTTGTAAAGATTGAGCTTGTGTTGGTGACTGGTGTGAAATAGTGTATAAATTACAAGTACAAATACAGCCGCATTACTTTAAAACCCATACATATATACATATATATATATATATATATATGTATATATAGATTTAATCAATGTGCACATTTTAATCGGGTACATTATATATAGATAGAGTACCTGTGAGAAGGAATTATAAGGAATCATTAGAAGTGTCGCCGGCATGAGGAGGGAGCATACGAACGTATTCTTCAGGAACTAGGCCTGTTTCGCCTGTGGCCGGATCTTCTGCGACGAGCCAGCCTTGTCCGTGGCGGTAAGATACCCAGACGACTTGGCCTACGGCTAGCGGAGCTTCATTGTCGTTTTCGGGAACAAAGTCAAAGAGGGCGACGGCACGGCCGTGGATTTCGTCGGCGGATGCCACGGAGAACTCAAACTCGCGGCTGAGCCGGTCGCCGACAGCGTGGAGGGTGACTACGGGAGAGGCGAGGTCTGGGTCTTCACGCCATGGAGGTCCGCCATCGATGCGGTAAGCTGGTGGATAATCTGGATCAGGTTGAGGAGGGATGCCGTAGTGGAGAGGATGAGAAGGCGGATAGGCGTAGTCGCGGACGTCGGTGTAAGAGAGGGATGGGGGAAACGGAGGAGGAGAAGGAGAAGGAGAGTCGTTACGGATAGATGTGATTGGGAGTTGTTTTGAGTTGATGGAGGAGTGGAGGTCTAGATGGGGAAGATGGTCTAGATGGCTGTCGGTTTGTTGATGGTCGAGTTGGTTGTCGTTGAGAGAGATTTGAGAATGTTTTAGGTCCAAAGCGAATGTTGACGTTGAAGTGGCGTGGATGGAATGCCTTACGGAAGGATGAGGTGCGACGATTGGAAAGTCCTCGAGAGGTGGTTCAGGGCGTTGGTCGCAAGGAGGATCGTAGGAGATGTTGTCGACAATCATAGGGAAACGAGGCCAGCCCGAAGAAAGGATGAAGAGGAAGAAGAGGTGGTGGGGAGAGGATAAGAGGTGAGAGGGTTAGGGCGTTAATGTTGTGCGACAGCACGATATGGAATATTTAAAACATTAGCACCATCAACAAGTGGGCCATCGACGATAATAGTGGAACCGGTGACGGCAAAGATAAAGACGGCGGCGACATCAATAACAGCGGCAACAGTATCAACATCAATAACATCAATAACAACATCAACAGTAACAGCAGCAGCAACACCACCATCAATATCAACAAGTAAAGATGACCACCGCTCACCGACCTACATTTGACCCGGCCAAGGGCCAGAGCACACAGACATCAGGAACGATTGTGCATGACCGACTTCTTCCCGCACACAGTAAGCTAAAGTACCGACAGAAGGGCCAGGGAGGAATCGGCGGGTTCGACAGTTTGTTGGAAGAAGAACGGTTGAGTGACAGGGAAGTGTTGAAGATGAGATTGTTGGAGGGAGAGAAGGAAGGAAGAGCTGGTGAGAAGGGTGATATTCGTCAAGACGGTGGCGACGACGAGAGTGATGGCGAGAGTGACGACGATGACAGTCAAGAAAGTGGTGACGAGAGTGGAGACGAGAGTGATGATGACGACGATGACGATGACGACGACGACGCCCTACAACAGGAACTCAACCGGATCCAACAAGAACGGCAGCAACGACACGCACGAGAAACCAATACCCAGGAACAAAAGAAACTTTCCGAAAGCAACCCGTTGTTAAAACCGGGATCGGGATCACAGTGGATTGACGACGGAGTGTTTCAGAACCAGGCCCGAGGAGTCCCGGTGAGACCGGAAGACGAGAAGAAGGGATTTGTGAACGATGCCATTAGGTCGGATTTTCATAGAAAGTTTATGAATAGGTATGTGCGATGATGACGACGTGACCTCGGACACTAAGTAGGAGTGATCGCCGAGTGTGCCGTCAATCGGTTTTGTCAAGTGGTTCTATTAATCGGTTCCATCAAGCAATCCCGATCAGTGTTCCGGTCAATGCTCCGGTCAATAACTCATCAAGCACTTCCATTAAACATCAACACGCAATCATTTTTATAGTTAACCAATTCAATAAATTCCAATGTCCAATGTCTGAATAATCATAAATAGTCGGTTCCGGTTAATATCCGGAACAATACCCGGTCTTTATTGACAAGCACCGGGCCAACTTTTCTTTCGACTTTTGGCAGCGTCAAACAACCAATAAAACATTTTTTTCTGCAACACAAAATCAGCACAAAATCAACCCAAAAAAAAAACAAAAAAATAAACCAAAAAAGACAGCACAACGACGATTAAATCATCAACGACACCAACACCACCACCACCACAATGATCTACTCCTTCTGGATCTTTGACCGTCATTGTAAGCTATTTCCTTATTGTTCCCGTCCAATTCTAACTTTCCAGGCAACTGCGTCTACGTCAAGGACTGGCATTCGGCCCGTTCCGATCCCATCTTACCGCCAACAGGCATCTCCCCGAACGGCGACTTTTCGTATCGTCGCTCACAACCGCCTCCCGCGGCTCCCAGTATGCTCATGACCGACCTCGCCGCAAAGTCCGGGCTCCCGTTATCAGTCACAAACACCAATGCTAAAATCCAAAACTCCCCGTATCCAACTCCTCTGTTTGACAACGAACTCGCAAAATTAGTATTTGGCCTTGTCTTTAGTCTTGCAGGCATCTCGAAAAAACTTGTCGGAACTCCAGCAACCAAAAATGAAACAGGCATGGCAAAATCTGCCACCGGTATCTGTTTCCCTGACCCGACCGCCAACTTGGCTGTCAGTAATGGCGCTTCTGCCCCTCCCGACTCCTTCATCTCCTTTTCTACAAACAAATATAAACTCCATTTCTATGAAACGCCGTCACGTATCCGGTTTGTTCTTGTCACTGATCCCGACATGGACTCTCAGTTGTCGGCCCTCAAACATATCTATTTAAATGTCTATTTGGAGTATGCCGTAAAGAATCCGTTGTTTCCTGTTGATCCGGTTGGTTCAGCTGTCCTTTCTAGTGATTTGTTGATTATTGGAATTGAGAGTTTTATTACGTCGTTGCAAGGGTTTGAGTAACAAGCACGAGCACTACAAGTCCCATCGCACTTGTAGTGTGACGGTGAGTACTACAACTCTGACACCATCAACCCTCCTCCCTATATAACCCTTTACTTATTCTAATAAAACTTGTTCCATTCATACATTCAGAACCAACGTTGAAATTGGTACAACTGCTCAACCGTCTTGGTGGTCAAAAGTCCTTAAAATCAAAGCTCTTCAAATTGGTTGAAAAGTTTGTTCAAAATCTTGGTTCTTCAAGTTTGTAGAAAACCCGTCTTAATCATCATAAATGGTCAAGCTCGCTCAAAACTGATTTATATTGGCAGAAAATCATATTTTACCTTCCAAACCTTTGATTCCACGTTGATAATTTTCATTTACATGGACACCATATATGTTGGTATTGGTTCCTGATATATAAACACATTCAATTACGACTATTGCAATTGAATTTGTCGCATTACACTCCAGTATTTTATCTTGGAAATCATAATCCAGCAGTCAATTGTGTGCTTCAGTAATGCAGATTTAGTGTAGGCAGCAAGCCAAGTCACTTGATGCTGGAAAGGTCGTTTCAGAGTACTAAAATATCATCAGTTGTCCCATTGTTAGAAGAAGCTCCCATAAACAAACCAATAAATCGTCAAATCTTGTGCAAGTTTTTTAAAATTTTGAACCTCTTTAAAATCTGATACAATCGTATTAAACAGTGCTGCTTTTCAACTCCTGGTACCTTGAACGCCGTATTTTCAAATGACTAGAAAATTTCAATCAAATGGGTATTGACATGACTGTTAGATTTAACCTTTGGATTTGGAATTCAAGTTTCGACAAAAACACAATTGGGTAGGTTTTTTCGAAAATCATTCATTTAGTTTGAAAAGTAAAAGTTGTAGACACACAGTAATCTTGGTTAGAAACGACCTAGAGTATTATAAATAGCTATCGTTTCTTCTTATACAATATGGCTTTAAAAAAAATAAAACATTGTGACATCATAAAAAGACCGTTTCTATATTTTTTCTTCAAAGATAAACTGTTGAAAAACCTCATTTTTATGCAACTTTATCATGATTTTTTTTTGTCTTGATTAGAGAAAACATGAAAGAGCACCTTAATTGAGAATTTGGTTAGAGCCAATTGTGATTGGATAATAATGTTCACAAACAATAAACGAAGAAAAAAACATTTCAAAATAGGTTGAACCAGTTCAATCAACTTTAGGTTTGCCAAAAACCTTTTGAATAAGTAAAATACATGTTATTTTCTTTAAATATTTACTAATGATTTATTTGTAATTGAAAACCCTGTTTCAAAATAATACATGAACCAAAAACCATTTGTCCATTTTGATTTATAGTACCAAAGCTTTCCACTGATTCTTGAACTTATTTATATACAAGAACAAACGGGATGTATTCTCAAAGTCAACTGAATGACCTGTCTTTGAAAATAGGATGCAATTTAGTTCATACTACGAATGAATATATCAAAAAATACTGTTGAAAATAATTGTTCAGGTTTGGATTGGGTTTATATTTTGCAAAAGAACAGCTTTCTTTCCTCTTTTGTAACCCTTCAAGTCAATTCTCTCTAATCTAAAAGGCCAAGATATTAATACAATTGAAATAACTTTTGCCAAATACTCGATTGGTATACTACTGAGATAAAACACAGGTATAATACGAAAAACACGTGAAATAGGTCATCAAGCAAGTCCAGAATCTAAACAAGCGCTTAAAAAGAAGGCATAATTTACTTGTTTTACAACAGGTCAAACTCAAAAAAACAATTTTACAATAGTCATATACAAATAAATTCAATTGGCACCGATCCTTATCAAAATAAATGTGTCAGTGTTTACATTTGAACGCTTTTTCAACCAGCCCTTGGTAAAAATTGAGCCCTGTATTTGACAATTGACTTTTTTCATCTGTTAAACAGTTTCTACCATTTTATCCAATTAAAAATTAAAAAATTGACATTAGAAATTGAGGCTCATATTGTAATACTCCAATATTCCTGACCACTTGAAAGTTATCAAAGACTAGCCTTTGTACAATGTTCAAATCCAAATTGATTGAGTCCATTTTTTGTGAAATTTTAATGTATTTAGCTGATGATACAATCGCGAAACAAAAAAGGCTGTAATACGACTGTTGTTCACCTTGAAAAGAAGTTTCGGAAAAAGTATTGGTCCACAAGTTCACTTGATTATTGGCCTTTACCAAATCAGTGCGACAAATTTTGATGGTATCTAATCTATTTTAGCCATCCCATGAAAATTCAGTATTTGGGCCACAATACTAGGCACAATCTCGCTTTGTCATTTCAACTTTTTTTGACATGGGTTCAAGTTTGTTGGTCGGTTGTGGGCTCAGCAACTGGAAATTGGACAGTTTTTCATAAACTAGGACCAGAGAGACTAAATTTTTTTTCACATTGTTTGATTTTTGGGTATACTTAGTGAATTCAGAAAACCGTTTGTGTGCCAACAGATTTTGTTTCGTGACCAAGAATTGAATCGTAGACTGTTATCCACACGGTATGGTGATTTGTAAACTTTTGAATATTTTCTGCTGACACATCCATCAATTGGATTAAAAGCTTCTTTAATTTCAAAACAAAATTGATGGCCATAATTTTCTGGCTGCAAAACGCGAGTTTTTCAAATTAATCTTTACAAAAGACTCAAAATCTTTGGAAACAAGTTGTTTGGTTTGTATTTGACGGTACAGTTAGTTATTTCAGCAAGCTGAATGACTAGTCTAAAAACCTGGTGTAAAGTTCGGCCATTTGGCGCGAGCCCTAGGCTAGAAACCATTACTAAGTTGTCAATCTTGGGGATAGGACAAAGTTTCGTTTAGTTTTTTGTACATTATTTTTGTAAATGCACAGGCGGCAGCCTGGTCAAAACGCTGAGCCCGCCGTGGTTGTTCAATTAGTATCATTGACGCTTGCAAATACTTTTTGTTAAAAACTTTACATTTATTTTATCAATCGACATATATCCTACCACAAAACTGGTTTAATGTGTTGTTTGTACATTTCATTGAATTTCAGCGATTACTATATTCTGGCATTCAAGGACTTGGTCCGGTTTGAAGTATACAATCGCACTTGAGCTAAATATTTTTATTTGTTTCTCTCAACGCAACAAAAATTCTTTGGAAATGAAAAAGTTTGGTAGTGTTTGTTGTTCCATTTTGTGTGACCATCACAAAGAGATGTCTCCTCGCTTTGGAAAAACAGGTTTTTTGACCAAAAAGTACAGTGACTGCAGTTTGCGGTTCCAAGCCCAGGCTATTAGTGTTTAAATTTTCCATTGAACCATTCTTGTACTGTTGTATTCGTGGCCCATTCCCTTTTTCACTGCAACAAACACTTGAAACTCGAGGTGATTGGCGCTCAATATTTGTATTCATCGAACCTTTTGATATTAGAAATACGATTGGCGTATATAAATTTTAGTACTTTAACAAAAGTACTTTGCAAGTTAGATATCAAAATAGGTCAAATTATAATGCTTTCAAAATAAAGAATATTTGGTATACAAATGTTACAGTTAGAACTCAAATATATCAAGATGTTCTGTTTGTTGATTGTACCATCAACACTGAACGGGGCCAACACCACATCAAGGTATGACATGGTGTTAAAAACTCACGATATCGGCCTACATTCCCTTTCTTGGCTTGCAAACTGGTTACGAGCAGATCGACTTGGTTTCTACAAACTGGGTATCCAGGAAGTGTTTATTCTATTACTGTTGTTTTCCATAAAATGAGTATGACTAGGCCTTTGTTCACCAGTTACTTTTGTCAAATTGTAAATTCAAGTTGAAGCAATCAATGACATTCATGGGCATACCGCCGACACTTTTTGGAGTTGAAAACTTTACAAGTTGCAACTGTTGTAAATCAGTCACCAAATATACTATTTTGCGGTCGGCCTAAGGATTGGACAGGTTCAAAATCTCAAAAAAATGATTTGGTTTCTTTTGAACTGGTGAATGAGATAAATGAAAAATACTTTCAAATATTGAACGTTTAAAGTGAAGTTTGATTAGTCTTTAGACTCGTTGACAAGAAAAAAAAAAAAAAAAAATTAAATAATTCTAATATTTTGAATTTATGAAATTCTTCCCATGGCAAAAAGTTACTCTTCCCTTTTCTTGTTAGGCTCTTCGCTATCATCCTCTCTCTTCCGCTTCACATTCACCTTTTCACCATTCACCTTTATCCCGTTCACCGTTCTGAAATAGGGCTGCGTCCGCCAGTATGGAATCTCTTTATACGATCCGCCCCAGTCCTCCATCACTGAGTCTTCCACCATCACGTCCTGCTTTTGCGCTTCCTCGCTCTCATAAATCTTGGCGACTCGCTCTTCCACTGCTTTCACCACTGCTTCGTACTCTTCAATTTCGCCCTTGCGAATCTGCCCCAGCTGGCTCCGGATATCCGTGTGCTCACTCAAAAACTTGTGCAGCATCTTGAAAAAGTGGGACTTCATGGCTGTCCGCGATGCCTGTCCCGGTGTGCTCTTGACAATCTCAAAGTACTCGCGCAAAATTTTGTCCACTCGCGGGAACCTGGCATCCATCCCGTGCTCTTCTCTTCTATTAAACACGCACGGATTGTATAAATTGCCTTCCGCACTCATCACTGCGTCTACTCCAATATATTTAATGCTCCGGTCAACATCTTCTGGATATAACACATTTCCGTTTGAAATCATCACGGTATCTTCCGGCAAGTTCTCGCGAAGGAACTTGATCATCTCCCAATCAGCAATTCCAGTCTGCTGCCCCTTCATCTCCCTTGTTCGGCCATGCACAGTCAGAAACTGTGCTCCAGCAGATAATACGTGCTTCGCGTACGCCAGTGTTTTTTCCTTGTCCTTGTATATCCGAATCTTGGCCGTCACCGGCACTTTGAGTTCCTTGTGCAATGTGTTGATCAGCTTCCAGACCAAGTCCCAGTCCTCCATCAAAAAGGCTCCGTAACGGCCGCGTCTTGCAATACCCTGTGGGCATCCCAAGTTCAAATCAACAGCATCGCACCGGTCCTCAACAAGCTTGGCCGCCGCCAACAGTTCCTCCGGCTTGTTGGCACAAAACTGTACAACCAACGGCCTATCAGTCTTGGCGTCGCCATCTGCCTCGCAAAACATATCATTGCGATACGCCTCGCTCGTCGCAAAAAGCCGAGCGTGGTACATGGGCGTGTAGCACAAATCGGCGCCGTGCCGTCTGCTCAGTATTCGCCACGCAAGCTCTGACTGGTCTACCATTGGGGCAACAACTGTCTTCGGGCTACCGAGCGATTCATACAACTCGCGACCCCGCAGCTTGGGGTATCGTGAGACCAAAGGGTCTGTGTCAAAGTTGGGAGGTCCAGCAACCTTGGGTTCATTATCAATGTTGGATGCTGCATCAACGATGGATTCAGGGACCTCGCTAGATTCTAAACTCATTTTGAAATGCTTGAAAATGGGGCGCTTCGTAGTCAGAACGTCGCTTCTAAATACTGAAGCCAACGACTTGAATATTGTACTGGTCACGGTTGATTTTTGGGTTTAAACAAATTTTGAGAAATTTTTACAAATTTTTCAAGATAAAAAAAAAAAAAAAAAAAAAAAGCCAGCCGCATTGATCGCCCATATATTCGTCATGTGATTTAACATAAAAACATCTCGTGATTGGCCAAACTCTTTTGGCAGGACATTACAAGTCGGAACCGAAACATACAAAAGATTCTAGCTGATGATTTGCTGTTTTTATTCAACCACTCACCTTTTTTTTTTTTTTTTTTTTTTGTATTTTTTCAATTCATTGATATTTTTTACACCAACCGGCAACAGCACCGATACCGACACCATCACAATGCTCCGACACAATATCCTCCGTGCCTCTAAACCCTTGTCCGCGCTCCGTTCATCGGTCCGTCACAACTCCTCCTCCAGCAAAGTTTCCAGTATCGCAAACACTGCAAACACCCTTGTCCAAAAGTCCGTCTTCTGGGCCAAGGTCGTCGGCGAGCTCGCCAAACAAGTGTACATCAAGGAAGGCATGGCTCCTCCCACTTCCGCTCAGGTCAAGTCTGTTTACGAACTCCTTCAAGCACAGGCCTGCTCCGTCGTGAAGAACCCCCAAGCTGCTTTTGAGACCGTCAAGGCGAACGCTGTGCCTTACGCTGTCAAGTTCGGTGTCGGCGCCGTCCAGGTCTTTGGACTCTTTTCGCTCGGCGAAATCATTGGTCGCAGAAAGGTTGTCGGATACGCTCACCACTAAACTTTTTTTGTAAAATAACTAAAAAAATATTAATTTGAATTCTATCCTATTAAATGAACTGAAAATTCGCTGTCTTATGTAATGGAATGGTGCTGCACGTGGAGTTATGATATTGTCACCTGATTTGATCATGCTTATGTCACACTTACTTCACCTCCACCAACCACGCGTGACTGAAAAATTTCTCCTTGCAACCAAATCAAATTCTTTTTCAACCCACACCAACACCAACCATGATCCGTCCATCAGCATGCCGGCCCCTTATGCGACCGGGCTTCGTTTCGGCCCGATTCCTGACCTACGTCAAACCGAGTTCTGCGAACGATACCCTCCCTTTAACTAGGCGCACAGGCCGCGGTGCCAAAAAGGCGCTCGACTCGTATCTGATATGCAACGGCATAGCCTACCCTGGTCCTTTAGATGTTACGCTGGGTCCGGCGCGGCAGCTGCTGGGCGCCGACTACGCCCTCCCCGACGATTTGCTCTTGCAGACCGTCACACACAAGAGCTTTGCGCACGGGCTGAAGCCATACAACGAGAGCCTGGCAATCCTCGGCCGCCACTTTCTACGGCTCCAAACAATTGGCTACGCTGTGTCGCAGCCCTCGCAAAGCCCAAGCGCCGTCAACGGACACAACTTTGATGTTGCAACGGCAAAGATTTCGGCGCTGATGAGCGCGACACCCGTCACGGCAAAGGTTGGAAGATTGGCTGGTATCGATGCCTCCATCTTTTGGAAATCGCCAAACGAAAGCAAGGCTTCCGACTTGGTAGTGGCCAAATCCGTTGACGCTATCGTCGGCGCTCTCTTGATGAATAAAGGACAATTTGTGGCGCAAAAGTTTGTCAAGGAACGACTCTTGCAGGGAAAGTATTCCTTGATTGACATTGCAAAACAAATTTATGTATAACTTGTATATATGGCTATATCTTAATAGCGAAAAATTCTGTAAATGGACATAAAATGCTTTGTATTTAATCTTATAAACTACAAAATCAAAACCCAAACGGGTTCTGCGCCGTCGCAGAATTCAAATTGGCTCGTCGGTTAGCGTTAAATCCCGTTTGTGGTGCCACATTGCCGAACCCAAAGCCTGTAGGCTGTGTCTGGAGCGGTTGAATCGTCATCTGGTAGCCAGTACTCTGCGGTTGGGTGAAACTGGTTTGCGAAATGTTTGGTTGAGTAAAGGGTTGTGTGTTTGGCTGCCCAAAACTAGGCTGAGCTTGGATCCCCATCCCCGCCATTTGGTTGTTTAGCTGGTTCATCGACCCTACACCGAACCCAGTCTGTACCGACTGCTGGCTCATAAACGGGTTGGCCGCAGTGCTTGCTTGCGACATGAACGGATTGGTGCCCATTTGGATACCCATTGGCGTCGACATCTGTGCAGTCATCTGAGGAGCCATTTGCGTGCCCATTGGTGCCGACATTTGGGGGGCCATCTGATTACCCATTTGTGTAGCCATCACCATAGGTGTAGTACCTGTAGACTGGCCAACTTGGCCACTCATTGGTGCAAAGTTTGAAAACCCGCCGGTCGGCTGACTACTCATTGTTGCAAAGTTTGAAAACCCACCGGTCGGCTGGCTACCCATTGTCGCAAAGTTTGAAAATCCGCCGGTCGCTTGTACGCTCAACCCTGCAGCAGAGCCCGTCAAAAAGGGGTTCAACGGTTCTCGCGAAAAGCCGCCAGTTGGCTGCGACACAAGTCCAGGGTTGGTTCCAGTATTGGCCATGGGCTGAATGGCAATAGGAATAGTAACTGGAATTGTAAGGACCGTGCCTCCACCAGTTCGTTGGGGCTGTAAAGAGTTTGGCAAAGACGAAGTCGAACCGATATTGGATTGTGGCACAGAGGTTGAGGAGCTGAGATTTGGCTGTGACATGGATGTGGACGAATTGATAGCAGCAGCTGTTTGCTGTGGTTTGAGCGGAACAAAGTCTAAAAATTCTTTGAGTGTGCCAGTTGGCTGGGGTTGGAAAGATTGGGGAGTATTTGATACAACACTAGCAGTTGAGTTTGCTGCAAATTCATTGTTGGAATAAACTGCTGGTTGAGGTATAGGCTGAGGAACCGGCTGAGGTGCTTGCTGAGGAACCGACTGAGGTGCTTGCTGAGGAACTGGTTGGGGTGCTTGCTGAGGAACTGGTTGGGGTGCTTGCTCAGGCATTTGAACGCTCTTTACAGCCCATGCATCGTCAGCAAATCCCTGAGAACCGGAATTAGTATTAGGCACTGTGGGTTGGGCAGCCACATTCTGAGTCTGTGGTGACACTACAGGCAATGTAGTAGGTGGTTGCTGAAGCTGCGATCTTGCTGTATTGTTTCGAAGAGACCCGTCTTGGTTCGTGAATAAACTACCAGCCCGTTGTCCATCACCATTGGATCTATATTTTTCGTCAATTTTCTTCGAAACACGAAGTATATCGCCCTCTTTAAGACCAAGAGTACGAAGAACACTAGGGGTGATATCAGGAAGAACAGACTCATCCATTTGATCGCGGGTAAAGTTGATTGAGTATTTTTGACAATTATTAATGTCAACACCACAGTCCAAAAAGAAACCAAACCAGTCAAACTCAGGAACAGTGGGCTGACTGGATTGCACTGCTCTGGATTCAAGCGTTGGGTTGGATGGCGCTTTGGCAACAGCAGACTCATTAGAACGAGATGCTGAGGCCCCATTTGTTGACAACCCGCCTGGAATTTGTTTGACACCACTTTTTCCAGTCCCCGTAGAAGACTTTTTGATATCGCTGAGTGGCTTGTCGTCCTCTAATGAAATGCCTGTATGTCGCTCGACATATTCTAAATCCTCCAACGACATTTTATTGACAGGAACAGCAACCTTGACGCCATTAACCTTGTGAAGTTGGATTTTTCCGTCAACACAGCCAAGAAAGGCAGCGTCAACTTTAAATGCGCCAGACCGATCAGTCCAGGTACGAACTTTACTGGGATCTGGTTTAGATTTAGAGGAACGGCTGGTACGTTCACGCCGTTCGTCGCGTGTATCATCATATTCCCGACGTTTGGATTCTTGACGCTGGTATTCACGTTCTTTGGCGAGCTCGTACTCTTTTTGCTCACGCTCTTCACGATCTCTCTCCTTATCCTTCTTTGAAAAATAACTAGTACCGCGTTTAGACTTTTCCGGTTTTGACTTTTGTTTGGGGTAAAACGAAAGTCGCTTGGATGATGTCGGTTCTGGAGCAACCTCAATGTAAGAAGCAGGAATCATGCCCTCACGGCCTTGTGCATTGCGAATGAGCCACCATTCGCGGGAACGCTCAGAATCAATAACAAAAATGTTTTCACCCTCTTTTGCAGAAACCTCGTCGTCTTGTTGGGCCTGGAAGTCGTACAACACTTTGCCCATCTTTTGACCTGCCGACTTTGCGGCAGCAATAACCTCTCGAAGACCAACAGCCTTGAGTGCGCCAGCCAAGTCACCGAGAACAGATGTGATTTCTTCGGCTGTTTCTTTAGAACCTGCATGCAAATCTAGAGAAAGTGTAGGATGTCGAAGTTCAAGAAATACGTGTTTCTTTTCCGAATTGTAATTGATCAAGTCGTCAATTGGCCATTGTTGAGATTCAGATTCAGTTCGAGTAGAGGAATACATGATAGAGCCGTTGCCAATCGACAAAGTGGCTTTGTATTTCTTTCTTCCGTCAACTTCTTGAACATACCAGTTGTGAAACTTTTGGTCGCGCTCAGGTCTTTGGGGTTTAGAAGAAGCGGAAGGGGGTTCAGGGGCAGAAGTGTCGCGAGAGCGGTTAGGCAAAGAAGGCACGTCATCATCCTCCTCTTGTGGTATATCTCTAGAAAAGCTTTGATTGCGACGTTCATATCGTTCGGGCTCACGTAGGTTTTCTCGTACTGGCTCAGTATGTGATTCGCGTGGCATATCAGGTAAGGGCTTATCTTGACCAGGATAACTAGGTACTGGGGCCTGGCTGTGGGCTGGAGGGACTGAAGGTTGTAATTGTTGAACAACAGATGCAGGCACAGAATTAGCGGATAAAGAAGCACCTGCAGCACCCAATTGAATGTAGTTGGAAGGTACAAAACCATAATCTGTAGATTTTTTGACTCCTACAAGAATCCAATCATTATCGGAAGTATCATAAACATCAAAAAGGTCGTTTTCCACGAAAGAAATCTCTTCTTCGGTTTGCCGATCATAGGGATAGAGTGCTTTGGCAGATGTAACTACTGGAGCTTTTTGGATGTAATTGTTTGGAACCAAACCAACGGGTTCTTCAGTTTCAGCACCTGGGACTCGTTTTTTTACTTTCCACCAGTCATCCACAGTGGACTTTTCAAGCAAGTAAAGAAGATCGCCTGGAGAAAGTCCAATCTCCTGATCGGTTTGAGCCTGGTACGGGTATAATGCGGTGTAAACACCTATAAATAACGACGGCATGACGTCCAAATAAAATAACAAAACAATGTGGGAGTAAACAGATAAAACAAAGGGTGTGGGAATTATACTCCGTGGGTGGTTGTGCCGTGACAGTGGAGACAAGTTGAAAAAATATTATTATGTAATAGTTAGTCATTAATTTTTTGAAAATTCAGTCATGAACTCTTATTAGTAATATTTTTAAGCTTAGTCATCATGACTATAACAGAAACGTTGTTTGACGAGCTGATGGAAATTGTATAAAATCCAAGCAAAGTCCGGACATTTTTCTTTTATACTCGCCATCATTCTTTTTCTTTTTTTTTATAAATATATATATACATCTCTTTTTTTAAAATGTCTACTCTTGCCCGACGAAGATCATCCTCTGCTGGCTCCGCTCCAGTGGCTACTAATCTCACTGAATCGGTAGTCATTGTTGTATTTGGTGCTTCTGGTGATTTAGCCAAAAAGAAGACATTTCCTGCTCTTTTTGGTCTTTTCCGCAGTAACCTTCTTCCTAAAAAGACTCGAATCATTGGTTACGCTAGAACCAAGATGGAGCATGATGAATTCATCAAGCGCATCTCGGACTATATCAAACCTAAACAAAATGACGAAAAGGCCCTTTTCGATCAAAAAGTGAAGAACTTTTTGGGTCTTTGTACCTATGTTAGCGGTCAATACGATACCGATGAAGGATTCATTACTCTCAACAAGGAAATTGAAGCCATTGAAAAGGAACTGGAAGTAAAAAGCCGAGACCGCTTCTTTTACTTTGCTTTACCACCCTCCGTTTTTGCTGAAGTTTCTTTCCATCTTAAGAAAAATGCATATCCAACTGGTAAGGACGACTCTGTAAGAGTCATTATTGAAAAACCATTTGGCCACGATCTTGAATCAGCCCGCGAATTGCAGGACAAGCTCGCTAGTGTCTGGAAGGAACAAGAAATGTTTCGTATTGACCATTATCTTGGCAAGGAGATGGTTAAGAATATTTTGATTCTGAGATTTGGTAATGTATTCTTTTCCTCTTCTTGGAATAAAAATACCATTTCCAACGTTCAAATTTCATTCAAGGAGCCTTTTGGTACTGAAGGCCGTGGGGGCTACTTTGACAATATTGGTATCATTCGTGATGTCATGCAAAACCATTTACTTCAAGTTTTATCCCTTATTGCTATGGAAAGACCTGTTTCTTTTGATTCCGAAGACATTCGTGATGAAAAGGTTAAAGTTCTTAAGGCCATTGCGCCCATTGAACTGAAGGATGTCATTCTCGGACAATACGACAAGTCTTCAGACGGGTCAAAACCCTCCTACCTCGATGACTCAACTGTAAGCAAAGACTCACGTGCTTGCACGTTTGCTGCAATTGAGCTCAATATTCACAATGAACGATGGGAAGGCGTTCCATTCATCCTTCGTGCCGGTAAGGCTCTCAATGAAGCGAAGGTAGAAATTCGCATTCAATACAGAGATGTTCCTCGTGGTATCTTTGCATCTATTCCTCGCAATGAACTCGTTATCAGGGTCCAACCTGAGGAAGCCATTTACCTGAAGATGAACTGCAAGTACCCTGGTTTATCTACCAGAACCCTTCCCACAGACATGGATTTGACATATCACTCCCGTTACGCCGATATTAAGATTCCTGAGGCTTATGAGGCTCTTATCCTTGATGCCCTTAAGGGAGATCACTCCAACTTTGTCCGTGATGACGAGTTGGATGTTTCATGGCAATTATTCACACCTTTGTTGGACGAAATTGACCAAAACAAGAGCATTATTCCTGAAAAGTATCCCTACGGTTCACGTGGACCTGCGTCGTTGACCAAGTTCTTGAAGGACAGAGATTATGTCCGTGATACCGCCGGCCTCTACCAATGGCCTGTTGCAAGAGGTAACTTTTAAATAATGTAGCTTGTATTTCTTTTTTTATACTACAAATATAGATTACTGGAAGTATAATTACGTTGTTTTACCATCTTTTCATACTGTTGTAGTTTTAGTTTATCAATTTAGGTGTTGAGTGTTTTTATCATTTGTCCAAATATGGCCGAATAGCATTACACGACTTTGCGAAGCCAATTTAACAATGCATCGTTTCGACTGCCTCCAGATATCCAAAATTGCTCAGGAACGGTGTGGCAAACTCCGTCTATCACACCAATATTTTCTCATTAGTAACCGTTTTTATTTGGCTGCAAAAGTCAATTCCGATTAGTCATCCGAGCAAAGGTGGCAATCATGGTGCGGCTTCCTCTTGACGTCATTCTGGGGTACCTGGGTTGATTAGTTGCAACATTTTAAAGATTAACCGGTTTAGTAACGACTGTAGAAAAAAAAAAAAATAGTGTGTATTGAAACTTGAATAGTTGGGGTTAGGTCAAACAAAAGAGTCAAGGGTTCGTTGATAGAAACCCTAAAATTATATTTCCTCAAAGATTATCTCAATTTCGCCAGGGTTGGGTATACTTACATTTCCAGGCCAACTAGACTGTGAAAACCCATATCCACGTAAAATACTTTATTCTCGGTTCGATGTCACTTCTTGAATAAACTTGTATTGCAAAAAGGTCAACCATCCCTTGATTTTGGATTCCTCAATTCCTCCATGGTCGACTACATTTCTATTGGGGTTGTGACTACTGGGCGGGCCTGAACGGCGGCTGCTGCCTCTTTCATTAGACTCGGCCAAACTGTACATATCCGCAATATGAACTAACGCTTCGTACAGGTTGGCTACTTGTTTCTTTTGTTTCCAAATGGCCTGCATCCGGCCTTCGGTTTGCAACTGGGCGTCACTCGTTACTTGTAGCTGTTGCCGAATGTGGTATGCGTCGTCAAGAAATGTTTTCGGAAATGGCAAAGCCTGTGCAAGGTGCAGTCCATAGTAGACCCGCCGGTGCGACTCTCCAGAAGCCTCGGATCCGACAGTTATTGGGCCACCAAAAAGCAAGTCGTCCATGGTTTCAATACTTGTTTTTGTAGCCTTGTAGTGCATTGTCATGCCCGCATTTTCAATCTAATGGAATGATACGTTAGAAGCTGTTTTCATGGGGTTATTACGAGAATGGCTATTTATGCTCCCTATAACGATTTGGATAATTGGATATTGAATTTCCGCTATTCGTCAAACAATTAATTGTAAACGTCTAACTGTTTTGGTATCTCTTGATACTGAAGCAAACTGAAAATCGTTTGGCAATTGGGAATCAACCACTTATTTGTGAAATGCAGGTATCTGAAAGAAAAAAAAAACAATCTAATAACGCAAATACTCACATCTGCCTTCATGTTAATCAAAGCCACACCAGGCCGTGCACCCATTGCTTTAGCCAAATCATGGAAATGCGTCGACATAAACGTTGTCACAAGTTTTTGGTTAACTGGAACACGAACAAGCCAATCCGTAATTGCAAGAGAAATCGCCAACCCATCAGCCACACTTGAACCTCTACCTAGCTCGTCAATAAGAACGAGATCAGGAAGCATGGCCTTTGCTCCATCTAGATCGTTTCCATAATACGGCTCATCGGTTATGTCTTCCTTGACATTATGCAAAATGTAGGCAATCTCTGTCATTTCGGCGGAAAATGACGAGGCCATCATGTCTTCTTTTGGATCATTTTGGATGCGTGTGTATAACGCTTTGTAAATGGGGACCTTTGCAAACTCGGCAGGTACGCTAAAAGATGTTAGTCCAAAAGATGAGTATTTAACTTCTTCAACTTACAAACTGCCAGTTTGTGCCATGATTATAATCAGTGCCACTTGGCGTAAATAAACACTTTTACCACTCATATTTACGCCTGTGATAATGTTCATGCGCGAGGTATCTGGAGTGGAGTAAATATCATTTGGTATAAATAGTCGATACTTCATTGTCCGGTCAAGAATAGGATGTCGCGAGAGTTTGATAGCTAGCTTGTTTCCTGAAGAAGAAGTAAACTCAGGCCTAACATAGCCGCCAGTAGAAGATGAAGCAAGATGTGCAAATGCACACAAGAGGTCCAAAACAGAAACAGACTCGGATACCATGAATAGTTCAAATATTTTTGTTTTCAAGTTGATAAAGAGGTCGTCAATGATTTGGTCACTCAGCATTATGATTTCAGACAAGACATTTTTGATTCGAGTATTGCATTTCATAATCTCCAAAGTAGTGCATTCCAAATACTTTCGGGTCTTGTGCTGGTGAGTAAAGACATTTGAAGGAATCATTTCGTTCAAGTTTTTGCCAGTTACGAAAGGAACTTTGAGAAAGTGACCTCGCTTGACATCATATCCGCGTTCAAATGGTACAGCGTACTGATTGGTATATCCGTTGATAAGACCGTTGATATCATCAGAGTATTCGCGATACAGGCTCCGAGATACATCCAAAAATCCATTGATGCCTGACCTAACGGCATGGGAGCGTTGTCTACGAAGTTCCTGCGCAGTTTTAGCCCACGTTGTACTATCATCTATTCGCCTCAAAATGATATTCAAAGCATCATGAACTACTTGACTACCCAATCTTTCGCGAATTTCGACAAGCAATGACGATTTGGCATCTCTCAAAATATCAGAAATTGCAAGAGATGCTGTGACTGCATCTTTCAACATTATAATCTGGTTAATCCTTCGATCAGTTATTCCTGATGGCTTTTTTTTCAAGGTATAAGACATTGAAGTCAAGAGCTTGTCCAAGTCTTCGAAATCACCCAACTTATCTTGGCATTCTTTGGTAAGCTTTACGTTTTTACAAAGCTCTTCGACTGCATCCTGTCTTTGCGTGAGAACATCTTCTTTGATTAGGGGCTGCAGTAGATTTGATCTCAACACACGTTTGCCCATTGACGTTTTTGTATGATTCATGAGCTTAAATAATGACATTCCGGCAGATTTGTCAAGAAGATTATTGATGACTTCTAGTGAAGATATAGTTTGCGTACTTAAAACCATGCTATCCTCACTTGCTTGTACCTTTATTCGCAGCTGGTTCATGTCAAATGAAGCGGAATACACCGATTTTACGTATTGGACTAGGGCAGATGCAGCACTCACCATAAAGTACTTATCATTCAATTCATAATTCAATGTTTCACGTTTTGTCTTGCAAGCATATTTCAATACTAGTTCACGCTCTATTTCCTGACTAAACTGCCGACGTGGGGTTTCGACGATTTTTGCTCCTGGAAAATGTTCTTCAATCAATAAACACAATTTAGACTTTGTAGGAATGATTGAGGAGATTGGAAGCAAAATTTCGTCAGGATCAAAAACGTCGAGTTTTTGGAGAGTCCGGATGTAAGTTTGGGAATCGACAATGTTACTCATGACTAATTCGCAAGTTGCTGGAATAATAAAGCACATACCTACGACTGTCGCAACCCCACGCCCTTCAGCAATAGCGCAGTAAACACGCTCAGTTGCAGGGCCCATTGATATAGCCCTAGCCCGAGAAATGGTTTGGTTTTCACGGGTTGATGCCGTTGCCACATGTCTTGAAGATGGCGGGTGTTGATGTCTGTTTCTAGAAGCTCTAGAAGCAGGTGTAGCAGACGAGGGTTCAGTGAGGAAACTGTCTAGATACAATGAGGCATTACGAGTTTCTGGTCGCGAATCAATGGGTCTACTCATGTTTGAAGTCTGTAGTTGGAGAAATAAAATAAAAGTGGTTAATCGTGTAAAAAAAAAAAATTTTAAAAAAAACACGTTGTAGGGGTATTTATATGATTATGGAGTAAATTTGATTAGAAATTTGACAATTTGGGTATATAAAGCTACAACCATTTTTGTATCTGTCACTCGAAACTACAACCTTGATCCTAAATATTTGGAAACCAGTGATTTTGTTCATAATCTACGTCAACTGGGTTAGTTAAAAAGGCCTTGATGAAAAATTTTACAATTGTTGATATGTGATTTCAGTAGTTTGAAAAAGTTGATTTGGACTGATGTTTGTGTTTTATAAACTTGAATCACAATTCCAAAACCAGTTGTAATCCATTTTGTACTAGTTTTCAGCCGTGCATTTCAACTCAACACCGAGATTGAATGAATTCTGAGCGCTCTAAAAGGTATTTTGTTAAACATTGAAACTAACAGATAAGTTACTCAAGAGATTGCCGAATCAAGCATTGCTGGCACTTGAATTGTGATATCGGCCAAAAGTTTTATAAATAAGCATGTGTGAATATTTGGTAAATGTGAGAAAGCATCAAGTTGAGAGTCTTTAAACCTTAAAATGTTTTTTTATCCATATCAGCTCTGGATTAGAATTAAACAATTAAAAAGAATCTAAATAACGTCCTTGATGTTGGTGATGGAAGCAGCTTTTACAGCATCGGTATCAGAAACTGGAATCCAAGACAATTTTTCGCCGGGCCCGGGTTTCATGGACGAATCGTAGCCAACGAGACGAGCAAGCTCTTCATCCGACATACCCTGTGCAGCAGCGATAGCAGCGGCTTCTGAATCCAAATTGCCATCCCCCTCTTCGTCCTCTTCGTCATTGTCATCAAGACTATCGACTAAAGCGCCGGTTTCGCAAATGACACAAAACTTGTTAAAATCCAACCAGTAGCCGTCTTGCATAACTGTGTCATTGTGGGTACCATTGGGCAAAGATTTGAAAAACTTTTGGGTGCAAGGTGCCAGGTTAAAGAGCATTTTGTGTTGTTCAGGAGGGACCAAATCGTCAGCGGCACCCGACAAGAATAGCAACTTTATATTCTTTGGAACGTCCAAGATATTTTTTTCGGAATCCCATTTCTGTGTGACCAAAAACTTGAAGAATTTGAGCAAGGGAATGACGCTAGGCAAAAGTTTTGGAATTGATAAAAAGGTATTTTCTAAAATGATTCCGGTGACGAAATTAGCAGCAGCAGGTAACGTAGCGGTATAAATGGCCACAGCACCACCAAGAGAACGGCCATAAAGAACGAGTTTTGTTTTGCCAATGATGGGATCGTCAGCCAAATACCGCAAAACGGTTTGGGCGTCAATCTTTAATCCCTTTTCGTCAGCAGTACCGGTTGATAAGCCGTAGCCGCGGTAAGAATAGGTGACAACATTGTAGCCGAGCTTGTTGTAAATGGCCTCGACGAGGGGCAAAGTATGGCCAATGTTTCCAGCATTTGGAGCAAACATGACTACGGTGAGGTTTTTAAACTTGGGGCTTTTAGGATCGTGCTGAACGACGTAGGCTGTTAGTTGAAAGAAAGCTTGTAAAATCAAATAAAAAGAATTCATACAGTTAAAACATAGGCTTGAAGGGTTTCATTGTCGACGGTTTTGAGCTCAACTTTTTTATAAGGAAGATTGTATTTATCGGGTGTGTCGACGTTTGTTCTACTGCCCTCGGGAATATTTGAAGGATACAGCAGCATGGACTCGAGTTTTTGGGCTCCATACACGAGCATGGAAGCAAACAAGGTCGTGACGGTAGTGAAAGCCATCACATTCGTGTTGCGGTCTTCAAACATGGCGGCAATTGACAAAAACGTAAGTTGAAACTTTGTGAAGACGGGTTTGAAAGATTTCAAAGAGTTGGAAAAAGAATAAAACGTTGCAAGGGAATAAAAGCCACAGAAGGGTAAGGGTATCCACAATTTCGAAAAATGCAAATCAACTTGGTTAAAGGCGGAATGTGAGTGATTTGGCTAATGGTTAACTGATTTGGTTAAATTCTACACAATTTGGTTAAATTGTTAATTGATTTGATTATAGTTTAACTAACTTGGTTGACATGATAATGTTGCATCTAAGGTGTTTAGTGAAATTCAGGGGTAAACCTGTCATGTGAAAAATCATCAATCAAGCGATATTAAAACCCTTCTCTTCAACAAGGGTTAGGTATACTCACTACCACTTTCAGCAACTCCCAGCTAACCCAGTCTACATTGGTTGTTGACAATTTGGCCCATTACAAGTCCACATATGTAATGCGATGTACCAACGCCATCGGCCCATTCTGCCTTCAACAACACAAATGGTGCACAGCTTTTCTCCAATCTTGGAGCCCCCATTCGCGTGGGTCTAGTTACGCCCTGCTGCGCTGGCCTTTTACATATTTTCTGTAAAGGGTTGTTTGTTTAACTCTGTTTGCTAGAATCAGTCTCCTTTTTAATTCCAAAACCTTTTATTTTTTTATTTTTTTTTCAACCTCATACTTTGTGTTTTCTAGAAACTGAAATTTGTCAAAATGAGAGCTTCTAATGTGCCTTCAACTCCAACTTATGAAGTATGTTTATTCCGTTTGTCTTTTTTTTTTTTTTTCACACACAAAATAACATGTTTATCAATCCAGATGAGACGTAAGAAGCACGTCAAGAAAGGTGTTCAATTCACAATGATGGTCTGTGGTGCCTCTGGTTCTGGCCGCACCACGTTCGTCAACACTCTTTGTAACCGTAACGTGTTGGCTCACGAATCTTCTAAAACTCAAGCTGATTCTGCCTTGTCCAGGTACGTTTATTACTTTTGATTGTAATCCTGCAATTGTTATTTTCATGTGGATGATTTTATTTATTTTTTTTTTGGACATGAATTTTGCTAATATTAGCCTCGTTTTTAGCTCTTCATCGGTAATTAATGATGCCATGGTATCTGGCCCTAAAACCTTTGATCCCTCAAAGGCCCATATCGAGCCTAAAATCCAGCTCAACCCCATCACCGTCGAAATGGACGAGGACGATGGCACTAGAATCTCGTTGACCATCGTTGACACCCCTGGATTTGGCGACAATATCGACAATGAAACTTGCTTTGAAGAAATTCTTAAATACCTTGAGCTCCAGTACGACGGCATCTTGGGTCAAGAGTCCCGTATTAAGCGTAACCCTAGATTCAAGGACAACCGTGTCCACGTCTTGCTTTACTTCATTGACGCTAGTGGCCATGGCTTGCGCGAAATTGATATCGAACTCATGCGCAGACTCTCCAAGCGCGTCAACGTCATTCTAGTTTTGGGTCGCTCCGACTCCCTCACCCCCAAGGAGCTGGCTCTTGCAAAAAAACTCACCATGGAAGATATTGAACATTACAACATCCCCATCTACAATTTCCCATACGATGTTGAAGAAGATGACACGGAAACAATTGAAGAAAACAGCAGCTTGAAAGCCATGCTTCCGTTTGCTTTGGTTTCCGCTACCAACTTTATCCAAGCAAAGGACGGCCAAATGATTCGCGCCCGTAAATACCCTTGGGGAGTCGTCGATATCGAAAACCCCGAATACAGCGACTTTGCAGCCTTGCGTGCCGCTATCCTTGGTTCACACATGGCCGACCTTAAGGACCTCACACACGACTTTCTTTACGAAACTTATCGTACTGAAAAGCTGTCTCAAAACATTTCTGACCCTCGTGAGTCCGCTTTGTTGAACCCCGAAGACTTGGCCAACCAAAGCTTCATCCTCAAAGAAGAACAGCTCCAGCGCGAAGAAGAAAAGCTTCGCGAGGTCGAGCTGCGCGTACAACGCGAAATTGACGAAAAGAGACAGGAACTTATGGCTCGCGAACATGAGCTTCGTGAAATTGAGGCCCGCATTTCTCGCGAGAAGTCAGTATCTGCTGCTGCTGAAGAGCACGAGCAGCTTCAGCGCCAGATTGAGCAACAAAACTTGGAGATCAAGTTGAAACAACAAAGTCTTTTACAACAACAGCAACAACACCAAGACGCTGCTGCTGCCGTCGCCGCCGCGGCCAACGGCGGCGCCAATGGAGCCACCAACGGTGCTGCTAGCAACGGTGCCATGAACGGAAACTCACCCAACCTCTCCAAGCCAAATGTCCCACTTCCACCTGGCGTCAGCCAAGAAGCGTACGACCAGATCTTGCTTCACCACCCTTCGGCTGTGCACGACTATGAGGCAAAGATTGCATCCCAGTCCCCACAAGACCAGTACTCGCCTTCGTCAATGGCTTCGCCAACATTCCAGGTAGGTCCCCAGTTCAATGGTCCAGACCCGTCTCAGCATGGCCAAAAGAAGGCTGAGCACCCTTTCAGTTCGATTGCAGGTCATTGATTCTTTTTGATTGTATGGTGTTTGATATATTGTCTTTAATTTTTTTTCTTTATTTCTTTCATGATTCACAATGTGGTGATTTATTAATTCAATAATTGTTTTTCTTTTTTTCCTTCTATTTATTCTCGTGAAATTCTGTATTTATTTATTTTCCTTTGTGAAATATAAAATCAATACCTCTATTTGTATAATTCGAAATCCAATTCCTGAAACTGGGTCTTTTCAATTCAAAACATGGTTGAATGTAGATTTTAAAACTTTTTCTACATCTGCAAAAAAAAAAAAAAAAAAAAAAAACAAATAAATAAATACATAAAAAAAATACCATTTTAAGATTGGAAACCAATCAAAGCAAATACAACGCGTACATGAATGAATCAAAAAAACACAACTTGTTTTGGGTCCATTGTTTTTTTTTGTAAAGGCTTAGCGCCGTTTGGATTTGTTCCGTTTGCCATTCTTCTTTTTGGATTTGGGTTTGGCAGGTTTGGAAGATGCGGGTTGAGTATCAGTTTCTGGTTCTTCGGTTGCAGGGTTTTGGGGCGTGGTACAAGGTTGCGACTGATCTGATGAGTCTTGCTCTTCAGGATTCGACCCGGTTTCCGAATGATCAAGTTCCGCTGATTGAGATTCTGAACTTGATCCATCTTGGTGAGAGCTGGTTTCATTGCCTATATTTGAGGCAGAGTTATCTTGGTCCTGTTCATCCAAATCAATATCACCTTGGCTGCACCTGGAAACATAATCCTCCATTAAAGTCGAAGCTTCACCATCTACATCAGTCGTAAATTCGGGAGCTCTAAACGACGTAGAGGATGAAACGTCTTCCTGGTGCGAGCCCTGATCATTGGTTTGAGTTTGGTTGTTTGGTATCAAAGGCTGTGCCTCGGATTCTTCGCTGCTCTCTGTGTCAAAAGAATAGCCAGGAGGTGGCGATCCCGGTGCTACAGATGATGTATCTTGGGTGGTGGTCGGTGGCGTGACCGGCGTAGGACCTTGTGCCTCACTGTATTCTGGTGCCGGAGTATGAGCATCGGTAACAGGAGTATGGCAAATAGCGCCTGAACCGCTTGGGGTGTACGGACTTGCGCTGGTATTGCTTGGGGGCTCTTCTATAGTGACTGCGGATCCACTGCTGCGAAGTCTAACCAAGCTATGATTTGAGACGATAGATGGCTGGCGGTCATATGCAGCTTGAGAAAATGAGGGACTTTGAGTAGCGGCCGAAGGAGGAAGGGGCGGTAACGGCGAGTTTTGAGACGTGAGTGTGTGGCTGCTAGACGTGTCTGCAGAGGCGGTCCTTAACGAAGAACTAGTGGGCATATAAGAAGAGCCGGTTTCCAACAAGACGGAATCACGCTGGTCGCCGTAAGCAGGAGGAGGCAAAAGGGTACCCTGAGCGGGTGCAAGACCCCACTTCTTAACATTTGCCTCAATATATACAAAGCCTGCTTGGCCGAAATTGACATGGATTTTACAAGGGCCATTGGCACCGAGCGTGGGAAACATGTTGTATCTAAATCCCTGGGTAGTATCGTCGACACGGCGGCCGTTGTGTGTGAAAAACACGGTTCCAGTACGGGTTTTGTAGCCGACACCCACGACATCGCCTTGCTGGAACTTTGGGCCGAAAGGTGGATTTACAGTGGCATTACAGCGGCGCTCACCCATCGAATCATATGCGATTGAAAATTTGTGGTAGCCGGGCAACCGAAAGGTTGGGTAGGGTTTAGTGGTCAAGCCAACCGAGACCAACGTGGTAGTAGGCAGCTCAAACATTTTAGCTTCAAAATAATAGACGTCATTTTGTTTTGGAATAGGAAGATTTGTTTGAGTGCAGCACGTACTGTTGTCGTAGAATTCGATTTCGGTACGGCCTTCGACAAAGCAATTGGCATTTGGAAAGTCGACTTCAAACTCCCACGCACTGACGCCTTTTTCTTGGATACTGAGGTACTGTGCCAAAGAAATATCGGTATTGGCCGAGTTGGGGGTGTTTGCAGTGATGAAAGCCTTAGTTCTAAGGTACATTTGGCGAGTGGCATTATCCATAGCGCCTAGCTCGGCGACTTCCTGTTCAAGAGCCTGATTTTCGTCGTCGTACTCGCCTGGAGCACCGGGACCTAGTCGGATGCGGCCTCGACCCAAAAGAGCAAACCAAAGAACGCCACACAGGACGCCAAAAAAGAGGGTTCCAAAACCAGATATCAATCCGACAACTAACGGAACGTTGATTTCGGAAGGGGTTCCATCGGGAAAGTCTGACGCTGATGGCGGCAAGTCGCCCTGATAAGGAATATCACCAGTTGCATAGATGGAATCTTTGTAGGACAACAGAAACCCCGTGGGGGTTGATGTCTGAGGAAACGAGACGGAGGAAAAAAGAGTAGTTGAAGAGTCCGACAGATCCGCCACATTTTGTTGGACTCGAGAAAAGTCCTTGTCGAGAGAAGGATGAATGTTCATGATGTTGTTATGAAGCAAACAAAAACAAAGATTTGGATGAAATTTGGTGGTGAATGGTGAATTTAAAAAAAAATGCCGATTTAATAGAAATATTAAAGAAAAAAAACTCAGTATGACATCACGTGAATTGTTGCGTTTCAGAGATAACATATTGTGTAATGACAAAGTATGTAATGTCGCAGCATGTCATTGCATATATTGACATGACATTATACGTAATAGTTTGTCATGATGACATACCATATAATGTCATTACACACTTTGTCATTACACACATATTACATAACCGTCCAACCAGTGCTGCGTTTATGCCAACCAATGAAAAGCGAGTTGCTCCAACCAACATACATTTTTTTAGATGGCCGAAACGAATTCCAGCCTATGAACGTCGAGAATGCACCATCAAGATTAATTCCAGTTGGCCAACCACAACACAGCGCCCACTTGAAATATTTCCTCACCCACTTTCTTCTTTCTTCCCTTTACTTTCTCTCCTTTTTCCCCATCCGCAGAGAATTCTCTCAGTGTTTCTGTCTGTGCTTTCTCTAAGTCTATCCTCCTCATATATTCTATATCATAATGATTCGAACTATTCTCCGTCAACAGGCCCGTCGTGCTGCTTCTATTGTTGTAAGTTCTATTGCAAAGTTGCAGGTGTCAAATCGTTCATCTCGTTGAAAGAAGAAGAAAAAAAAAAACCAGAAATGTGATGTTTTAGGAACATATTATGTGGGAGATGAAGTTTTTGACATCTTTATTATTTTGAAATACCATTCATGTTGTTTTCTAGACAATTGCTTAGTTGATGTCTCAATTCTTGTGTGTTTTCAGTTTGGATTACTTTTGAGTTGAGTCTTGTCTGGATTATAAAGAGTCGTTTTTCTATTCAATTTCAAAATAAAAACTAACTCTTTTAAAATAGCCCCGTCGTGGTTTCGCTGAGGCCAAGGCTGGTGCCACCGAAGTTTCTTCTATTCTTGAAGAGCGCATTCGTGGTGTTTCTGTTGAAGCCGATCTTAACGAAACTGGTCGTGTTCTTTCCGTTGGGTAAGTTTTTTTTTTTTTGAATGCCTAAATTTCATTTTCAAAAGGATGAAAATCAATCAGTATTTTGCTCTTTTTTCCGTCAATTCCAAGCCAGAATCCTTTATTCTACTTGTTTTCCCATGTTTTTCACTTTTTTTTCCTCTTTTTCAAGACCTTAATTGGCCAATTTTTTCACTTTTTTTTATTTGGCTACCACTAAACCTCCGTTCTCGCCTCTTATTGGCTGGATTCCGACCTTTTGCCCACCACCACCAATTCTACGTCTCTCTAACTCTCTTTACTCTTAGTGATGGTATCGCCCGTGTTTTCGGTCTTAACAACATTCAAGCTGAAGAACTCGTCGAGTTCTCTTCCGGTGTTAAGGGTATGGCTCTTAACTTGGAACCTGGTCAAGTCGGTATCGTCTTGTTCGGTTCTGACCGTCTCGTCAAGGAGGGTGAGACCGTCAAGAGAACCGGTTCCATTGTCGACATTCCTGTCGGTCCCCATCTTCTCGGTCGTGTCGTCGATGCTCTTGGTAATCCCATCGATGGTAAGGGACCTATTGAGTCCAACGAGAGAATCCGTGCCCAAGTCAAGGCCCCCGGTATTCTTCCCCGTCGTTCCGTCAACGAGCCCATGCAAACTGGTCTCAAGTCTGTCGATGCCCTTGTCCCCATTGGCCGTGGTCAGCGTGAGTTGATTATTGGTGATCGTCAAACTGGTAAGACCACCGTCGCTATTGACACCATCCTTAACCAAAAGAGATGGAACAGCTCCAATGACGAAAAGAAGAAGCTTTACTGCGTCTACGTTGCCGTTGGTCAAAAGAGATCTACCGTTGCTCAGCTCGTTCAGACCCTTGAACAACACGATGCCCTCAAGTACACTATCATTGTTGCCGCCACTGCTTCTGAAGCCGCTCCTCTTCAGTACCTTGCTCCTTTCACTGGTTGTGCCATCGGTGAATGGTTCAGAGACAATGCTAAGCATGCCCTCATCATCTACGACGATCTTTCCAAGCAGGCCGTTGCCTACCGTCAGATGTCTCTTCTTCTTAGACGTCCTCCCGGTCGTGAAGCTTACCCCGGTGATGTCTTCTACCTCCACTCTCGTCTTCTCGAGCGTGCTGCCAAGATGAACGAGAAGTTCGGTGCTGGTTCCCTCACTGCTCTTCCCGTCATTGAGACCCAGGGTGGTGATGTTTCTGCTTACATTCCTACCAACGTTATTTCCATTACCGATGGTCAGATTTTCTTGGAAGCTGAACTTTTCTACAAGGGTATCAGACCCGCCATTAACGTCGGTCTCTCTGTCTCCCGTGTCGGTTCCGCCGCTCAGGTCAAGGCCATGAAGCAGGTTGCTGGTTCCCTCAAGCTTTTCTTGGCCCAGTACCGTGAAGTTGCCGCTTTCGCCCAGTTCGGTTCCGATCTTGATGCCTCTACCAAGCAGACCCTTAACCGTGGTGAACGTCTTACTCAGCTCCTTAAGCAGAAGCAGTCTTCTCCTCTTGGTGCCGAAGAGCAGGTCCCTGTCGTCTTTGCTGGTGTCAACGGTTACCTTGACAATGTCCCCGTTGCTGATGTTGGCCGATTCGAAGCTGAGTTCATTGCTCACCTCAAGTCCAATGAGTCTGATATCCTCGCTGCTATCCGTGAGAAGGGTGAGCTTACCAAGGACGAGCTTGCTCAACTCAAGGCTGCCACTGAGACTTTCTCTTCCAACTTTGCTTAAATGTGCAAAACACGACAACTCGAGTAGCTGATAACTTTCATTTTGATACACCACTTACATTCACTCGTCTTCACCTACCTTCCAGTAAAAATTAATTATATATAAATATTTTTATCCTTTTATTACATCTATCCTTTTTATACGCCCGTTATCTTCAACACGTTGATGAGTGACTTGCACACACAGACCTGTAAAATGCAATTCCCCCTGGAGAGTCTTTTAAAAAAAACAGCAAACAAGCGCACACTTGTTGCCGCTTTGTTTTCGACGATGCTTTATTACTATTATTACATAATTATTTTGAATATATTGAATTTCATAAACCCGAGTCCAGCCGGAAAGGTCTGTTTGGGGTTGGGTCCGGAAATGTGCACGTGTTGTGTTATGAGTCGGTTGAACAGCTCTCATAAAATTTTGGAAACGAAGTGAAAAGGAGCCGGGTAACTTGCGGTTTGAAAAATGTGTGTATTTATGTAAATCGTAAATGAGAATGATGGGCCAATGGTTATGACCAATATCAATGACATTTACTGCTCAAGAATATGTAAATATAAATGAAATATAAACTAAAGGTATAGTCCACGGCAATTCCGTGCCAATATATTTTGCCTATGACATTCTATGGATCTAGTTTTCGTCGGACTTTGATTTTCCCAACTCCAACTGGTTCTTTGGATCTTTATACGCGTCCTTCACGTACTTTGTATGCGTGCCTCTCGCAAACAGTTTAGACCTGTCGGCATTGAAGAGCTCGATTGAGGTGAACGCCAGCGTCCTGCCGATCTTGTCGCAGGTACACTTGATGTGGATGTCTTCACCGATCTTGCCGCCGCTGCTCAGGTACGTGATGCTGATGTCTGTAGACACCCCGGTGCTGTGCAGACCCTTGGACGCCACGGCTAAGGAGCCGCCCAAGTCAACTAGAAATGGGATGTTAGTCTGGGAATGGGAAAAAAAAGTACAGTTTAGATTTCAATGAAAAGATGACCTACCAATTGAAGCAATTGTTCCACCGTGCAGGATTCGGAGACGGTTCTACAACGTAATTGTTAGTTTAATCCGGAATTTGGCTCGTATTTTAAAATATTCCCTACCGTGTGCTTTTTTTCCAAAGGCAGGTTCAAATGCACAATGCCAGGCGAAACCCGAGTGATTTTTAGTTTATCAAGAAGAGCAGGCTCTAACCCGCTGGTCTTGATAAAGTCTGCCCAGACCTAGACAAAAACAGCCGTTAGCCAACGTGTTTGTTTATGATTAATGCGAATCACGATTGAGAGACATACAGTTCGGAGGAACGCAGTGATTGCCATTTGGAAAAAAAGAAAAAAGAAAAAAAAAAGGTTTGAGTCGAAAGTAGTGAGTTTGTGGAGAAGTTTGCAAAGTCATGTTGGACATGCCTCGAATCATATTTGTTTATTAATGATTACTAACAATGACATAACCAGAGAGCAGTTGAACCTAAAGCCTCTTTTCTCTCGAAAGAAACGTTTACACACCCCTTTAACTCACGGTTGCTGGTATTTTATTTTGGTTAAAGTATTGTCATTCAGTTGAATGATTTGTATGCCAGGAACTTGCACATTATAAGCATCGATATTATATATATACAATTCTTTTTACAATCCTCCAAAGATCTATCAAAATGGGAGCTGGTTCATCTCAACTTTTAGACGACATTGTCGCAGGAACAAACTGTAAGTCACACACACTTGAATGCTGTCTATGGACGTTTGCCTAGGACTAACCGCGTTTACTTTACTGTATGATTCAAGTTGACAGAGAAGAAGCTGACCGCTTACGCAAACGGTTCATGAAGCTCGATAAGGACAACTCTGGCGCGATTGACCGTGAAGAGTTTTTGAGCATTCCCGCAATAGCAAACAACCCGCTTGCATCTCGCCTGATTGACCTTTTTGATGCGGACGGCGGTGGCGACGTTGATTTCCAAGAATTCCTTGCTGGCCTCAGTGCGTTCTCGAGCAAGGGCCAAAAAGAGGAAAAGCTGCGGTTTGCATTCAAAGTTTACGATATAGACAGGGACGGGTACATTTCAAACGGCGAGCTGTTTATTGTACTGAAGATGATGGTCGGGTCCAACTTGACGGAAGGCCAGCTCCAGCAAATTGTCGACAAAACCATCATGGAGGCCGATAAAGATGGGGACGGAAAAGTCTCCTTTGAAGAGTTTACGTACATGGTGGAAAATATTCCAATCACTCAGAGCATGACTTTAGATTTTTTTTAACAGGCTTTTTGGTTGAATGTTTTTTGGATACAATTGTAAAACTAGTTGTAAAAAGGACCATAGACTAAGGCTAGGGTTTTTTTAGCCTTGCGACTCAGATTTAAATTTTTTTAATATTATTTTTTCATCATTATTTTTTTTTGTTACAGGTTTTAAAGTATCCAAAACTCATAAATTTGTGGAGCAGTTATATATAATATACATGTATAATATATGTATATATAATATTTGCAATACGAAAAAGACTCATTTTCTGGAAAACACCACGTTAATATATCTCTTTCCTTGGACTTGAAAAAGATCATGGGACCAAAGACAAATAGACAACTTTTGTCGCAGGGCACAGATGCCTATGCCCGAAAGAAGGACAAGAAGAACGCGGGAGTGGCGGAGGTCGCGTTTAACGCCGAAGACAGAGAGTAAGTATTTGTGTGGACAGGTGAAGACACGTTTGCGACCCATTTTGACCAAGCGCTAACTATTTATAAAGAGAGTATCTTACTGGTTTCCACAAACGTAAGATGAAGAGAAAGGAGATGGCTGCAGAGGCTGCTACCAAGCGAGCAAAACAAGAAAAGTTGGAGGAAAGAAAGAGTGTAAGTTATTTTTTATTATATATACCAAGAGTACGGAACAGTATTGACATTCTATTTTAGATACGAGAATCGACAAAGAAACAATTAGAAGAGGACTTGAAGGCGCTTCGGGAAGCGAGATCAGGAGGAAAAACGATTTTTGATCTGGACTCTGACGAGGAAAAGGAATCAAATGAACAACAGACGAGCGAAAAAAAAGAGCCTGTTGGAAACAGGGAAGAGGCTGACGACTTTAGTGACTGGGAAGGCATTGAGGAAGAACAAAAGGCGGGCTCCAAGGTTTCTGGAATTTTAAAACGCAAGATTACCTACGAAGCAGATGACAGCGATGACGAAGAGGCTACTGTCGTTGTGGAACAGATGGACGACGGTTCAGAAATACCCGGTAGCAATAACGGAAACTTTGTTTTTCCAGAGATTTCAAAACAGGTGCTCAATGCGAGTATTCAAAAGGCAAAGCTGGCTGCTTGGCATGCGTGCACGTATGGGTTTATGGAGCCTAGTGAGTACAGGGACGAGAGCGATCCAATGGGACTGAACGACGATTACGGCTCAGATACCAACGAGTCGCCGAAAAAGAAAAAGAAGGGAGAGGTTGAGATTGACATTATGAAGGACATCAAGGGCGAGTCCAGAAAGAAAGAGACGAAAAAGAGAAAGAAACCGAGATACTTGACGAAGGCCGAACGAACTGTCAATGTGAGAAAGGAACGGAGCCGCAATAAGGAGAAGCGGGAGAGGGCTAAAAAGAAATGATTATTGACCAAATAGAGGTAATTCATAGTCGTCTTCCTTTAAGGAGATGTCGCTTGTAATCCATTCTTTTTCAGTTCTGAAATAAATCCACATGCCGCGTCTGCTGATTTCTAATATTTCTAAAACAAACAGCCCGGTTTCCAGGTCGGGGAAGGATTTCCAGCTGTAGGTGAATTTCATGAGCCAGACGGCACGTAGGACGAAATCTATAATGACGGCTGAGTAGTACCATTTACGGCTGCCGAGCATTTTGAAGCGTCTCAAGCCGTGGTACTTGTAAGCGGGAAAGTTTGAAAAGAGTTCTAATCCCCAATCGTTGGTGACGTCCCAGTAGAAGGAAAATGACGAGTTGATGAGACAGGTCAAAGTCCAGAGTCTAAACATGTTGTACTCGGTAAAGATATCGCGGTCGCCCGCGACGTCCTTATACTTTTTGAGAAAGAGGGCTGTGATGAGGATGGGAAAAGCCGAAGCGTACTTCAAGCAGTTGAAGACATGGATTGTTGCGCCGGTTCTGAGGTAATCAATAACGCACTGGGACAGGCGGATCAAGGAGGGATAGCCCATTGTTAAGGGAGCCACGAGGTCGCCGCCATAGTTTCGGTTAGGGTTTGTCAAGCTTGTTTGACCCGATAGAAATATAAAGAGGGTGTAGACGAGGTCGAGCAGAACTTTATTGTAGGAGGTGAGTGCATCGGAAATCAAAATGTCTGCAAAGCGGCAGTCAATATCGAGGCCGCCGAGCAGAATTCTCTTTAAAATTGTGCGTAATCGTTTTCTTCCAGAGAAATGAAAGACGTTTCCAGGCAAAACGAACGCAAACAAGAACCCAAAGAGGGTTAGAATCGGGACAAGGTCCAAGACCCGGATACTCAAGGAAAGACCCGACTCGCTCAGGTTTTTGTGGCTGACGGCGGTAACAAATATAATCCAGCTGCAGGAAACGTAGATGGCCAGAGTGGATGCGAAATGGTAGATGGCTGAATGGAACGAGTTGGGACCGTGGTGGGTATATTTGACCAATGCCTGTACATCGATTCTCGAATTTGTCAACAGATGGACGTTAATGGCCCAGAGATAGATTCCCAATAGAATCGTGTAGCATATCCGATAGGGTAACGGGAAATAGAGATCGAATAAAGCCACCGTCATTTAAAAAGGTACTGGTTGAAAAAATATAATAAAATATGATAAAATGGGTAGAGATCAAGTATATGTTGCAATTTTTTTTAAATATTTTTTGTAGATGCCAGGTTGTTAATAAATGATTTTTTTTTTCAGCTATGAAGTTAGATGAAAGTTCTGGATGGCCAAACATTTGCAGCGAGACTTGAATACAACGTAGATGACGAAAATAAAGTGATTTGTCGATAAAAGATAAAAGGTTGGTTTTTACATGATCAATATGGAACTCAGGACACAATTCTGGTGTTTGTCGGCTTGAAAAGGCTTTGAAGTTTGAATATCGAGAAATGAGCATTGAAAAACAACAACAACAACAATTGCAAATTAAGGAAATTCCGACTCAAAGAAACTGATGAAATAGTTATTTTAACCAAAAAAAAGCCGTAAAGTTGTAACAAAACGGTTCAAATGCTTTGGTTTGGTCAAGTCGTTTACAGTCCAACTGGTTTCACCACAACGTCTGCAACACTTTTCAACATTGATTTTCACAAAACAACGACATGACACTTTAATATCAAGACTGAGTAACATTTTAAACGTCCTTCTCGTTATAAATAAATAAAAAAAAGAGGAAAAATCGTACTCGAATAAAAGCATCACGTGACTATGTGCTTCAGTTTGTTTCTAGACCAAAATAATTGAAGCACAAATATTTGTGCCTCACTTTTGATGCTTGTTATTTTTTTAATTTATTTTGACTAAAGATCGAATTCTTTAAAATACAGCCAATCATTGTATTTTCCAGCCTTTTCACTTAATATCAACTGTTTTTAGGCTGTTTTTTTTGGCCAAGTCAGTGCCGACCATGGTATCGGCATATATGTCAACCGGACACCCAATACATGACTAATTGAATCCTTTCGATATTGGATTTTTAATATCAAACTCGTCAAAACCATGACTGAGCTGATGCTTGTGCCGACTAATTTGTAATTCTCGTCAAGTTGGTTTCATTCTCGTGGAAAAAAAAAAAAAAAAGACTGATGTTACCTGATTTGCAAGCCGATGGGTACTTGGCCTAATTTTTCCCCTCTCTGTGTCTCCTTTTTGTTCCGATCACCAGCCGTTTCTTGTTTTATTCCGTATTTATATTTTTTTCAAGTCGCCAATTTATTGACATGATTTTTTTTTCCTTTTTTTTTTTTTTTTAAAACCTTTTACTTTATTTTTATTTTGACCCCAATCTATCATGTCTACAGCGGAAAAGGTCCTTGTCACCGGCGCCAACGGTTATCTGAGTTCGCACATTATCCATCTTTTGGTCCAGCAGGGCTTTAAAATCGTAGGAACCGTGCGATCCCAAGAAAAAGGCACATATTTTCTACAAAAGTATCCAGATGCAGACCTGCACTTTGAAGTTGTCAAGGAAAAAGGCTTGGAGTCGAGCTACCAGCAGGTGTTTGAACGGCACCCCGACATTAAATACATTCTACACATGGCGTCGGCCGTTTTTTTCAACGGATCCAACCCGGAAAAAGATATAATCCAGCCAGCCGTCAACACAACCTTGGCTCTTTTGAAGGCTGCAACCAATACCAATGTTTCCAAAGTCGTTGTCACGTCGTCGTTTGCGTGTTTGATGCAGTCGCCCTCCCGGCTGACGGACCCAAGCATGGAGTACAACGAGACGCTTTGGAACCCGATAACTTTAGAGCAAGCCGGACAATCGGTACAAAACAGCTATTTTGCATCTAAAGTGTTTGCAGAAAAAGCGGCTTGGCAATATCTCCACACAAAGCTACCCCAGTTTACAATTACCACAGTGCAAACGCCGTTGACATTGGGACCACCCATCAACGAGATTGGCTACGAAAGCATATCGAGCTCGAGCGAGTTCCTGTTGAAGCTGATCACGAAGCCAGCCGAGACGATAAAGCAGTGGGAGTCGTCGCGGAAGTCCAGCATAGCCAACACGGAAAAAGATACATCCTTTTACAAAGTCCAAGAAACAGACATATTTCCCTTTTACATTGACGTCAGAGACGCCGCTCTTATACATGTGCGAGCCATGCTGGAGCCCAGCCTGGACAACAAGCGGTGCCTGAGTGTTGGCGGCACTGCAGACTCCTTTTGCATGATTGAAAGCCTGTGCCGGGTGTGTCCAGAGTACCTGCAGTACTTGTCGCCGGAGCTGCGCGAGCTCGTTTTGAATGACAAGCCATTAAACGGCAAAACGACACAAGACTTTGTGACGAGCCAGTATGCGAAATGCGATACAAGCGAGTGTCGAAAGCATTTAAAGGTGGAGTTCCGGCCGCTTGACGTGAGTGTGTATGATACGGTCAAACGGGTGCAGGAATTGGAAAAAGCATACAGGTTTAGGTAAAAAAAAATAATAATGGTAATAATTTTGTAACGGGAGGAATTAAATTAATAAATCAATAAATTATCCGAAATGATTCCGATTTGCCCAGATATTGCCATATACGCCAGAGCCGACTTGAAGCTCAGTTTATATACTTTTCCTTGAGTTGTGCGAAAATGAGGGGGTGCGAACCATACTTTAAACCAATACGAAAGCGGGGAAACCAGAAATTGCCGTGACACATTCTGGAACAATTCAACAACCAGAAGTAGAGTCATTAGCACGTGAACGTCGCGTGATCATTGACCATGTTTGGCAATTTGATTTTTGTCTAAATGTAGATGAGTCAGCAGGATACGACCAGTTAGAAATGATAGAAAGATATGGTTTGTATGAACCAAGCACTGCTCTTGAAAGCAGTAGATTGCTAACCAGTGAAGCAAGTCGCAATGCAACTTGGTAACCAATTTCCAGAAACGGAAATCCATCTGGACAAAACATGAACGATTTATTCTTTCTGCCAGTTGAACAAAAAGTCATGACACAGACGTTGATTGATGTATATATTACATGTACTACGACGCCTGCATATAATGTCAAGCTGGATAAGAGAAGAAATAAGGTAATATGCTAATGATCGAATCAAGTAAATACCCAGAGAGCAAGTTTCCTAAACAGCACGTAGAGAAGAATAGTTTGCTGGAAAGTCTGCGTCATGGAACTTGCAATTTTCTAGAATTGTTTGTTTTATGAAAGAATCTATTACTTATGTTTTATGAAAGAATCTATTACTTATGTTTTATTTAAGAATCGATTACTTATGTTTCATTTAAGAATCGATTACTTATGTTTTATTTAAGAATCCATTATTTATGTTTTATTTAAGAATCCATTACTTATGTTTTATGAAAGAATCCATTATTTATGTTTTATGAAAGAATCTACAAACGATTTCAAAGTGCAAACACGTGAAGACGATACTACCCTAGTAAACTGAATCTGTCAACATGTTTGAATTTTAAAATGGACATTAAGATGTATAAATTACACCTTGTGTATGGGTGAATTGAGTGACAATATCACCATATGCCATACAAGTGTCTTTTATTATTATTATTTTTAGCTTTTCAGTCAATAATAACCACTTGGGCTCAGCATGTTGAATAGTATAGTTACTTATTGGTATGAAACATTGGCCTTGGTAATAGGTGTGTGGTGCGGTTTGAATTTTTTACTTGTTCCCCCAAAAGATCAACGGAACGAGAAAATCGCTTGTAATTGTCATAGTTGAGAGAAAGAGCAAGACAAGTTTATTTTCTCAAAAAGACATGTCCATGGTTGCAATTGTTTATTATTTTTTTGCTATTGGTGTAAATCTTAATATTACTGCAACTTTAAATGCTTGAATCTCTAACTTGAGTGCTTATCCAGTTGTTTGAACATAGATGATGATCGGCACATTGAGTTAATTATTGGTGGTCAGTTAATTGTGGGATTAAACAGTAACCACGGGACTCATTATTTTAATTTTTAATTGAAACCATTTGTAAATATGTTTTCAAGAGACGGAATACACGGCAGTTTGTATAACGTACTACATTCTGGAAGGTAATCGGCTTTGTAAGGATGTAAACTAATCTGGATGCATATTTGACAAGTGTTTAGAGCTGATATGGATATGTTATTGGGTTATAGTTATTTAGTCAAAAGGCTTAATTTTAACAAATAGGTTGGAAAGTTTAATGTGTTTTTGATAGCCGCTAACTCGATCTCGGATTAAAGGTGGGTGTGATAATGAGTTGAAATCATTAAAATAATATTAATAATCACAATCATAATCATAATCATAATAACAATCATAATAATAATAATAATAATCATAATCATAATCATAAAATCATTAAAATAAAACCCACCTTGTGCTACTTTCCAGTTTCCAAGCCGAAACCTTCTGAGTCAAAGTGACACTTGATAATATCTTACAGTGTACACACCATGTAATATCTCATCAACCTTTTTTGATCCAGACAGAATCAAAGAGATTGTACCATTAACAAGGATCGATAAGTCTAGAAATACATTTAGAAAAACAAAAAAACTAGTAGTATGATTGGCTCGGGTTTAACTAAAAAGAGTTTAATATTTATCCTCATCAGGACATCAAAACCATGTATGAGCTATTGGATGCTGGTCCAGTCTGTCGTGAGTCTACAAAGTTATTAGGATACTAGGAATATGGGGTCTTTGATTTTCCCTTGTCTCAAATAAAAGCTTTGTACAAAAGAATTAGAATGGAATTGACGACATTTATTTCTACAATAAATCCAATTCTTGTCCTGCTGATTTGTCGGTTTTGAAAACTAGTTTCAGGAATAATCAGGTTACATTTTCTTAATAAAAAAGATTATAAATGAGATGTAAGCATATTTCATTTCTTTCTAAATACCGATATAAAGGATGAAACACGACTATGATTAAATACATTTTTGACGTTGGTTCCGGCGTGAAGAACCTACTTATTAACGCAACACTTGTAGATAAAACGAGCATAAACAACAATGGTTCCATGACCCTTCATACCAAGTTTTTGCACCTAAAACGTGTGATGCGTGCCTTGCTACCCACCGCCTGATATCTGGAGTCGATGATGTCTTTTGCCGGGTGTAGTTTTTGATCTTGTGTAGACAAAAGGTTGAGTATATGAAGCCTTTGCATGTTTTCTGATATGGACATGTAGGTCAAGTTACATAAACTGCAATTACAAAGTGATAAATTTATAAAGATAAATAGAATTATAAAGCAAAAAATAAAGCTGTGTACATGAACAAACAATAAATAAATACATGAAAAAGAAGAGCATTAGTATTCATAAAATAAAAATGGATCGAATAAACGAAAGCGGTGTTTAAGGCTGGTATTCCAACATGTACCAGATTCAAGACTTATTCCACGACTCCAACATTGAAAACCAACTAGTTGAAATGCCAATTACTAGGATTTTCATCGGCAAGCCATCGTTTTAAAACCCAGTTTCTTTTTATGGTGAGTTTTTTTTTGTTACATTACATTTTCCAACACTCTCCACACGATGGACACAAGGTCTCATGAAAAGTATAATAAAAAATGGTTTTTGGTAGTCAAATCTTATCTTGGAAGTTTAAAATAGCAAGGTTGCTCATAATGGTGGATGTAAATCTGGTGAGGGAGTTACCCAAAGGTGTGTGTGTGTGTATAGACAAGGTTGGCGAATAGAAACCAAGACGGGTGAAAAGAGAGAATAAAAAAAAATAAAAGAAAAAGACAGCACCATGCATGCGCACGTGTATAAAATGATGGTAATCATATTGGATATTATTATTATTATTTTTTTTTTTTTTTTGTAATTATTTTTATTTTTAATATTTTTGTCTAGCAAGGTATATGTGTGATGTGTGTGTTGAAGTTTTATAAACCAAACAAATGTAAGCCATTTTGATCTTCATGCAGTAACTGTTTGCTTTTGCGAATTTTCACAGTAGAAAAAAATAAAAATAATTCAAAAAATAAAAATAAATAAAAAAAACGATTGGAAAAACAGTAGAAGAAAAAAGGTATGAAGGAGAAAAAAAAAAGGTATAAAAGACTTGTCAGTCTCGTCTATCGGGTTTTAAAGGAATTAGATTTGAATATCATATCGGTCATCACAAAAATAAAAAAGAATGTCAATTGATAATTAAACATGATCATCAATTAAAAGGTCATCGAGCAGGAGCTTTACCAGCTTCCAAGTCTTTTATCCTTCGTTTAGGGCAATACGGACACATCATATGAGTACACCTGGTACAATCATATCGTTCTGGAGGAATGCCATGATACCGAGCACATTGACAACAATACCATTCAGTGATAGTTTGAGGATCATGAGGATCGTAAGATTCATGTAATGGTCGTCGAGATTTGGTAACTGTCATGATGCGAATAATAATAAAATAAAATAAAATAAAAAAAGAAAATAAGCTGAAAGATTTTCTTTTGAGAATTAGGCCGTTGGCGAAAAAATAGTCGAATAGACCGGAAAAGAGAATAGACCGGACAAGAGAATAATCAGTAAAACAGAGATTAACGATATAAACAAGACGATCAATGTTTATACAAGATGAATGCTGTTGAATCAAAAAGCCAGAAATCAAGAATTGGATCAGATAATAATCAAAGTTGGAGATCAGTAAAAACGTATAGAAAAAAAAAAAAAAATATCGAATGGGAAATGACCAAAGTATATATACAAAAAAAAAATATTCCCATACATTAACCACTCACACCTTTTCTCTCACACACCTTTTACATATTTACGACTCGTAGACGGAACTAGCAAAAATAAAAAAACCCCTGAGTATGGTCCCATTATATGGGGTATATAGGTCCATCTCGTGATTCCCACCGACAATTGAATCAACACACCGCTAAGCAAATACAAAGCTGTCTACCGGCTTCCGATTTGGCCTAAAAACCGTTTTTCTTTTGTACCATGAGTGCCGCAATCGTGTGTTTTTTTTTTTTTTTTTCTCTTTCCGACTCATTTGATTCAAAAGCAGATTGTCGGCGTGGTTGCTGGCAAAACGTCTATTTCATCATTGTTCCTGCAGTTTCTGATGGCATCTGTGGGGTTTTTGTTGCCAGGATCTGGCTTTTTGGTTCAATCTGTTTATATTTGGTTATTATTTCAGATTCAGGATGATCATAATAATCATAATGATGATATTTATTGCTTGCTTTTCAAATCTCCGTCCTGTCAAATGGTTCATCGAGAGTAATCCTTGGAAATAGCGTAATATGTGTCGTCATAGTCATTTCAAACTATGCATTATATGACGTCATTAAGGAACACAAGGACCTCGTAAACTATACCAATCTTGTTAATTCTAAATTTCATTCTGGTTTTTTTTTTTTTTTTTTTTCCAATTCCGTCTCAGATTCTTTTCATTGGTTTTCATTTATTAATTTTTTTTATTGCATTTTCACTCATATTAATTAATTCTTGTATACTCAAAAGTATTTATGTCCGAGTAACGTGTTTCTTATTCTTCAGTGAATTACAAACCTCTAAACCAAAACCAATACAAACTTGTTCCTATTTGTTAATGGAATGTGAATGACGTGTGTTACAGTTACAACTATTTCAAGACTCGCTATGCAAGGAATCATACGCACCGTTATGTCAAGTCACGTACATTCATTGTTGCATTGAATAATTCCTTTTGATTCAAAATAAAATTATTGATTCTCTAAATTGTTACAATTAACCTTACTTACATTTATACAAAAATCACCATTTCACTCTTAAACTCTATTCTTGACTCAATTCTTTTAGGTTTCTTATGACGGTCACGTGGGTACCAGTTGTCCGGGTGGCCGATTAGCAACTTGTTATTTATATTTATATTTATATTTAATTTTAAATGTAAACATTGATGGTACTCATTTTCGACCCAAAGCTTTCTCTGTTGCGCTGGTTTACATTTAGCAAATGGCCGCTTCCTATTGGTTAAAATTCAGTTTCATCTACCCTGGCTCTCTAGCATACATGGAACCGTTGTGTTGACAATCCAAGTTTCTATACCGCTTTCCTTTTTAGGAAGTCAGATTTCAAACGAGGTATACATATTAATTATATAAACCAACAATTGCCCATTTTCCTAGTTACATATTGTTTCCCTCATTCAAATTAATGCATACCGTTATTCTCTGTAATGACAATTCATTAATCTATCAGGCCAATTCGTTACCATGTAATCTTCAATATCTTTATAATTGGCCGAAATTTCTCAACTACCTGAATCATCATACACTGTAATGTTCTAACCAGCTGAAATTTCATAAATATACTGCAACTTGATTCACCTGTAATCCTAGACCCTGCCTGTAACTCCATAACTATCTATGCCTTCTTACGATCCTTCACCCTGTATTCTACCACGACTCCACTCACCTGTAACTCAATACCCAACAACCCTCAATCTCGTTCCTGTATCACAATCCTTTTAACTGCTAACCTCATTCTTCGTTACAGCCCTTCAAATCCTGTAAATCCCATTTTATGACATGCTCTGACATTTCTCTCAATCACAAACAGTTTGTGATATTCCTAACGACCTCTCCTAATTAGTCAAATCAGCTTTCCTCAACCAGGTTTACATTTTTTTCTAGTTAAAAACCGTCAAACTTTTTTTTCATTCCTTTTTTTTATTTTTATTTATTTATTCATATCTTGTTTCATCTCTTGTTCACGACTTGGTTACTATTAAATTAATTAAAAGCAGTTTCAGTAGACCCTCGTTCATCTCAAATAACTAGTTTCTATCAATTTTCAAACAGTATTCAATTATCTAATCTGAAAATGTTCCACGCATCTCACAATAATATTACTGATCCATCCACTCCCATGGATACAGATGGTAGTGTAGTCTTTGGTGCCGTTGACAACTCATTTGACAATGAAAACTACCCTACCCCTGTCTCGGGTAGTTTTTCTGCCCAGTCTCTCACCTATGGCCTCGGTTCAGGCTACTCTGCTGATGCCGATTTCGTCAATTCCTTGAAATGTGGCAACATTTATGACACTCCCGCTGCTGAATTCAATCCCGGTAGCTGCTTGCAACCTGATTGCTTGTGTGATGGCCATACCACTGAATTTGCTTCGGTTTTGCATTCTGCCGAGGACTATAACGCTTCCTCTGCCAATTTGTCTCATATCGACTCTTTGGAACCTTGTCAAGATCGTGCCCTCGTTCCTTTTCAATTCAAGGATCATACTCCCATTTTGGACTTTGCCGCAATCCATGAAACTGGAATTGATCCAAACCATGCCCAGCAACAGCATATCTCTGGAGGTGATTACACCTATCAGGAGGCATTTGAGCCCATGTTGCAACATGGTTTGTCTGATGAAAAAATGGATGTACAGCTCGATGAGAAAAAACTTAGGCGCCGCCGGGGAAAGGCCCGAGCTGAAGCCAAGCCTCAGATTAAAGCTGAGGATGAAGACTATAACAACGATGAGGATTATGATGAGTATGATGATTACGAAAACATTGATCCCAAAGGAAAGCAAGTTTATGCTGGCAGAAAGAGAAAAGTTGCCACCAAGTCCCGCAAATATAAGGCCAAGGCTAGAAAAATTTCTCACGAGGAAGAAAAGGAAGTTCTTACTGAGGAATTACAAGTGAAGAAATGTCGCCCCCAACCCCGCCGCTGGACTGAAAGCGATGACGACAAGGTGGCTTTTCTTCGCGAATATGGCAATTTGAAATGGCACGAAGTCACTGAATTTATCAATGGTCGCCACACTCCCCAGGCTGTCCAAATGCGCTATCTCCGGTCCTTGAAACGCCGAAATGACAAGATTACTACGCCCGAGTTGGCGAAACTTTTCAGATTGGTTATTGAAGATTTTAAATCTCGTTTTAAACGCATCAGCACTGCTATGGGCCCTTCCTTCACCCCTGTCCGTATTCAAAAGATTTTCATGGCTCAGTTTGGCCTGCAGGCTCTTTTGGAATCCGACAAGGTGTGGACTAAAGAGGAAATTAGCAAACTTGTTGACGAGTCTGGGGGTGATTTTGACCACTTTTGTGTTCCCATCAGATCTGATGAATTGCCCTCTTTGGCAGCCAATCACATGGCGGATAAGTACGAAAAGCCCTATGCCGAGATTGTTGGCTGGTACATTGGCTGCAAACCCGAGGACTTGATTCCTTTTTTGAGGTTGTTGAAGAGGTTCCCATCAAATAGGCGCACCTTTTTATTCCGTGTTTTTGCCTAGTTGCTTCTGTGTTGCTTTTGTAGAGTATTTTTCCAGTAATTTGTAAACCGATTCGTAGCTTTAATGAAAAAACCTGCTCAATCACATGATATCTGTATGATTTGAAATTTTATGATCACGTGTTTTCAAAACAGTGTAGTTGTACCTCCCTTTTTCTTTTTCTTTTTCCTTTAAAAATTCTCCGATACTATTCTTTTGTGAAATATTTTTAAATTCAACGGCAATCTCTAGCGCTGTTGTCTAGTTTATATCTATAAATATTTACCCATAATGGCCTCTGAAGAAATTACCAACAAGCTCGATGACCTCAAGGTCGAGGAATCGCCCAAGGTCTCTGACAACAGCTCCACGGTGTTGAAATCCACCCAAGACTTTAACACTATTCACCCATTTTCTTCATCGTGGACTCTTTGGTACGTCAAGCCCAAGAACCCCCAGGTCAAGGAGGACTGGAAGGATCTTCTCACCGAGGTCGTTTCGTTTTCTTCTGTAGAAGAGTTTTGGGGCGCATACAACAATCTCCCCAAGGTCTCTGAGCTTCCCTTCAGCTCCGATTATGCCTTGTTCAAGACCAATATCCGGCCCGAGTGGGAAGACAAGCAGAACTCTGAGGGCGGCAAGATTGTGTTTAGCACCAAGGACAGCGGCCCGTCGCCTTCTGCCATTGCTGCTGCTGCGGCGGGTGCTGGCGGAGCTGCTGCCAACACCCCGCTCACTCGAATCGACGAAATCTGGCTCAACATTCTTCTTGGCCTTGTTGGCGGGACCCTTGACGTTACCAACGACCCCACCGTGCCTGCCTCTGAACAAAAGATCAACGGCGTGTTTGTCAATGTCCGCAGAGCCGCTGTCAGATTCAACATTTGGACAAAAGACCTTGATGTCGAAAATATTAGACCAATTGCTTCTCGTTTCAAGGATCTCATCAAGATTGATCAAAAGGAAGAGCTTGAGTTTGCTCCATTAGATTCTAGCAAGAGCAAGAGTCGTAACAACAAGAAGAACCTTTAAAAAATGAAATAGATTTCTGTTGGTCCATGTCTCTGAGTATTACTGTGTTGCTCTTTCCATTTAAAAGAGAATATGTATTTATGAATTTGATTATTTCAAACTGGTGATGGACATGTACTAGACGAAAGTAATGCATTGTACGTTGAATAAATTTATATTTCCTATGGACAGGGCTGAACTGGTTTTCATGTAGACGTTGAATAACAAGCACAAATTTGCATACATAAAATTGGTGTTGAATCCCAAATCGACAGTTGCTTCAATTTAACTGATGTAATTTCTATAGCCCGTAAATCAATCAATCAATCACAATTGCTTCAATTTGTAGCCGTTTTCCAATTTAGTAATGGTCCAAAGAATAGCGGCGCAGATTTTGTGATTTCTGTGACACATAGCATGACATCATTCGATTGAGATAAGACGCGTTATCGACGGGTTGATTTTCAATTCAGACAATAAATTGTCAGTTTTCGGGACTGTTTCGGCAGCCATCTATAGTTTTAGGCATGGAACGTTGTATGAATCGTTTGACTGGTTTTTTGAGATGAATCGTCTGCAAACTGGATCCGTATTATTGGCGGGTTTATTGTATTCTCTCATGAAAGCTTGCCGATTCATATTAATAATCCAAAAAATAGTAAAAACAATATTCGGAATGACATCAGCTTCGGTGTAGTCTTGTTAAGGGGATCATGTAAAATAAAGATTTTGCATCGAACGGTTGAAGGGTTTACGTCACTTTGGTTACTTCAACTCCAATGATGCAGTAAATTTGCTTACGCCGTAACGACATGACATAATTGTATTTTGAAGTCCATTTTAGAAGAAAAATCGTGCAAATGAGCAAATGTATCAAGGTTGGCAGTTTTGTTTAAAAGCAGGTTTCAATCTAAGGAATCTGTTTCTACAAAATCCCTTTGATATCATGCTATAGTCATTTTGAACAAATTTGTGCTTTCTCTAATCTATAACTGGATCTTTCAGTTGATCAAACGGATCCATTATGGAAAGAGGATTTGACCTGTCTTTAATATTGCAAGATTATTCTGCCTGAAAAAGTGTACCAAATTACATGCACTTATTTCCAACCAATCACAAAACATCAAAGCGTCAAATTTATCATGTAACTATCGTACGACCAAGTAAACAGAGACAAAAACAGTGGTAAAGTAGGAATTAAGATCTTTTGGTTCGGAAAAGTAAACCAGAAAATCGAACCTGTTTCTAAAGTTGTTTTCCAAATTGTACATTGTTTCAAGTCCAACGTGGAATTTTCAACACCAGCATTAGCATAACTAGTTACTTTTATGATTTTTCCCCTACATGCATTGAGATTCATGACCATGTAAAACTATACTCGTTAGGGGAATTTATGATTGGTTCCTCAAGCCGAGAAACTCAGGTCATCGGTGCTGGTTGTAACAATATAGTCCAAGGTTTAAAGCCCATTGCACACCACAAACTACCATTGCTTTGTTTCTCTGTAAAGTACTTGACTTAGAATCCGTCTTACCAAGTTTGCAATGATACAATCTTCAACACCTATTACCAAGTACTTGTCTTTTGTATGGCGCAACTCTTGAAAATCAAAAAAGAGTCTATGATTCTACCAGCATTTCAAAACTATTTTTATCAAGCTGTGTACCGGACCCAATTAAACCAGGCTAAAAAATGAAATCATTTCTTGTTTTTTCTTAAATAGTCATCCAGCGTTGTACATAATCTTGCTCTTGCGGTAAGTCTCCAACTAAACTGCAGTACGATTGGAAATCTAGACTGAAGCACAGAATCAAATCTAGCATTACATTGATAAAAATGTGACTTGAACGATGCAAAGCTGTATTTCGTCGGGAATTGTTTTATTCAACCTTGTACTCTTCAAAACAGGCATGGACTCAATTCCTATACACTTGGGCTTATTCCATGATGAGTCAGTAAATGGTTTTACTGGGCTAGTATCTACTTTTCATTCCATTGGTATTTAGACGGCACTCACATGCAGTTTGGTTCTAAACCAATATACACTATTTTCTAATCTCCGTTTTCCATTGAATCAGCGTTCAATGATAGACTATTCAAGATTTGATTGCTCATAGCTAAACCTCACTCAGAATAAAAAAACAGTTTTCCATATTCCATAATCTCCAATTTACCAAAATTTGAAAAAACAACTCCATCTTTACTCAACCCGCTACCGCAAACGTTGACAACATGCGTATATTTCAGCACAAACTAACCACTACCAAAAAACCATTGAATTTTTTTTTTTTCGACAGTAATATCGTATTAAAACGTAAAAACCCTTTTGCATTTCAATATTCTGTCATACTCGTTTTCTTATCAAATTGACAGGCGCTACTTTGTTTAGCTTTTGTAAACATTAGCGCAATGTCGTCGTCTAAGTTTTCTGATGCCGACAAGGTGTTGGTTACTGTCAAAGAAACAACCGTTTCTCATCCTATTCGTAGCGGGTTTCGACAGCACGAAACAGTGTTTAAAGAGTCAACGTCGAGTAGAGTGAAACCAACCTACAGCACTGATACCAATTACAATGGGCAACCGTCTGACGACGAGTCCTACGCCTTTGATGGCATTCCAGTATACCCTTCAGTTTCGGCTCGCGAGTCCCAGCCCAACCCATTTAAAATCAAGACTGCATTCTGCAAGTTTTCTCAGATTTGTATAAAGTACATGCGTTTTATCGGTCCTGGTGCCATGACTGCTGTCGCCTATATAGATGCTGGCAACTTTTCGTCTTCCGTTTCATCAGGTGCCCAGTACAAGTACCACTTACTTTTTATCATGTTCATTTCCAGTTGCATCGCTGTATTTCTCCAGGTATTGGCTATCCGTCTTGGATCTGTCTCGGGCAGAGATCTAGCCCAGCTTTCTCGCGAGCACTTTCCTCGGTGTTTAAACTGGATTCTTTACATCTTTGCAGAAATCGCAATCATCGCGACGGATATCGCTGAAGTTGTAGGTACTGCAATTGCGCTTAACGTGTTGTTCCACATTCCGCTCATTGCCGGTGTCATCCTCACAATTGTGGACGTCCTGATTATTCTATCTTTGTACCGCAGCGGCAAGTCTGTCAAGTTCATTTACTACTTTGAATACGGTGTAGCTGCTTTGGTTTTGGGTGTTGTAGTCTGCTTTGCAATCCAGCTCGCCAGAATGCCGCCCACTTCGGCAAGTGAAGTATTTAGAGGATTCATTCCGTCCAGTGTTATTTTCCAAGGAGAAGCGATGTATTCAGCTTGTTCGATTCTCGGTGCCACGGTTATGCCACACAGTCTATACCTTGGTTCTTCTATTGTCAAACCCAGGCTTTACGAGAAAGATATCAACTTGGGAAACATTAAAGAACCATTTTCCCAAGACCAGCTCGATGACTATCGTCCTTCTATTCAAGCCATCAACTCCTCTTTGAACTATTCCGTTACCGAGCTCTGTGTCTCTCTATTTACTTTTGCATTGTTTGTCAACGCCGCTATCCTAATTGTGGCTGGCACCACCCTTTATGGAACGCCTGGTGCCAATTCTGCCGACTTGTATGCAATTTATGACAGTTTGGGTCAGCTGTTATCAAAAGGTTCGGGGTATTCTTTTCATGGTTGCACTCTTGTTGTCTGGCCAGTCAGCAGGTATTGTGTGCACAATTGCTGGCCAAATTGTTTGCGAGGGCCATTTTGATTGGAAGTTCCAGCCTTGGGTACGCCGTGTTTTCACGAGGTGTTTAGCAATAATTCCCTGCTTGGTCGTGTCTGCGTCTGTTGGCAAATCGGGTATTGGCCAGGTTTTGAATGCTTCGTAGGTCGCGCTTTCCATTCTGCTGCCTTTTCTTGTGCTTCCCTTGGTTTATTTTACCTCAGTCAACTCCATCATGACTATTGGGTATTGTAAAACCGCTGGCGGAGAACAAAAGGAGCGGTCCAATTTAGTGAAGACAGTTGAAAAACTCAGAAACAAAGCTGCATCAAGAGGTATCTTCTATAGAGACCGAAAAGATTCTCAGCTTTTCGAAACTGAAGCAACCAACAACGGAATTGAGTTGGTACCTGTAAAGCGGAGTGGAACCAATGTGCCTGTCGAAAGGCAGGAAGAAGAAGAATTAAGCCCCACTATTGCCCACAGTAATAGTGAATCATGTAGAGAGTTTGGCAGAGTTAGTCCAATCCCTGACGGCCCAGTTTCTTACACAAATAACTGGGCCATGATCATTGCTGGCATTGCAGTTTGGATTTTTATTTCACTTTTGAATGTTTATTTGATTATCCAACTTGGCATGGGAAATGGTACTTAGATAATTTATTATTTTCATTACAAATACAAGAAATTTTCACCATAGTTATACTTGCGAAACAATATTTCCATAACCGCCACGACCTACTGAAAACTTTTCATTTTTAGCCAATTTCAATCGCAAGAGACCGACGGGATTAGTCTCGTAGTCGAGCTCCAAGTCGCACAAAATGTTTCTGCATCCCTTTCCAGAACCGAAAATATTTTGGGTTATTTCAATTGGCTCGTGTTTTCCTAAATTTAAGCAGGTTTCGTAATCTTGTGTTTGTGTGGTGGATTGGCACTGATCTCGCCGCACAATATTTCCAAAACCGCCGCGGCCAGACCGGTACCTGTTGGTGGTTGACTCATGTAAAGCGCTAGACGGACAAGGCACCCTATAGATGACGGAGACTGTTTCTGTGGCTGCAATTTGTGGTGTTCCAAGGCCGTCTGATGGGTGTTTACTTAATGGTGAGCCCAGGGTGTATACAGTTTTTGAGGATCTACAAGACGTTGATGATTTTTTGGGTCGAATAGAACGAGAGAACTTGGTTGATGTAGTAGAAGAACTTGAAAAGGCAGAGGTGATTGAGTTTACAGGTGAGATAGACGAAAGCGACCATTTTGAGTCTACAGAGCTTGACGTGGATCTCGGTTGCAGAGCATGGAACTCGTCATTAGGTTGATACTCATCACCACTAGGATTATTGAAATTTGAATGGGTTGGAGTTACTTGAATGTGTTGAGAATGGCACTCAGTCAAAGACTCTGTAACATGATTACCGTATCCAGATCTTCCGAAAAACACCATGATTGATATTGAAAACTGATGACTATAAAAATTTAGTCAAGATTAGAAAGCTAGCCAAGGATAAAAATGATTAGTGTAATAAAGAATACCCAGGATTCATGGAATATCCAACTGTATTTATACGTGGTTTAGTGTATATAAATTAACACAAAATGTGAAATGTTTAAAAGGGTCATTTTGTCAATACACTCGTCTGGCCATTCCTCATGCGTATCGATTATGGTTTAGAAATCATGATATCAAAGTTTACACTAACAAAAAGCGGCATTTGTATATTCGGTAAAGTATTGATTTTTTTTCCAACCGTTTTAAACATTTGAAACTTATTCTAGATCAAAACTAGTAATTGACATTTTAATTTCATAAACGGTTTCTCAAAATTGCCAAGATTTCCAACTAGAAAACCGTTTAAAATCAAGTTTGCGATTGCCATGTTTGGATGAATGCAAATATATTTCCAAAAAGGAATAGTTTTGATTCTGGAAAGCACTGGATTGTATGTCTCGAGATATTTTGTAAAGCTACATATTGTGCATTATCGGTTATCAAGATAACCCAACTGTTGCACAAAAAGTCTTATCCAACCAGTCACAAGCAGTGTTAAGATAACCATTTTTCTTCCCGCGCGCAAGAATCACCAGTTTGGATTGGAGTATCGTCGTGTATTTCTATTCCTATTTGGATTTCAGCGCTATATTTTATGATGTTTGTGTTGATCTAACCCGGATTGTGATGCCGACATGCAGCCAAAGTGTTATCAATGCTTGAAAGTATGATTTTATAAAAAATCTTGCAACTTTCTATTAGGTCTATTCATATCCATTAGAACAATAATGTAAACTTGGCCCATCTTTTACATGTTAAAAACTATCATCAGGTATTGACTGCGTAAAAAAACAACTTGGCTTTTTAAGATTAAATCTCGGAAGTCGATCCGATATCGAGCTGGTCATGACGTAAGGCTGGACTTTTCTATCTCTTTTGCATCGTGACGACTTTGAGTCTCAAAAGACATTTTTAATTCATTAGTTAAAACACTGAAACTTTGTAATCTCTTAAAAATTTTATAGTATGTTTTATTTAATGTAATAATTTTGTGTCAGAAATACGACTCAGACATTTATCAGAAAATATTCTCCTTTTTGTCGTGATCCATCACCGATCATGAATCGAATATTTTCACATGAGTAAACTTACCAAAAGATTATGTTTCCGATTCCATGCCAATGGTGCTATCTAGACATGTTTCAGTAATCTTTTGAAATAAATGGTACTTTTATACAACCATAGTTAGCTTTGAAATATCACTCCTGTATTTGTGTTTTCATTCTTCCAAGACTGTGCATACCCAAAATCTTACCCTTTAAATATCGGTTGTTAAGCAGATCTCCTTTAGGTTCCAGGGTTTTGGTTGAATGTTTGGATTTCTAGATTGTTTCTACAAAAGATTTGCCATCTTCTATCCTTGTGGCAGTATATTTTCTCCTTCTAACCAACGGTATCGAAGCCACGAAATTTCCCGTTACAACAATATATATATCTTTACATATTGTTCCTTTTCACCAGGTGTAACGTTATTTTGATATATGTATATAGAGTAAATAAACCATCCCAAAAATCCTTATAAAAATACGGTTTAATCACTCAGCCCTGATTTGTCTACATTTTTTTACACCTCAGTATGGCTGTGTAGCATATGTACTTTTTAAACGGATAATCTTTAATAGACGGAATATTTTTATATCTGATTGTATGTTTGTGAGTTGTAGCCAAACTTGTATAATTTAATATTTGTTTTAGACCGGTATTTGTAATTCGAAGAAGCCTCAGGAAAACTTTTTATAGTTCTATAATAGGCAATAATATACCATTTCAAGCCTTTAGAAATCCTAAACCATAGTCAGTGTTAGAAATCAAATGACCAATTAATTCTTAGTCTTTTTGAAGGCGTCATATAAAGACAATAGTTGGGTTCACATCCGATTCAAGGATTACAGTATTTTGAAAAGGTTAAGGCGAGTGTACAATACATCATGAATTGAAGCTATAACACAATGAACCAACATTAGCTAGACAAATACAAGACTGTGATTAGCATAAACGGATATGGAAGTATTTCAATGATAGGTAAGACGTATGTTTTTGTACTTACACCGTGCATTAATCAGGTTATAAATTGATTCGCTTTTAACCAGTTTTTCGGCATTTATATACACTCATTTACAAAAATAATCAGTTACCTGATTAGGACCAAGTATCACAAATGCGTACAAAACTAGCATATAAATTGTCTAAGGGACTGCAATTTGATGATATTTCTACCACGTTTTGACTGCGTCTCAATGCAATTCTTAAACGTTGTCTGCCTGTGGTAGTTTTTAGTTTGGATGGGTTTAGCTCAACTGTATATGATTATCAATGAGTATATAAATCCAAGGACTCCTGAAATACTAGTTACTTGAGTGAATATTTCAACATCAAATATATACAGTTCCGTTTCAAAGACGTACAGAAATATCGTTGACAACCCAGTTATACAAATTTTTTTAACCTCGAACAAGTGCGTTTCCCTGTATCTCAATGTAGTGACAGTTCCTATATCCAAATTACAATTGATTTAAAGCTATTTATACCGAAAATATCAACATAGCAAGGTAAAACTTTTTTTTATGGAATCAACCCGACTTGAAAAATGATTCCTTCAAGGCTTATTATGATAATCTATTATCCAAGGCGACTGATTCATGTGAACGTTGATAACTAACCTTTGCCGATCCTTACAGAAATGCCTATCATGATATCAACGACTACAGGCTTATACCTGTCATGAAATCCTAAAAAAAAAAAATACTTGTCAAGTTATATATGAACCTCTACATAATATACCTCATGAACATGACCTGTTGAGATTAAAAATATACTCAATAATGTACATTAAAATTTTCTTTTATAATCCAACTATACATACAGTCTGGATCCAAGCAAATCATTTATTTGAATTATTATATTTTGTAATCCTCAAAGCTTCCTCTGAATTCAATATTCATTACTTATTCTGCTGATAACACCAAGCAAGCGATTCACAGGTTCCGCTTCGATCAAACCTTTTATTTACGAGCGATTTAAATATAAAACAGCCATTCAGATAATCTGTTTAGAATAAATCAAATTTCGATTCAATTTATTTACGAGTTATAGAAATGTACATCAGCTACTTAGGCCATCCGTGTAACAAACTTGGTTCAATCTATATACAAATTCACTGTTGAAATATTTTAAATTCAGGTTCGAGTGGCGTTTCCAATCAATACGAATGAGATTCCTAATGCTGGATTACGAGGAACAGGAAACTGTCTCTAGATTCCTATAATACCATATTACCGAATTTTTATCAAGCGTTAGTGGTTTAGCGGTAAAATTCGACGTTGCCATCGTCGAGCCCCCGGTTCGACTCCGGGCTGACGCATATTTTTTAAAAGCTTGCATTGTTCCTGGTGTAGTGAGATTGAAGTATATATTTTTTCAATTGATACAGGCTTTACGGATTACAAGGAAGGTGATAGGTGAGAAATTCAATATGAATGATAGTAAGGTATACAGAAAATTGCCAAATAAACTAATTTTACTAGCGATTAAAGTCTAAAAGATAAGATAATACCGTCACTCATTTCCAGAAAACCCCACTAAATCTTGCTAATATTGCAACAAAGCCTCCCGAGCCGCTCACTTATAAGTTTCATTTGAAAATATTTTCACATACAAATGAAATAAATATATTGCGCTGAAAAAATATTTAAATTTCAAATTTCAGTCTTGTTCACTATGAATTTTCAGTTGGTTGTATGTAAAGTCACGATTGTAGCATTATCTGTAAAAGACTGAATTGATGGAAAATTCCGATATGAACATGTATTTATATTATTGAATATACGTTTTTTCATCAAACCGACAAATTGACACGGACGAAGCCGTTAAATCCAATATTAATGACTAATTCTTGTTTTATTTCTACAGTGCTGCGTACTTAGTATTCCAGTGATGCTGCTGCAAAGTCGGCCAAATCCGCCTTGTTTGTTATATAAACCATACATTTTGCTAATCTGCACATTTTCTTGTTCCCACCATCCAATTGCATTCAATTCTCACAACTTCATTTGGATATATTCTTACAATAATCAATGAAATTCTCTACCGTCGCTGTTGTTGCTGCCGCAGCTTCCATGGGCTCTGCAGCCCCTCTGGATACCGATTCCTGGTATGATTGGCTTTCCGGAAAAGCCCAACAATTTACCCTCGGTTCCTTATCAGACGAATCTTTGGACGCGGTTCCTCCAATCATCAAGCCTCTCGTTTCTTCTGAAGCTCTTCAGGCCGCGATAACCGAGCCTTCTTTACGTATCGCCGCTGCTAAACTTTTTAAAAGCGCCCTTTTGTCGGCCGGTATGTACGGCCACCCAACTCGTGTCATTGGTTCCCCAGGCCATTACTCCACACTAGGTGATATCCAAACTGCGCTATTCGCCTTGGGCCCTTATTTCAATGTCACCAAGCAATACTTCAATGCCACCCGTGGTGTTGTTTTTGGGTCCGAACTTTTCGTCGACGGCATCAATATCACTGAAGCTCTTCCTTTTGACCTCACCCCTCCCACTTTGCCCAAGAAGAGCTGGGTTACTGGACCTTTAGTGCTTGTCGAAAACAACGGTTGTGACCTTTCAGATTACCCTGCAGAGGTCAACGGTACTATTGCTTTAATTAAACGCGGCGAATGTCCTTTCGGCAACAAGTCTGAGAATGCTGGTCTTGCCGGTGCCGTTGCTGCCGTAATTTACAATAACGTCCCTGGTGAGGGTGTTTTGAGCGGTACTTTGGGCTCTCCTCTTCCTGAACAAGTCGCTAGTATTGGTGTCTCTTACGAACTTGCATCCTCTTGGATTCATCAAATCAATGCAAACGTCACAGTGAATGCCTCTGTGTACATTGATTCCTTTGTTAAGAATGTCTCTACTTTCAACCTCATTGCTGACACCAAGGGCGGAGACCCCGAAAACATTATCATGCTTTCTGGTCACTCCGACTCAGTTGCAGCTGGTCCAGGTATCAATGATGACGGCTCTGGTTCTATTTCTATTCTCGAAGTTGCCAAGGCTCTTTCCAAGTTTTCTACCAATGCTACTGTTAGATTTGCTTGGTTTTCTGGCGAGGAAGAAGGTCTTTTGGGTTCTGACTACTATGTAAGCACTCTCCTTCCCGAAGAGAACCAAAAGATTCGTGTCTACATGGACTTTGATATGATGGCTTCTCCCAATTATGCTTACCAGGTCTATAATGCCAATGACAAGAAAAACCCCAATGGCTCTGCTGAACTCAAGCAGCTTTTCATTGATTACTATACTTCCCAAGGTCTCAACCATACCCTTATTCCATTTGATGGCCGTTCTGACTACGACGCTTTTGTGAAGAACGGCATTCCAGGTGGTGGTGTTGCCGCTGGCGCCGAGGTCCTCAAAACTGCTAAAGAAGCTGAGATGTTTGGAGGCCAGGCCGGCGTTGCTTTTGATCCTTGCTACCACCAACTTTGTGATGATCTCTTGAATCTCAACTATGAGGCTTGGATGGCCAACACCAAGCTTATTGCTCATGCTGTTGGTACTTATGCTTCTTCTTTGGAGGGATTCCCTCTCCGTGAGCCAGTTGCTCCTAATTCATATACTCCTCTTGCCTTCCACGGATCAAAGGCTGTATTTTAGATGTTTTAGACCATATATCTTTTGTGAATAAATGTTTTTTCCCCAATGCTGATTACTCCAACAGCTTTATTCTTTAAAGAAATTGTCTGCATCTTGTAATTATCCTGGTTGCGGTTTTCGTCTTGTAACTTTATAAAGGATCGCAATTCCAATCACTATTTCTGATTTAGAAACGAACAGAACTAGTTCTATTAACGCATGCAAAATCAATAACAGAGCTCCAAAATAAGCCCAAAAAGTAATTCTCCATATCAATAACTTTACAATTAGTTATTGCAAATTTTTATTTTTATTTGTTTGCACATTCATAATAATCTTTTAGTTTCGCAATCCAAGAATGTAAATTCACATCAACCTTTTTAAAATGATTAAACAGCCATATTAAGGAATAAAATATGATAAAACTTGAATAAAAAGCAATCTCGGACGATATATTAACTATTTTTTCAAGTTCACCACTTTAATTGGCTAGACCGGTGTATTGAGAAGAATTGGAATAGTGAATAGTATTCAAATCGTTTGGTAGCGCTGGATAAGTTTCAATTTTGTCGAAACCTATGAAACAATTTGCATCTCTTTCAATAAAACCGAAACAATTGCAATAATGCATTGGTATTTCATGGCGATCATAATATGGATATCCATTTGATAAACTTCATATTGAGAAATTCCAAACTCACAACCAAAGTTTAAAGTATCAAATTAAACAATCTTATTTTAAACGTGTACCCAACTCGAGTCACGACCTGTCGCCTACACCTATAATGTCCAGTGGAAACGGCAGCCAAAAGACCGCATCCATTTCAACTGAAGCAAATGTAAATGTCGACAAACCAACTGTTTAACGAATATTGAACCAATTGAACCAAAAAACACACAAGGACACGACATCCAGCTTTCGAATGCTCATTTAGAATCGATCAACTCGCATAAAAAACAACTGTAAACTGCCTCCTATTTGAGGACTTGATCATTATCACTAATGGCGGTTCACAGTCCGACATTATATAAGCAAAACATGTGATGTAGTTTCCACCAAAAAGCACCTTGGTAGTTAGATTAACCATCAATTAAATACAACTTTCGGAGAAATGTTTTGCATTTTTATTCTTTTCTACATCCATACTCTGGAACAATTATACCAATAATGATACCAATTTCAAATGATCAAAGCGGAGCCATTTTGACTGTGGCGTCTTCATTAACATGTATCTTAGGATCATTAGTGATATACTCGGACGTCATTTGGCGATGGTTTTTCCCAAAAACTACCTTTAACTTGAACAACAATGAGCATTTTCTTGTTTGCTCGTTATCTTTATCGAGTGGTATTTTACTCTTCACGTCGCTATATAAACTACTTCCTCAAGGGTACGACTATTTTAAGCAGTCTGATGTTTTTGCCGACAAGCCCCAACGAGCTCACTTTATGTTGATCATTATGTTTTTTACAGGCGTCGTTTTTTGCTCGGTATTCAACATAGTCATCCACGCCGTCACATCGCGCTCAGTTGTACACTGTGTTCATGATGGCCACGTTCATGACCATGATTTAGAAGATGAGCATGAGCATAGCCATGATATATCCGAATCCTCAGATTCACACAACCACAATAACTGTGGACATGAAAACACCAGATCTAGCTTACCAAGTTCAGAAGATACACATGTCGCAACTGCAGACTCCTCCACTCCCCAAGCGCTTCACAATACTGCAGAAACTAGCAACGAAAACACACCTCTTTTGACAAATCCCTCTCACAAACGCCAGTCGTTGATTGATTTTACCGAGTGGAAGCTAAGAAGAAAGCGATCTATTGGTAAATGTATGGGTTATTCTTCTGTTTCTAGTTGCGATGATTTATCTCTTGACAAATGTGAAGACGATGTGCCAAACGATGTTTATGATTTTAGAGATCCTGACACCGGTGAACATTTGCATCAACACATTGATCACATCAATCCACGACGCCATTTACACAGAAGCTATAGTACACAGAGCAACAAAAGTTCCACAAATATTGATCTCGAACGTGGCGGGGCTTTTGAAAATATTCGAAATATTGAACCCGACCAGCAATCACTGAAAGGAGGACATAACGATGAAGGACTACATCATCACCATGTTTCCACGCGTTACTCACATCTTTTTTCGATTGGCGCCCAGACCGCTTTCGCTATTTCTGTCCACAAGGTGCCAGAGGGTATCCTCACTTTTGCCACTTCTCATGCAAATAAAGAGCTTGGATTCAGTGTATTTTTATCACTTGCAATCCACAACTTTTCTGAAGGTTTTACTATTGCATTTCCATTATTCCTAGCTCTTGGATCAAGAGGTATTGCCATTACTGCTGCTATTATTCTTGGTGGTTTATCGCAACCTTTCGGTGCATTTTTAGCATGGGCATTTTTTCATTTTAGTGATGGAGGCAATGACAACAAAACATCCCCATTTATATTTGGTTTGATTGTGAGCATTAGCGCTGGATTCCTGTGTATTATTGGATTGCAAATGTATGGAACCGCGATTTCTTTTGGTGGAACCCAAAGGTTAACAATGTTTTGCGCATTTTTGGGAATCGCGGCAATTGGAACAGCATATAGTTTAACGGCCAAGTAATATCTAGCTTTGCTTGTTTAATGTCATCACTTGTTTTTTATTGTACGAGTTTATGTTCAATTCACTCATCGAAAAGTCATTGTTGGATAAAACAAAATGGTTACATGGTCAATCAAAAGCTAGACACATTTAACGTCTTTCAAGTTTTATCGACCTGTAATTGAAAATTTTCGAATCAAAGGTTGATTACCAGTGGTCAGTAGTCACATGAATACAAACTATTTTGGCATCAAGAGCATATATACAAAGCGTCTTTGCAAAACGAGTACTCACCAAAGAAAAGTAAAAGCTTAATTTTTGTTTAGAAACATATCTTGTAATGAAATTGAGAGGCAGTGCCCGGTATAATACGGTACCAGTGCAGTTTGAAAACTATAGTACAATATGGACTCGTTTACAGGAAACAGCTACATGAAGACTCCAGCGATAATGGAAACGAATGCAGAACGGGGAATAACCTTGATTATGAAATAAATCATTTTTTCAAATATCCTTTGAAAAAAACTCAAATTGCAACAATAAAACCCAAAATGACTTGAAAGCATCTGACTATTTATTGATCTTAAAAAATTTGCAATTTACTTTAATTTTCTAAAACTTTATAATCACGCAAAGAGAAAGGACCAGCAATACCCGATAATCACACTTTGAAAACCAAACCCTTTTATGAATAAAATCATGACAGTATTCGTATACGGCCAGGCTTTTCTATGATTGAGGTTCGACAACGGTGCTAATAGAACAGGCCATTTTTTAATTACCAGTTCTGGTTTTTCAAAATGACAAACTGCCAGATATGTGATCAAAATAGCAACGGTTATATACTAGAGATTTATGAAATTCTGTACTGCAGAATAATGAAGACGAACCAGTGTATAGTCGAAAAAAGCTTCAGTAAATTGAATTTGATGATAAAATTTCCCCAAGAAAGCAACGATTGGAAAGCTTGCAAATTATTAATTCCCTGTGAGAAATTGAACCATATAATCACAATATCCATCACAATAAGAATCGTAACAATCAAAAATTGATACTTTGAATATTAATGTCAAGTGTGAAAGAACAAGGCACACTAATGTACCACGTTTTATCTTCCAGCTTCATATTGATTTTTCTTTGAATTGGCCAACATATTTCGTCAAATTAAGGCTAAAGCTTGTATTTTGCAATAAACGGTAGTTTAGACTTGGTGTACGGCTACTCTCATTTTCAAAAGATCACTTTGCAAATTGACTAGCTCAATAATGAAAGATTTCTTAAATGGAGGTTTTTTCAAAAGAATCTACTCAAGGGCAAGAATTTTAATATCTTTCCTTGATTCATTTTATCTTGTTGATCCGCTTCGTCTTTTCCATTATTGCATTTACTCGTATCGGTTTCTGTTTCGTGATCTTCTTCTGCTTGTGTATCCTGAGAAGAATCTGTAACAATACTGCTCCAATGCAAAGGCGCTGTTCCAGGTCGGTATTTCCCGCCAATTTTTTGACACTCTGAATTCGCCTTTCCAGCAGATGGTTTTGTTGTACCAGGCACAGTCTTGACAGGCTTTGATTTGCTTTCACTTGGTGCTAACGAAGCCAACTGTTTTTGATTGCTCTTTTCTATAGGCTTTGGATTGCGTACTTTTCGTCCCCGCAAACCTCCACGCTTTTTCCGGTTTTGGCGACTATTAGATAAATGTAAACTCGATGATCCTGATTTTTGTATTTCTTCAACGTTCAGTTTCATCTTTCTAGCTTCCACAAGAGCACGCTCAAATGGTGTAGCTTCATCACCTAATTCGACATCTTGATCGTCTTCCTCATTATCCAAAAGATAGGCTTTGGGATAATTTTCCATTGACTTTTTGACCAAAGTTTTAAGATCAACATCAACGTGGTTTTTTTCTAGAAAAGCAGCAAGGTTATTGGTATCGATGATTTTAGTTTCTGGTATTGACCTCATGAAGATTTTATTGTTTTGAAAAATTTCATCCTCTGTATTGAAGGGAATAGTTTTTTGCTTGGAAAATTTGCCACCAGTTGTTGAATTGTCCATTTTTTCCTTGGATTCCATTGTTTTTTGCGCTGTCAATCCTATTTCGTCTTGTACCTCAATCTCTACACCACATACGACAGCCGCTGCATCGTGAGATGTAAATTCTAACGAATGTGAAATTCTACAGTGATTGATGAATCCTTGCGGACTAAAAAAGTTTTCGCGATTGCATTTAGGGCAAATAAGGCTTGAGATTATGTTAGTCAAGTAGATTTGATTAAGTGTTTTATCTAATCTTGTGATGATTTGTACCATAACTTACCGAACCAATATCCCATCATTTCGACGTATTATACATTGTACTTTTCCTGGTTCTGGCTTATTTTCATTTTCTGTCTTTCTCCTGAAGCATCGCTTGCCACTATTTTCTGAATCATCTGTTTTTTTTAATGAACTTTTGCTTCTTGTTACCGGAGCTTGATATGAATTTTCGTCTAAAGATTCCGAGTCTTGAACAAATGTAGCAGGCTTTTCTTCTATAACTTGGTTGTACCTTGCTGAAGACCGCTTCATTATATCCTTACCAAGATATTTGGCATATAAATCAGTAAAGTATGTTGGCTCATCTGAAATACTACCAGTGACAGGTGTTTTGGAACTTCGTCGCATTTTGAGCATCATGACGTGGACTTTGGCTATTTCATCTTCAATACTCTTCAACTCGTGATGTTTCAGTAATATTTCGAGGTCGAACTGATGTGACAAGATTTCTTTCAAGTCCATCTTACATTTTTGACGATTTAGGTATAAAGGATCGAGTAAATTGTCGATTTTTGAGTCACCAACATATTCTTCGTACCCTGAGGTTTCGCTTGGTGATGTAGATTGCGATGCTGTAGGTGTTGCGAGACCTAACGAAGGAGGATTCGTAGGTGTAGAAGGCGGTGAGTGTTTATCACGAGATATTTCGGTGTTGAATTCAGGTTTCTTCAAACCTTTTGAAGATTTTATTGAAACGGCATCATTACTTTCTGAACCTTTGTATGTTGACAATCTACCCATACTTAGAGAGTCTACTTGATCCTTGGTTTTTTGTTTCAAAGGCGGCGAAAAGGGTTTAAACTCGCCGGCGATGCTGTTTTCGCTAGTGGACATTAAACTATGAGATCTCTTCTTAGATGACATCTGGAATACCTGTTGTGAGTGTGTCTATAAACCCAGTGTCGTTTGTAAAATATTATACCAAGTTCGAAAAGAAAAAATTTTCAAAAAATACAATAAAAATAAATAAATGAATAAAAAAAAAAAAAAGAGCAGCCGTGCATTACATACATGATACCTTATCAATTTTTTTTTCTATATTTTCTACACCAAAACCCAAATCCAAAGGGATATTTCCTGTAAACTAAAGTAAACAGTCAAAATGAGCGAATCATTATCTTCTTTCAAAACCATAAGAATCCGTAAAGGGGACTCTACCATAAGACGTGTCAGAAATATTGTTTCTTCATTAAATAAAGACGACTCAACACCTATATTATTAATAAATAAAGACAACTCATTTCAAAAAGTCATAGCAGTCATTGAAAAAGTAAAAGTGGATCTGGCAACACATAAAATACCTTTTCATCAATATAACAAACTCGGATTTACGACTGAAAACCCGTCAAGCTCCGAAACGAAATCTGCTCAGCTGAATTCTCATCCTCTACAGAAGCATACAACTACAAAGTGTCTACCAAGCATTTCAATAATAATTTCAAAAAACAAAATTGAAGAGTTAGACAGTGATATCTCCTGGGAATACCAATGTTCTATTCAAGAATAATTTTGATATACAGTTAATACATAGAAAGCAATAAACACAAAAATTTCCGAATTTTTCTCAGCAGATTGGACTAGATATACCCATATTACTGCGAAATTGAATTTGAAAATGTAAAACCAATGGTTGGTAATTGCTGTCTCAAAGGCATAATCAATGAATTTGAAGGACAATTCAATCATTGTGATCATATCAATAGGCTGTGGTTTTAGATTGGATATCTGTTGACGTTTTTCACGTCGGAAATACCTCAAAAGTTACCATGTTTTTGATAATATACACTTAATCCATGAAATATTTAAAAAATCACCCTTAACCTCAAAATCTTTCATTAAGATTGAAATATATGGTCAATCACAATAAACCAATAAAGTATGGAGTTGAATCTGATGTGCATGTTTTGCGCAATCTTTCGAAACAACTATGAATTGGATAGAAATGCCATTACAGTTCTATTTTTTTTATTGGCCTTGAAGGTTACTAAAACTATTTTCGCAAACTGGTTTATATCTAGGATTCACCATTGTCTACGAAAAACAGTCATATTCATGATTAGCCCACAAAATATTTCATGACTTGAAAAATAACATACCAATGTTATTTTCATTGCTATATATATCAGTTTTTCATTTTTGCATCGATCCTTTTTTGGTGCAGTCACAAAGTCAGGCTATCGTTGCGATTTTAACTGTCTGCTTTACTTGTGAACTCTTGGTGTTGGACTGCTGACATGTCTTTTAAAGACGACGATTTCCGATTGTACTTACATTTTAAGATGAATGGCAATTCGGTATCCTTTTACCATATACATAAAATATAGTTATAAGCTGTATTTCGAAACCAATCAATTAACAATTTCACATCCCGTAGGAAACTAAATTTGTGTATTTTATTCAATTAGGTATTATGAATGATTTGTACTTTCTACTTGAGTTAAACCATATAATGTAGTTTCTCTCAAAATAGTCATTATAGCATCTGTTCTGCCAGACGTTTCCTTTTTCAATTCTCTTCAAATTTGAAACGTTTGCTTATGTTCAGATAATTTCACACAATTTCAAGAGTAAAATTGACAGACGCATACAGTGTCATTAAAACTGGCAAATTTGAAAGGGGATCTTGGAAAAATCTAATATCAAGATGGTCAGTCTGAGGATTATATACTACCGTTCCAATCATTGATTTTTCTCTATTGAATTTTTTGAAATATGGATAACCCTTGAATGATTTGACAAAGTTATGATACGAATGATCTTTAGTAAGTACGTATTTCTACTTTCTGGCGAAAGCAATATGGTTTTCTTTGAATCGTATAATATTTAGGTTTTATTGGTTGATTGATACTCGTAAACAATGTGATTTTTCATTATCCAAAATTCCTTGTAGTGGGTCAAAATGCTGATTCAGTTGGTAAGTGTCTGGTGTTTAACAGTGAAGTTTCAACAGAGCAGAGGTACACTCAAACCAATATAGCGAACAACATTTACATAGGTATAAAACCTTTTCAGAAAACAGAAATCATCACTCATTTCAACGTATACAAGCTTTTAGATTGCTATGGATTTGTTCAAGTCATAGGATCTAATGATTTTATTCACACCATTGAAAACGATGCAGTTTATTAATGATTCCGATTCTGTCACAAGATATGAAGAGCAGACAATTTTAAATTTGAGAAAAATCAAACCTCTACACAGTTTCTGGTTTTGATGTTAAGATAATCGCATGTGATCTAACCCACTTCAACCATTTATATTAGTGTATGTAACATATTTACTGTACCATTTTCAGTTCACAACTTTCTCCGAGAACTAAAACCAAATATAAATTTTGAGTTGAATGAAACGGAAAAAGTTGACAAAATATACACAAGTCTCAGAGGTGTTTAAAATATCTTAGAATTCTTCTAGAAACCTCTAATTCTAGACTTTAAGTTGTCTGAATTCACACTCAACAGTTACATATAAAAGATTTAGAAATTTGGTTTTTTAACAATCAAAAACCCAATTTGTGCAATGATTTATTTTCCTGATGAAAAAGCTCGTGCGTGAAGTTAAATACACTGAGCATCTAATATCCATTTACCAAGGTCGACTTGGGTAAAAATGATACCATTTCAAAAGATTGAACTTTAGTTTGTCTTTACCAAAACAGACATCGAAGACTTGATACTCGGATATCATTTTCTTGAATATTTATTTTTTGTCAAGATGGATAAGGATTCCCCAGTTAAAGAAAAAAGAAATTCCACACTCACTTCATTTTTACCACGTTAGATTCACAGATCAAAAGTTTTATTTTGAGTCACCAAAGAAATTCACTGTAGAAATAGTATCTGGGTTACTGGTCTATCCAAATATTTTCGCTTGTGCTACAAAGGCAGTAACTAAAGTTGATCATTAAAGACAAAATATCAAAAAGCTGAAGCTCACCAGGTGTTTTTAAGCTTTCAGTCAAGACAAATTTAGCCCAGGTTCCAAAATGACAGAGATCGTGGCGTTCCATCAGTTTTGAATATTCAAATCCAGATGAATTTGCTTATCTAACCTAGATGTAGTCTTTTGCGCATTGCAAAACAGATTTTAACTTGAGGAAATACTTTTGACAAACCCAAAAGACCAGAAAAGCTAAACCAAAGCATAAAAAGCTACAAGTTACCAAAGATTTGAAAAATCAATCATTTCCAAAAGTCAAATATATTCACAAATATAAAAAGCGCCAATTATTTTGAAAAAATATCGAAAATTATCTGAATTAACGGAAACGAGAAAAACAAGTGGCGAAGAAAACTGCACTTTCAAATAGTTGTAAAAAACAAATACCAGTTTTGAAAGTAATGAAGGTCTATCCAATTGAAAAAGTTATTCAACAAAATAAAACCGCTACAGTCAATGGTAGTTCCCATTTTATCTCACATACAGATATCACAGTACAGGTTTAAACACTTGATACCTCACCATATCTCTGTCTCATAACTACAGAGCACATAAACACTTCAATTGGTCGAGTATTAGGGTGGACCTTTGCGCAGTCTTTACCTGTAGTTTGATAAAGACCAAACGCACATCCAAGTTCTTCAAACAGCGGTAGCATTACTCTTGTCCAGAATTAAGAAAAAAACTTTGAGTTCTCGAACAACGGCATCGACCTCAGCCTTGCTTTCAGTAAGCCTTTCTGTATCAGCAGCATCAACCAAGAAAAACAATACCGTTGACATCTGGAAAATAATTCTTCCATACCCTTTGAGCTTGTGTATGGTCTCCAAGATCAAGATCAAGACCAAGAAACAGAAGCTTAACATGCTTGTTCCATAATCCTAAAGATGAGAGCATAGAAGAAAGTTCGAACGTTAATGTGAAAATTCCCTTATACCAATATCAAAACTTACCCCAGTCAAATAATCAAACCATTTTGTACTTCTAGATATTAATCGAATATTAAAATTAGTAACTTGATTGTGTTTACTGGGAAAAGTATGATTTAGATGTGCTGGTAAACAAGAAAAAGCCCTACAATTTACAAATCTGTACCAAAAATAAAGTGTTTACAAAAAATAAGCATAATTCAGTTAGCCACAAACGCTTGGAAATTGACTTGTAGACGTAATCATTAAAATTTTTGTTAAGGTTGCTTATACATAATATACCAAATGTTATAAAAATACATTAAAAACAAATGAATTTAGTAAATTCTGAAAGCAGGACCCATGGTAGACTTGATGTTCAAAGAACCAACGTTCTGCCAGTGCTTCTTAAGAAGAGAAACAAGGAAGTTGGCGGAGATCATAATCTGGGTAACAATGTGGTCTTCCTCCATATCAACGTTGGCAACGGCAACAGCCAAACAAAGAACCTTCTTAAGCTGGAACTTGATGGTGGAACGAACATCACGGACCTTACCAACGAGATCCTCATTGTGGGAAACGGGGGTAGGGAACTTACCAGCCTTGGAAAGCTGGGGACCGAGAAGACGGGGAACCTGCTTAATAAGAGCTTCGGAAGCAATGAAAGCATTGTACTTCTTAGCAAGCTTCTTAATGAGCTTCTTGTTCTTGTTCAACTTCTTGAGATCTTCAACAGACATGGCGTCAACACCAGCGGCTTTAGCACGATCAACATCGACGGCATCACCAAAGACGCAGATAGTCATGTTGGGACGGGGAACCTCAGGGAGCTTGATGGTACCAGAGAAACGCTTATCTCTCTGGGGATCGTAGTTCTTAAGACCAACTTGGAGTTCAATGGTCTCAAGGAAGTTTCTCTTCTTCTGCTCAGAAGCAGCAAGGAGCTCCTTAACTCTCTCGCGGACGTCTCTGGAAGTAATCTTAGACATGCTGGATTATAGTTATGCCGAACTGAAGGACTTTTTGCGATTTAAAAATCTCCCAAAGCTTACAACAAAGTTGGTAGAATCCTATGATGTTGACAGTGATAAAAGAATTATCAACGAAATAAAAATTTCACTTGATGTACTGAAGTGGTACATAAATATACCCTAGCCCTATGTATCAAAAGTAGAATAAGCAGTCACATCATGTATACTTATTTTTAGTCATGTGATATTTATTTGAATGATTGGTATATTTTTTTATTTTCCCCAATTGGGATCAAAACACAATTATATTGTATACACCGAGATATTGAAAGCACTAAAGCTGGTTCTCTATTTGAATAAAAATGTTGAGATTATAAGGATAACTAAAAGTCAACATTAGTGCTAATAACCCTTGAACGAAAAACAAAACATCTTTTGATATCAGTATCTACATGAGTTTTTAACAAATGACACTATTTTTATCACTTGGTTCAAATACAAATCATCTTGTATATTGGTGAATTATACTTTATGGTAATGATTAATAATGTATTAAAAAAACGATAAATAAAATTATGTATTTTTATCTATCAAACCAGATTAAGCTGAAAAATAAAACCCTACCCAAATATAAAGTACTAAAATGTAACAAAACTTAACTCATTCTTATTCCTCAATAGTCTCGCTTTCAACACTTAGTGGCGCTGATTCAGGTTCAACTATTTCTATCAAGTCAGCTTGATCCGTTTCATCGTTTTCTTGCGTCGAAACAGGCTCGCTCACATCAATCAAATCTTCAGTGTCGTGGTTATCTTCAGCCAAAATTTCCTTTGACTTTGATGGGAATTTTTCAGGTTCCTCTGCTGGGGAACTAATGAAATCGGCCGTTTTTGGTTTTCCCGATGAAATCAATTGCTTTTTCCACGCAGCAACAGATTTCTCAGAATCTTTACCATAAGTCAAAGCCAATAGCGATGCTTCAGGGCTTCTATTTGTTTTGTTGAGCAAGTCAATACAACCATCAATATCCTTGATATGCCAAAGTGAGTTGAAAGCAAGATTGTATTTGCCCAATTCAATAGAACGAGTTGCAACATCTTTGAGAGCCTTCTTGTTTCCTGTGCTGGTGTAAATTAAAAACAAAGACTCTAAATCATTAGCATGTTTGAATGACTTTTCGGCAAGAACAACATTCCATAATTTCAATGCTGAATCACCCAAAGACTTCCATTTATGAACATTACCGATTTTCTCAGCAATTGCGTGGGCAGTTTCAAGATCTTCCAAAGAAAGAGCAAGTTCAAACTTTTGTTCTGGATCATCAGTCACTTCGAGAGCAAGTTCGGTATAACCTTGGGCTTCAAGAAATCGAGCAACCTTGGATTTCTCGACTTCGGGAATTTCCTCCAAAATCTCGCTAGCCAGTTCCATTTCTCCACGTAAAACAACTGTTTGGTACTCCAAAACTTTTAAAGAAAGATGATATGATGTTACATTCACATCTTTGTCGGTAAGATAGATTGAGTTGTCCCTTGGAATATATCCCAGCATGTACATTTGCTTATCAAAGTGATTGATTGTATAAGTTTCGCCGCCAACAAGGTAGTTGAGCTTGTTCGATGCTGTGGTATAAATAAAACAGTCTCCAACCCATTTACCAGTGGCAACGTTATCAGAAATATTATGAAGTACCTCAAATGAAGATTCTGATCCATCTGTTTCATTCCATTCACCGTTTTGAAGCGAATTAAGGAATGCTTCACGATCATATCTGATAACATGGAAACCATCTTTCATAGTGATGGCAATAAGATCACCAGAATCAGACCAAAACACGTTAGAAGCTTCAACCGAAATAACGCGAACCAAACGACCGGTTTCCCAATCGTAAAAGGCAATGTAATCATCTTCGCTTTTAGCAGCAAGTAAAGCACCACCAAAAAGCTTGACAGCCTTGAAGTTTACTTGAATGTATCCGGTTGGAAGTTCCTTGAAGTTCTTAAAAGCTTGGATCTCACCCTTTGTGTTTAGCACAGCATATTCGTTGCTATCATGAGCCCAAGCAAAGTCAGTTGCTGAACCGAAAGACTTATTACGCCACGCTAAAGCAGTGTAAATGATATATTCACCGTCACCAGTAACAGCAACAAATCTTCCATTGGGAGAATGGACAAGCTGGGTCGGGAAAACTTCTACAGAGCCGAGGTCTTTCTGAGTAAGAGTCAAAAGATCACCGTCCTTCAAATCATTGCTGTGTTTGACCAAACTACTGAAAACTTCAGAATGTTTAGACCAAATAATCTTACCGCTTGGGTCCATAGAAACTGTTGGTTCGTCGCGGCCCATTTGCAAGACAACGGCACCACCATCAAATCCGACACCAATCATATTAGATCCTTTTTTGCACGTAACACACCAAGCTCTGTTGAGACCATAACTCAAGGTCTTTTCAAGTTTGAAAGAGTTGGCGTTCCAAATAGAAACAAGTCGATCCTCTGAGCCAGAAATTATAATGGGAAGTTCTGGGTGGAAAACTGCAAAAGAAACATTGCTGGTATGTCCTTCTAATGTCGCGACATTGCTCTTCATTTGGTAATCCCAAACGCGAACAGTAGTATCATCGGAAGCTGTAATAATGTAGGGCTTATCGGGGTGAGGATAATATTCGACAAAGTTGACTCCTCGAGTTTCGTGAGCAATAAAGGTAAGATTGGGCGTAGATGAACCAAGTGACCAGATTTTGACGCTACCATCCAAACATGCAGAAGCAAAAGTATTGGTATCCTTGGGGTTAAATGCAATGTACATGACATAATGAGAATGTCCCTCGAAAGTTCTCATTAACTTCCAATTCATATCCCAATTCCACATTTTAATAGTCATGTCATCACCAGCAGACAAAACAATTGGCTGAGTGGGATGGACAGCAATTGTTCGAATGTAATCAGGATGGGCTTCAAACTGAAAAACCTTTTCAGAAGTGTTGTAGTTGAAAATACGGATCTGGTTGTCATCAGAGCCTACTACGATCCAGTTTTTTCTGGCAATAAATCTACCTGTACGTACAGGAAGATCGCTAACTTCAATAGTTCGAATGACAGACTAGAAAGGTTAGCAAAAAGAACAATAAATAAATATTGAATAAAATAACCATACCTGTGTTTCGAGAGAATAAATCTCAACCCGACCTAGAATTATAATTAGTTTCTGAGTTACATTCAGGTGTGTTATATTCGCTTACCGCTAAACAACGTTGTGAGAACCTATGAATATGTTAGCAACATATTATTTTAATAATATAAAAGAAAAAACCAGTTATACCTACCCAAGGTTCCGTGGGATGGAAATCAATTCCCTTTACACGATCTGATCGCACTTGAAGTGTTTTCTAAAACAATGTTAGTTGTGAACAAGTAAACTCAAGTAATCAGCAGAAATTGCATACTTGTATATCAAACTTCATTTCGGAGGCAATAGAAATAAAGATTAGTTAGATAGGGACGTTATTAAAAGAGAATGACGAAATGGATTGTTTTTGTTGAATGGAAGGCCACTTCATCAAAATAATGATGGGTGGTTTGAAATTTAGATATTGATATTCACTGATCAAGCCAGCACATACATGATTATGTAATCATTTGTCATTATGTAACCATGACTAATCATAATATCATCTTGATTTTTCAATTTACTTCTCCAAGCCTCCAGTATCCAAGGATCGGACATCATTTAGATAAAGAAGCAAAAATGGATCAACTTAATCCGCGTGAGCAGCAAGAGTTCCAACAGCTTGTGGAACAAAAGCAAATGAAGGATTTCATGAGAGTATGTGATTTTCTCTTTATTTGTATTATGTGTTTACAAAACTAACATGGAGCCAGCTGTACTCGTCCCTTGTTGAAAGATGCTTCCAAGACTGTGTTAATGATTTTACTTCTAATACACTTTCATTCAAGGAAGAAACATGTATTAACAGATGCTCTGAAAAGTTTTTAAAGCATAGTGAGCGTGTGGGTCAAAGATTTCAGGAACAAAAGTAAGTAACCTTTAGTTGATTTTTTCACATCGCTAACAATGGTATAGTGCTCTTTTAATGCAAAAACAAGGTCGTTAAAACTACTGGAAAAGTATTATGTACATGTAAATATTTCTTTTTAAAACTTATAGATGTAATTTTTAAAAACCAGTCTATTTGGTATTTGGTCTCAAATTTCCATTCTTGTAAGTACTTCTAGTATGGACTTTCATTTTATCCCATGTTAAAATTGTTTTACATGCTAAAACACCTTTGTTATACCATATTTTACTTGTCATTTTTCAACAGATGTCTCAATGATGTATTGTTGTAATTGTAAATATGGCTTGCATTCCATCTGATACATTTAAATTTAACCTTTACAAATGTCTCAATGAATGAAAATTGATTTTGGTATCATTTTGATTACTCACCTGCGTGCAACAGGGGTGCAAAGGTACTAGATGGTTTACATGCCTTTTTACTTGTAACTTAATATTGGTCTAGAGCTCATCGCCCAAACCGTTTCTCGATTGTTTTATCAAAAACCGGAATATTTGATTTGATGTTGACCATCAAAAATAGAAATTGGCAATTATTCACATTGAAAGTATAATAGTTATTGAAAAACATACTCTACTGTGTTCAATATTCAACACCTTTGATTGTTAGGTTCTGGACCATTGAATAACCTAAAGGTGACGCATACATACATTTATTAAATGTGTTACAAAAAAGAATTTACATACATTACATCGGATTCAGTTAAAAAGGTATCTTGTGGTCTTTGCTTTGTTCAGTTATTCTACTACTTTTATAGGTTACGGCTACTCGAATACTAAATCAAAAACAAGTCAATATGGATAACGAATCTGAAACGAAAAATTCAATGAATAACGATGTTAAAAATATCAACGACTCTTCTATCAATAAAGGAAACGAAGGAAAAGTTCGTATGCGACGATTTCATACAAAGTCTCGAAACGGATGTTTTTCATGTAAAAAACTGAGAATCAAGGTACCTATTAAAGTTTTAAACACTGATGATAATCAAGACAGCTGAATATGGATACTAATATAATAATAGTGCGACGAAAACAAGCCTGCTTGTAGATATTGTTCTACTAGAAAGAAAACATGTGTTTACCCCAATCGAACAGGTACAACTACAATCAGAAAACAGCAATTCATAGAACTCGAGTTTTTTTCTTCTGCAAATAACTCAAACTGTATCAATATCCAAGAAGTTCCTGAAACTCTGATTCCTGAAACTTCGAGGCGGAGCAGCTCCGCTTTAACACCAAGCGTACATGAATTCCCTCGGCCTACTCTTGATTTGGTGGCCCAACAAAAATCGACAAACAACCCGATATTACTAAACAAAAACGACTCACAAAGACTTTCTATTGCAAACAAAGCACCAGGTTACAAAACCATACAGAATATGCCTAACGTCTATGATCAAGATGGCCTGCCTTACGATGATATCCTTTGCTTTTTCAAAGAACATGCGGCAGTAATTCTTTGCCAAAATAATCCAGCTCAGTTATATTTATGGACCGAAATTGTTCCCCAGTTAGCCGTCAATGAGCCTCTTTTGTCCAACTGTATTATTGCTTATACTGCTTTACTCATGAAATTAGGACGAACGGGAGGTACCAATTACACAGTTGAAACAATCAACTCTAAACTGAAAGAGCTTGATAGTTCTCCTAAACCAGCTACATCTGACGAAAAAGAAAACGAAAGCTCAAAAGATACGAAACCAGACTCAACTATAATAAAATTAGACGAAATTGCGTATACTACATACAGCAAAGTCTTGAGAGGGCTGTCAGCAGTTATGGAAAATGTTTCGTCGTCAAATGCTCTATCAATGTACTTTTCTGGTGTGTTAATTGCAGCCTTTTCCATTTCAGAGTCTCCTCCTGTTTCCTTAAGCACAATCAAAGGAAGTGAGAACTGTGATTATAACAAACTGGATCCTTTGCCCGACATGTTTGAAATTTTACGCGGTGCCCATGACTTTTCGACATTAGTATATCCCTATATCAGTGATTATTGGCATCTCATTTCTCCAGTATTTCCATTTGAGCTTGCGAAACGATTTACCCTTGACAGTATATTAGCAATTGATTTGATGGAGGATAAAAGGCTTCTTTATTTTTTACCTATTTTCCAACAAATTGCCCATATGGAAAACGGAAATCGATCGTTATGTTCCTTTATTAAAGGCGATACTATTTCACTACAGCCAGACATGGTATCAGTGGTCAATAAGCTCTTAAGAAGAGCATTCGATGATAATGAGTTTTTGGTTTTACCAGAAGAAAATGGTGTTTTTGGACTTGTTTCAGGTGAACTTGAAAGCGCTACAGTCATGACTTTTTTATTGATTCACTATTTTTTAAAGGCCATCAGTGACAACAACCCTACTGTTCTCTGGTTTATTTTCAAGGATGCTTCGACAAAATACCTAGAGTTACTCCGACAAAATAGACAACTGGAAATTATTATTCTTGCATTTATTTGTGGGTTATTTGAATCAACACAATTTATTCCAGGACCTACTTTCATTAGAAACTTTAATATTACCATTGATCATGTTTCTCCTGAATGGCGCCCAGCACTTTATTGGCCTTTAAAATTCATAAACATGGTAGCCGAGTCTAATTTTGAAGATCCCTGGTTTTCGGCTATAAACCTAAATAAAGAAAATCACAAAAAAATGCTACAATAATCTACATAGTTACTTTTTTGCAACCCATTTTTATTTAAAACATCGTGTATAAAATTCATGTATCACGGCCCAAGTAAATTTTTTCCCCATCGCACTAGATATCCTTCAATATTCACATATGCTTTTTCCATTATTTTCCATTGTTTAAATCCCTCATACATTTATATTTGATCAAACCCAAATATAAAGCATGTGAATGATATTTGGGAATATATCTCTCAGAGTGTATGTATGCAGACTTGTCCTGACACATGTTTTTCCGACTTTATTTGAGATAAGGTTAAACCCTACACTGTTTTGGTAGGATGACTATTCACTCACTTGGATAAAACAATACCACTAAATAAACCACATATATAAATGAAATTGATCCTTTCAGATATTTTTCAAAATTGTTGACGGATGTGTCTTTCAGTTTTGCGTATATTCATAACTGGGCATGTCATTATTTAATCACGTCATACACTTATATCCAAACTAAATCCATTCCTGTTTACTACTGCAGACCAAAGTAGTGAGCCCAACTCAATAAAAATTGAAGTTTTGGATTATGTATGAATTTAAAATATTTCCAAAATTCTGAGAAAATGGAAAATAGTTAATGTAAAGAGAAGGGCAAAAACTAGATTCCAGTTTTAACTTGAATAAATATAACGTTTTCTAACATCAAATTTTATAGACTGTCGACTATAACAATATTTAGATTGTTAGACTTTTCTGTGTCTTTTGACTTTGATAATATTTCAAAAGTAACTCCCTGGATATCGACAATTGCTTGACAACAAATCGCTGCTTATAATCTGCCCAACCATGTGCTTGAATCAAGATCATTAAACAAAAACCTTCAATAATCATCGTTGGTATATTACAGATCAACTGACCAGTCTCACTCCATCGCAAACCAGAGGCAATACAAATCAAAGCAATAACAGCCACAATAGAAGCTACTACACTCCATTGATTTGAACATATCATATTGTTGAAATGTGAAATTTTATAGCCTAATGACTGTTTTAGGATGTGCTTTTCCAGTTGATAATCAATTCCAGATAAGTCGAGAAGTGTTTGGGAGTCTGAAATTAATTCGACAAACTTTTTTTCTTCATATTCTGTAATAGATTGGTAAACTTTTCGCAAGACAAAACCATCCACATACCCCATTAAACCAGTATAAGTGCCAAAAATCAACCGCCAGTTGCTGTTCCAATGCATAATATGCCCAATTCCTATCCAAGCAGCGATTACTGCAATGGAAAACAACATTTCAATACCATTACCAATAATGTCTGCATAAAATGAAATGATCTTTTTGAACCCTCTTTTATCACCTGGAGGAACTTCAATAAGTTCATTATCGATAGTATCATTTGTGATATATCTTCCCAAAGATTCTATTTTGCAATCCAAGACATTGATCTGTTCAATCTGTGAGCAAACAAATTTGTCACTTCTCAACCTGGCGTTTTTCAAAAGAACCGAAGTAACCAGAATAACTACAGCCACAGCTGTGTTAATATGCATTTGCCATGCATTGGTGAACCTAGCATATTTTGGATTGGCACCAGTATAATTGCCAGTAAATGGAGGTTCGTTTCCCGACGAGGAATAAAGCGCACCACAGTCAATCCAAGCAAAAACACCAGCCGAGTAGATAGTCACAGCTGGAAGAGACCCGAGTATGTGACCAACTGTCGTAGAAAATTTAGAAAAATAATCCTCTGCTTTAAGTTTGAATAAATTCTCGACATCCTTATACTTCTCATCAACATATAGAGCAGATCCATCGTCACGTATGTTTTTTAAAATTCTTTTGTGTGTGGCTGATCACGACTTTAATCGGCCATAAAGCACCAAAAAAATATTGTTATCTTCAAGTTGTTGTCTCATTAAAAGGGTGTCCCAAATGTAACTTTGAATCGATTTTCCATCTTGCATTACGATTTGCCAATTATCGGGAGCTTTATAAACTATACCAATAATAATCCAGACAGCAAGAATAATACATGCTAACGCAAAGCCATAAATGGAACTCGTTATTTTCAAGAAAAGTATGATGGATTTGTCAAGTGGTGATATATGTGCATCATATTCATTGTCTTCAAGCTCATAGTTATCAAGGTTTTCAATGTCAATGTTTTCATCGGAATCACTGAGTGTAGTTTCAAAAACCTCAGTGGTTTTTTTTAAGCTCAGAGGGATGAAACTTTGAAGACGAGATTGCACCGCTTCTAATAAAAAGGGATCCTCTTGTTCTGGGAACGAATGTGTGTTTAATTTTTGAAGCAGTAGTAACCATGTTTAGAATTTTATTAATGTGAATAAAATTCCTACCGAAAAAAGAGAAATTGTCTTTATTTTATATTCATATCAATATATTTGATCTGACTCAAATAATTAACTGTATAACTCGTGTAGATTTCTTTTGATTCAGTCATATTTGCTTTTTTTTACATTGGGCTATTTTATGCCAATTTTTTTTGCAAAGATTTTGGCTTCATTCAACTTTATTATGTTTTTTAATTTTCAATATATGCCATTCCATGAAAAAATTCATCGTCAAAATAATCATATACTAGTTTATTTTTGTAAAAAGTTTTATTCATTGTGAATTTTCATAGTAGAGTTACAAATGATTGTGTGAGGTTCCCAGCTTGTAAAGAGTATCCATTTCTGATGTAAATGTCGCTAAATGAATCAGAAAAATGATATGATAATATTAGATAAAAATTGGTTAAACGGCGATTTTTATACCAGACAAGAATAAAAAAATTGTTTTGAGGCCAAAATAGGTAAGAAAAAAGTTCAGATTCACATAAAATGCTTTTTTATCTGATTGATTCCAGTGGTGTTGGGTTATCAGATCGTTTGTTACTTACTGTTTGTGAGTTAATAAGGTAGAGTGTAAAAAACTTTGATGATAATCAAAAGCCTTAATTTTATACAAACAGATCATTTGAAAGGTAATGAATGGAACTTTCAAAGTTAAAATATTATGATTTAAAAAGGAATATCTAAAGACGACAGAGATTCGGCTCATTAATGAAAGCCCGTTCTTTGTTATGTCTTTGGACCGCTAAACCCTCGCAACGAATGGATGCAAATTCAACATATACATAGTTCGCTCTATTGTAGTCATGACTGATTGCAAAAGTTTTCATATTTTTATTTTAAAAAAAACCATGTACTTAACAAGGAGATAATCCAAAATTGAGTTACTTTAAAAAGTCATTAAAATGATTAACAATAATTGAAACGCTGAAATAAAAGTTTACAAGACGCTATTGAAGATATAATAAACATCACTGGGTCAAGTTTTTAAACAACAACATCATTTTAGCCAAATTATAAACAATCGAACTTGGATTTCCATAAAATTTGACAATAAATACTACTTTAATTCAAAAGGAACTTTTTATCTTCAGATCCAGATGGAAAATACAAGTACATTGGTAGCAATTATGTGCAGAAAAGGGCTTAGTACAGAGAAGGGATAATCCCCATGTTTTTAAGCAAACTAAATGTTTCTGGTATAATCCAATTTGTAACATGGCTCAACTAATAGTATACGGTGCGAGTTACTAAAACCACTATACTCATATAATTTAGATATTCAGTGAATACAATAGTGATGCAGTTGGTTTGATGTTAATAAAAGTTAATAGTCTGAGAGGTTTCCAAGTACCCATTCCAAACTGAGGTTAAACATATCAAGGTCAACATACAAGGGTGCCCGAATAATTTAGCACCGAATTCATACTCAGTAAGCTCTTGGAAATAAATTTATGAGAAAACCTTGCCTGATTGGCTTTATATATATGTTCATAATACACCTTTTCAGTGTAAACAGTGTTTAGGTCTCTAATTGAAAATCTTATATCTTTACATAGTACACTTCGTTTAATTTGGATTTGCAGAAACCTAAATCTATAAATGATCCTGAAGGTTGATTTTGAAACTCAAGAAAGCTTTTCATTAAAACCCGGGTCCATTATTTTACATTCAAAAAGTATTCAAAACCAGTAAAAAATATTTGTTGCCTCATAAAACCGACATGTATACTAAATAGGATAAGTGAAAAATACTTAATTGATGAAAATAATTCAAAGAAATTTCATTTGTTTTCAGTTTTTATTTTTACACCTATCACTCAGAAATTGTGCGAGTGTCCATCAAATGGTTTTCTTTGTTAAATGTCAAAATTTTACCGTTTCGAATTTTTGCTTCAGCTGATTTAATGATGATAATTTTACAATACGAATTATAAATTTTTGATTCAATGAGTGGATATCAGTTGACACAATGCAGATGCAATATGTTGTATTTTTATTGAAAGCAAGTGAAACGATTTTTAAAACTTTTTGTATAGTTCGAGTGTCAATATTGATTCTTCCTCAATGAGCTAAAATCAATTTACACTTGAGCAGTTAACAACATATGGTGATGGTTCTATTGTTGACGTTTGTGACTTGGAACGAAAACACTGTAAAGCTAACCATTTAGACATTGATTCCACAGCTCGAGCAAGGTATTTCACTAATGACTTGGTATTGCAATCAATAATCTTGTTGGTAATACTAGCTCAGAAATACATTTTTGGATAATTCTCTGAGAAATTCAAATTCGGTGTACCAACAAAATATGATTCGGCCGAAAAGTATAAAAAATTGCTGATGTATTGAAAATGGCTATTGTATCAGTTGAGCAACTGGTTGAGTAATACATTGTCAAAGATGAACACTCACGACAACTTAGGAGGATTAGGAAAAGAAACCTCCGGAAACATAATGTAATAGAGTTTGTAGTAGTTATGGGCGTTAAATGGATAGCAGATACTAAAAGTGTAATTATTGTATCATACATACAAAATTTTTCACAAAGTTTCAAAATTGCAAAAACAAAAAAACGATTAAATTGGGTATAATGATACAGAATAGGTTTAATATATTTTAAGGATTGTTTAGTAGTATTATTGGTCAATGGTAATTGAAAATTGTAAAAAAATATTTGTCCGAAAAACAAAAAAATTTGAAAAATAGAGGGGGGGGGGGGGGGCAGGGGGGCAAAGGCAAGGGGGGGGCAAAGGGGGGCAAAGGGGGGGGCAAAAGGGGGGCAAAGGGGGGGCAAGGGGGGCAAAGGGGGCAAAGGGGGGGGCAAAGGGGGCAAAAAGGGGGCAAAGGGGGGGCAAAGGGGGGGCAAAGGG